>OX439137.1:18240447-18519597 GCA_949318235.1 Ecdyonurus torrentis
CCTCTCTCTCTCTCTCTCTCTCTCTCTCTCTCTCTCTCTCTCTCTCTCTCTCTCTCTCTCTCTCTCTCTCTCTCTCTCAACTCACTCTATACAAAAATCGATTCCCGACCTTGAAAACGTAACAATTCTCTTTCTCCCGCTCGTCATGAAATTTTCCATCCGTTTTTTTCTATAACAATAACAATATTTTTAATAATATTTTATCTTTTTAACTTGTAGGGCTTTATTGTAATTTTCAGGGGATTTGAAATGTTTTCTTCTTTTATAAAAGTTGCGTAGTTTCTTTTGAGTTGAGAATATCCCAAGAAGAAAAATAAGACTTTTCTTAGGAAATATATTGCAATGATCTCCCAGAGTTATATAGAGTGACAGCTATTAAGTGTTTTGAACTTAGAGGGATTGTATCTTCAAAATAATTAAGTTTGTTTTTATTTAATTACTTATATCATTATCAGAATCAATGGTAAAAACTCTACTATCTTTGGAAACATTTCAGTATATAATGGTCTATAAACCCCTAGCACATCCTTGCGCTTTATCGCCATGTTTGTGGTGCCTAATGCATTGTTCAGCATAGGGGAAACATCATTTCTCCTAAATTTTTTTTACATAAAAATAGTTTATTTCAACTGAACGAATTTTTCTCACATTCTTCAAACTTATTAGGAGCTAGAAATAAGGCTTTGATTGAGCTTTCAAGCTTCTTTAGCTATGAAATAAAAAATGAAGTTTTTCCTATGCTGGCCTATGTATTCCTGACCAACAAAATGACGGCTCTTAAATATGCGTACGTGCAACCGATATATATATATATATACTTATATTTTTAACACTTCAATCACCAAATTAAAATTTTTAAACAATTATTATTGATCTAAAATATAATCTTTTAACTCCTTTTTTTACCTGATTTTTTGTCTCGGGTATTTTCAAATTTCTGGGAATCTAATTCTATATAACTTACGTAAAATAAAATTATTTAATCTTTCACTGAATTTATTAACACTTTTTGGTACAAATAAAGGATTTGTTTGCGCCACTATGGTATTATAATTATGCAATCTTGGTATTCCATGAGCTTCTATAAAATAATTTTGACACAAAAAACTTAAACTTCTTAATTCTTCAACAAAACATCATAAAACAAACGTACCTAAAATAAAATAATAGGTTATTGCAACCGGATATTTAAACCTTTTCTCAAATTTTAATCAAGGTATGACGTCATATGGATACGCCCTATATAGTAATGAAATATAACATGTATTTACTTCAATATTACGTTGATCACCTGTCAAATTTTAAAGTTTATCCAGGGATAAATTTTGAGAGAAAGCAGTATACAATTCTCTGATCATGTTTTAGCCATAGAGTGTATAATATATCAATTCCTTTACTAATAAATGGGTCATATTGGTGCGCGTCAACCAATCCTAAGCGACGCGGAATATAAGGCAAGCGATTTTATTTTCTAAAACGTTAGTAACCATGTAATTTCGTAGAAAACTATACTGCATAGAGGCTATGCAATTTGTGTAGTGATGTGTACTTTTACGTGATTTAATATATTACACGTTAAAATAAACTGTGTAATTTATGCTGCATTGCTATATTGTAGAGCACAAATGTTGCTTTTTTAAATAATATAAGCAATTATGCTGAACATATTACCCACTATAGTATTATCACTGTACAATATTATAGCATAAATTATGTTGCTGAATTCAGCCATATAGCATAATTATTACGTCTTTATTTTGGGTCGTATTATTTAGTTCTATAACACATAACTTTCAAATCTAACTTTCCCTCCCTCCCTCCCTCCCTCCCTCCCTCCCTCCCTCCCTCCCTCCCTCCCTCCCTCCCTCCCTCCCTCCCTCCCTCCCTCCCTCCCTCCCTCCCTCCCTCCCTCCCTCCCTCCCTCCCTCCCTCCCTCCCTCCCTCCCTCCCTCCCCTCCCTCCCTCCCTCCCTCCCTCCCTCCCTCCCTCCCTCCCTCCCTCCCTCCCTCCCTCCCTCCCTCCCTCCCTCCCTCCCTCCCTCCCTCCCTCCCTCCCTCCCTCCCTCCCTCCCTCCCTCCCTCCCTCCCTCCCTCCCTCCCTCCCTCCCTCCCTCCCTCCCTCCCTCCCTCCCTCCCTCCCTCCCTCCCTCCCTCCCTCCCTCCCTCCCTCCCTCCCTCCCTCCCTCCCTCCCTCCCTCCCTCCCTCCCTC
Source organism: Ecdyonurus torrentis (assembly GCA_949318235.1). Taxonomy (NCBI): domain Eukaryota; kingdom Metazoa; phylum Arthropoda; class Insecta; order Ephemeroptera; family Heptageniidae; genus Ecdyonurus; species Ecdyonurus torrentis. The sequence continues at coordinate 18,242,657 of OX439137.1, forward strand.
CCTCCCTCCCTCCCTCCCTCCCTCCCTCCCTCCCTCCCTCCCTCCCTCCCTCCCTCCCAAGCTCAAAGCTAACACATTCAGTGCCACAAAGATGTACAAAAAGTATATTTGTTACTACATAATATTGTGCGACCCCTGGCTCACTTGGCAGTACGCCAGTGCTCAGCGATATTTCACAGCTCTCTATTGCTACCATGTCAACAACATACACTTTACAATCAAGCTTCGCCAATATAAATCACCACCCGACATTGAACGTATGAATTCTGTGTTAATAAATTAATACAATAAATAAATTTAATAAAGCATGTACATTAATCTGTAAATACTTTTTTCTATTGAATAATTTGATTAATTTTTATGAACTACATGTAATAAAATATACTTTTTTTTATTGTATACCTTTTATTTTTAAAATATTGGGAAATGTATCAACAAAATAGTAATATTTGTAACAATGCCTAAAATAAATATCGTTTAGTATTTTTAAACTGGGAAAAAATTCGTTTTTCTATGCTGCCCATGTTATTTAGTGATCCAACATGGCGTCGACTTTAACATGAATGCATACACCGACACCCTATAGAGTGTATGCATTCATGTTAAAGTTAACGCCATATTGGATGGCTCAATAACATGGGCAGCATAGGAAAATAACACATTTTGCAAGTTTAAAAACTCAATTTATTGTTTTTGAGAGCATTGATGTAATAATAGGTTAAATTAGTATCTCAAGTATGTTAAAAAAATAAGAGTAACACAAAAATTAAGCGATGATTTCCCAAAGAAAAATAGCCAAAACAACAAGTTTGTCTTATGCTGAGCAATGTTATTCACTAAAATCCAGTATGGCCTCCAAGCGCATAAAATATGACGTCATGCAGATACACCCTATACACACGGAAATAGTAATTTATGTAATTTATGCTGTATTTATGTCATTATTGCAGAAATAGTGCTAAATTAGAACAACATAAATATTAATAATGTATAGCATAATTATTATGCAATGTAGCATAAATTATGCTGTATTGAACAAATTGTGCTGAAAATGAACTAGCATAATTATTACTTAGTTATTTCTGTTGTACAACATAATATTTATGCTATATAACATAATTATTATACAGTATAGCATAAATTATGCTGTATTGAAGAAATTTTGCTGAAAATGAGCTAGCATAATTATTATTTAGTTATTTGTGTCCATGCCTTGCAGAAGCTACTCACGTGAATATTTTGTGAGTGCGCAATAATAGATATGAAGTAACGTAAGCAGATCAATAGAACTTTGCGGTGCGGGGGAGGCATGGCAGTGCATGGTCTAGCTCGGACGTTGCTCTCTCTGTTGTTTACGTGCCGTTCACTTGATAAATCTTGGATACGACGCACTAAATATCTACTATCAACATCTTATATCAGATATTTCTAATTGCTGACCTGGTACACGTATAGAAATTTAACCAATAATGTAATCAATGTGACTGCTTATGTTTACTCAAAATGTGGAAAAGGAAGTACTGGAAGAGGAAACCACGTGATGGTAAAAGTGGGAGGTAGCTCAGGCCTAGCTTCCTGCTGGCATCAACTTTTCTCTCACATGGTTTCCTTTTCTGCCACCTCCTTTTCCGTTTTTAAGAATAAGCATATGCAGTTTATTTAAAAACTGACTTTAAGTGATTTCCGTAACATCCGCTTCCGTTTCAACATATTGCGCATGCGTAGTAAGTAGAGATACGGAAGCGGATGAGAGTGAAATTGCTTATACTTGGCCTACAAGGATAAAAAATTACTAAAGTGTTACTTTTAAAAGTTTTTTAGATTTGTTAGATAGTTAACAGTAATATTACGTCATCATTACAAGTAGCATTGTTACATGCAGGGTTATAATTTTTTGTTAGTGTAGCGGGTATATTAATTCTTACACACGCATCACTAAACCTCTTATCACTGAATTTAATTTTTAAACTTAGTGACGTCACACTGCGCAGCAGTCGTGCATATATATATATATATATATATATATATATATATATATATATATATATATATATATATATATGGGAGCTAAATATATGGCTTTTTTATCATTATTAGTAATCGCAATAGTTCATTAAATTCATTCATTACTATTTAAAAATAAATATGCATTCATTAAATTTTTTGTAGATCGTACTATATATATTGTTGAACTAATTAGAGGCATGCCATAGAAAAAAAATTATCCACCCTACTTATTTATTTCCTTAAGTGTTGTATTTAGATGGGTATATCAAAATCTAAAAATAAAACTTGGAAACTTTATGATGACATTTGAAAGTTAACAGTAACAGCTACCTATGATAACATTTTCACTATCAGATAAGAGAGAAAATATTTGTTGCGATTAATATGGGGTGTTATGGGACTAACACTTTTAAAAATATATTTTTAATCTAGATTGGTCAAACCCCCTTTTTTATACATTAATTTGGAGATACCTTATCCTATAATGTATTACTATGCAAAATTTGTGCAAATGTGCAAATATCACTGTACAAAATATCATATTTATTTTTGCTTGTTTACAGATTCTCTAGTCAAATCCCACAATAGCTGATTTCACGTTTTAAATTTGAAATATAATATTCAGTCTTGGGTTCGATACCCAAAATTTCTATAACGATAACGATACTAAATTCTAGTACCACACTATAACGATATCGTTACTTTTAAAATGTCACCCACGATAACGATACTACGAGTATAACGATAGTTTTTCGATAACTATAAAATGCAATTTTTATTATTGAAATAAAATATTTTAAATACTTGCTTCATGACTGTACTATACCTACAATGATTAACCGCCTCATTTATATATACTTTTTAAATTTTTGGTAATATTTTCTAATTTTCTGCGCACTTTTCTTACTTTTGCATATAGTTTTTCTTATTTTTGGAGCAAAAAGTATTGTTATATGTGCGACGATAATATCGTCAATTTTTGTTAATCTTTAACGATAACTTTTATAAAAACTGTTAATCTATAACGTTTCGATAATCGAATATCGTTATCGTATCGTTATCGTATGTATTATTTACGATAATCGAACCCAAGACTGTATATATTTAAAATTGTATTTACAATTTGTGAAAAATTACCATAAATAACTTTAAATTACGGTATTTCGATATTTTTAACCCATTATAAAGCGAAATAACATTAAATTTCAATAATTTCTGATAGTCTCAAATTTTTATCATAGGTTGTTGTTACCATTGACTTTAAACAAACACTGAAAAGTTATATATATATACGAAAAGTTGTTAAAACTATAGCTATAGGCTCTACATTTTTGTGCTGCAAATCCAGTGCTAAAAAAAAAAAAAAAAAAAAACGTCTGTGCACAAAAAAACACAATCTTGTCATCTTGGATCATGTCCAGTAAAAATTTTAACTGAATAAAAAAATATATATTTCACTCTAGATATGCAAGGATGTTTTTCAAAAGTCAAAAATCATGTTGTGTATAGGGTGTTCATGTTAAAGTCGACGTCATGTTGGATAACTCAATAACATGGGCCACATAAGAAAATTATTCTTATTGCCTTTTTATAAATACTAAGCAACATTTTTGAAAGCATTGATGTTGTTAATAGGCTGAATTAGTATCTCAAAAATATGTGAAAAAATTAACAATATTTTTTTAAAAACAATTTCCAAAAAGAATTTGCAACGGCCAAGTTGGCCTTGCCAATTCTAACTTTTGATTCTAACGCTAACGCTGATTCTAACGTAAAAATGACGTCACGTCATTTACGTTTTTATCGTTAGATTGTTAACGTTTAGTGACGTCATAACCGTTGATTACACAATACTTAAATCATTGCAAAAATGTGTACAAGCCTTTCAACGCCTAATTTTTTTTTTTATATTAATGCTGTTCGTAAAGCCTGTTCTCTGCTCCTAAAATGACGATCAACTAAGGTTATTCAAATGTAATGCGCATTTTTTGGTGCAAGAAAACAGGCTTTACGAACAAGACTTTGCGATGAAAAAAACACGCAATAAAAAATAAGCCTTATTTATATAAATCTATAACAATAGGGTGGTTTCATTCATGTTAAAGTCAACGCCATGAGTGAGTACTAAATAACATGGGCCAGTAGGAAAATGACACATTTTGCCAGTTTAAAAATGTATAGCAATTTTTTAAGAGCATTGATACTATTAAAAATATGAATTACGTTTCAAGTATGCGAGAAAAATAATAATGACCAAAAAAAAAAAAAAAAAACCTATTTTCATAAGAAAATAACGAAAACCCATACGTTTGTTTTATGCTAAGCAATGTTATTCGTTGCTGAATTATAGCATCAAAAGTGCATTCATTATGACGTCATGCGCACACACCCTATGTTATACGTTAAAAAAAGATAGATAAATGAAATTGTGAAACACATGAAAATAATTGTACAAACAATAAAATACATAGATTTTTTATGTAAAAATAATTACTAAATTATTAAAGTTTGAGACAAAGAGAATTACAAGATCTTGAAAATTAAGCTTTAATCTGAAAATTATAAGACAAAAACTTTGAGGCTTATTATTATTATTATTAAAATTAATTTCTTCCGCTCAAACTTTTCATCACTTTAGTAAGAAACTTCGCGGTGGTTTTAGTGTCACTTCTCGTGTCGCGAACTACTTTATCTGGATCATAATAATGTCAATTTTACCACGAAATATTATATATGGTTAGGGTTATTAGAACACGGCATTCTGTATAATGGTTTTATACATTTAAAAAAAGTAATACCAATGTTAAAGCTCATATTCAGCATTTTTTCTTTAATGCAGCATAATTTATGCTATACTGCATAATAACTATGTTGTAAAGGATAAATATTATATTGTTTTAATTTAGAATTTTTTATATGCTATAATAACATAAATTACTTATTGCATTATTTTCATGCAGCCGTAATATATATACATATATATATATATATATATATATATATATATATATATATATATATATATATATATATATATATATATATATATATATATAATATGTGTATGTAAATAGCCCGGTTTGACTTAAAACCTAAGTTCAGCTTGAAAACAAGCTTTCGAGACAGTAGGGATTTTTTATCCAACACAAACGTTATAAATCTTAAAAAAAAAAAAAAAAAAAACTAAAAAACAAATAATTTTTACATGTTACATACGTACAAAAAAATAATACGCTTTAATTATGAAAAATAAATTAGCAAGATAAATTATGCTATAATGTACTTAATTATATACTACATAACATAATAGTTAACATGTTAAGCATAATTACTTATATTATTATAAAAAAGCAACATTTGTGCTCTACAATATAGCAAGTGGTCAATGTAGCAACAATTACTTAATTCATTTTTTACATGTATAAAGAATTAAAAACATCATAGTAAAAAAAAAAATGTATTTTTTTTTATTCTTAAACTTATTTTATTATTATTTATTTACTGTATCCCAAACACACACAAAGCCAGATATTTGTATTCCCCAAGGCACCGAATGTATTTTATCGACAAAATACTTAAATTTCCCATAATAAAATAGAAATCTTACTTTTAAAAAAATGACATTTTAAAAATACTACTTTCTTCCAAAAACATTTGTATTTTTCAACCATCAACATATGCTTACAGAGGAAAAACAAAAAAATGTTTTTTTACAACACAAACCGCTGTTAAAACGTAAGGTTGAAGTTTGCATGCACGTTTGCTTGAAATAACATAAGTTTTAGTATGGTTATGTGATAGGATTATAAACCTTACGTAATTGCCACATCGATCATTCATTTAAGTCTTGTTTGCTTGGTTTCCATGGAAACCACATAATAGTGTGCTTCCTTTGTTGTGAATTTGAAACACGAATACGTAACCGAATTATAAACAAAACAACAAAAAAGCATCTTTTAAGTAACTTCCTTATTAAAAAATACTAATGCTTTTCTATAATAATATAACTTAATTATAAAAATATATTATTAAAATAATCATTTTTAATTCGATTTATTAAAAAAAAATACATAAAAAAAAACACAAAAAAATTTAGAATTTCAAAAGGCGCATTAGGAATCTTAAGGCAGGACATCAGGTACTGCAGGATTTGACTAAAAAATGGTGAAGAAAGAAAAAGCTGAAATTTTACACAGTGATACATTAGGATATGATATCTTCAAAAATGTAAAAAAAAAAAAAAAAAAAAAAAAAAAAAAAAAAAAAAAAAAAATTAAAGGTCACCATGCTAGATTTTAAATTATGGTTTTTTGAAGTTTTAGTTCTATAAGAGCCCATTTTAAATTCAATAATTATTTTCTCTCTTATCTGATGGGCTTTTGAAAATTTAAATATATAGGTAGCTGTTACTGTTAGTAGTTTGCTTTTTTTTTTTTTTTTTGTCAAACTGACCATATATCCACTTTTTTAAAGTTTTTTACACATGGATAAATTTTGAAGTTAGCAAAGGCAAGAGAGAGAGAGAGAGAGAGAGAGAGAAATAAGTTCAAAGCACTCTAAAAAGAGGGGGGTGAACGACAGCATGCTATTGCCTCATTGATCTTAATTATCCTCAAGTCTTAATTTGTGTCGCGTGATTAACAACCAAATTTTACTGCAATCTGATATACACTGAGAAAAAAAAACGTCTATCCTCGATCATACCAGCAAAACTATAGGGTGGTTTTATTCATGTTAAAGTCGACGTCATAAGTGAGTACTAAATAACATTGGCCGGTATAGGAAAATGGCACATTTTGCCAGTTTAAAAAAACTTCGCGATTATTTTGAGAGCATTGATGCGGTTAACAGGTTGAATTAGTACCTCAAGTATGCAAGAAAATAATAATATATTATTATTTTTCTTGCAAAAAAACAGCTAATTTTCATGGAAAATAGCCAAAAACTACGTTTGTCCTATGCTGAGCAATGTTATCCATTGCTCAAGAAGAGCATAGAAAAGCACTCAGAATGACGTCATGCGGACACACAATATATTCAAATGTTGTATCATAAACCAACGATGCTGTAGATAACGTAAAGTATAATATAGTGACTGCGCATTTTGTTCGTCTTTTCCGAATTTGCCCGATCGCTAAGATCTATTTCCAGTAAAAGTCGCACATTTCAAAAAAAAAAAAAAATAATAATAATTAAAAAAAAAAAAAACCGCATGGAAAACATAAATTTAACAAATTATTCAGTTACATAGATGTAACTCTTCAGTACAAACCAATAACTTGGTTGACAAAAGTTTGCACAGTAACTTGTTAGTATAAACGTTATTTCTTCAGTGGTAAATAGTTAGCTCTGCACATCTTAAAAAACTTTGTATATCTATACCTAACAAATTTATTCTAAAAAAAGTTCAAATATGAACTTTTTAGATACGTTTTCCGTGCGCCATTAAAACGTGAAAAATAACGGAAATAAAGAACTAAATCTTGCAGAAGACGCTCGAAATGCGCAGTCGTAACATTACAATATCTTTAGCTTCATTACCATAGACTAGTCTTAAATGATATTCAAATTTTATTGAAATTTTACCTTAAAAAAAATACAAAAGTTTGTTGTGTAACGTATAGTGATGCTCATTAACTGTGATTGGCTGACCAACAAAATAAGACACGTTCATTGGTTGATCTTGTCTTTTGAGCCGATAAAAGTGAGTCGCATATTGAGACTGGAACTTTTTTTTTTGTTCTTGTTGTAAAGTTTCGTTCATTTTATCAGGTTCAAAGTTCTAAACGAAGAATTAAGAATGATCAACCATACATATAAACGTAGTAAACAGTTCATGACGTCATGATCAGATGTTTTTAACAAAGGAAATTTTTGAAGCTGGCTCAAGAGTTGTGTGTAGTTATAGTGTGTACGCATGACGTCATTCTGAGTGCTTTTCGATGCTCTTCTTGAGCAATGAATAACATTGCTCAGCATAGGACAAACATAGTTTTTGGCTATTTTCTTTGCAAAATTAGCTATTTTTTTGATCATTATTATTTTTCTTGCATACTTGAGGTACTAATTCAACCTGTTAACAGCATCAATGCTCTCAAAAAAAGTGCAAAGTATTTTTAAAGTGGCAAAATGTGACATTTTCCTATACCGGCCAATGTTATTTAGTACTCACTTATAACGTCGACTTTAACTTAAATGAAACCACCCTGTACCTATAGAACGAACTGTAATATAATAAATACTGGTTTATTTTCAGTGTAATTTTTTCATTTGAACAGCAATATGAACCACAGATCGTAAGCCAAAGTTGTCAGTACTCTAATGGTTCAATGCTCAAATATAATATAGGATATCGTGCAAAGTATAAACCCGCAGTACAAGTTTTTTTTTTTTTTTTTTTTTTTTTTGTTGTTGCAGTACCTGTCTATCTTTGTACATTTCATACAGCAATTGAAAAATTACCAAAAAAATTTAATGTCTTCAAACACGTAAAACTGTGTCTGTCTGGTATTTTACATTTATATTTGTCTACAACCTCGGTGCAGTAGTTTTTGTCAAGGTGGGAAATCAGCTACTGCGTGATTTGACGAAAAAGTTGTATAGAAAGAAAAAAGCTGAAAATTTACACATTGCAGTAGTACAAGGTATCATTAGGAAAAGGTATCTTCAAAAATGTAACAAAAAAAAAAAAAAAAAAAAAAAAAAAACTGGGTCACCATGCTAGATTTAAAGTTAATTTTTTTGGAATTTTTAGTCCCATAAGAGCCCATGTTAATTTTAATTAATTATTTTCTCTCTTATCTGATAGTCACAGGTTCTGAAAATGTTATCATAGGTAGCTGTTACTGTTAACTTTCAAATGTCATCATTAAGTTTGCAACTTTTCTTTTTAAATTTTGAGAAACAAACCACCTAAATACAACCCTTAAAGAATCACATTGCTATATCATTATATGCTGAAGTAAGTGAAGTATCTAAAAAGTCTGCACCTGTGACGTCATTTCGCGACTTTCAAACATTCTTAAATGAACTCAAAAATTAGAAATTTACGTATCAATCGATTCAAAATATCTTCTTTTATAGAATATCAAATAAACTCCCTATTTAATTCTTTCCCCCCACCCCTCATTTTCATCAATTTTTATTGTATAAAAGAGCATAAAAGAGCGTTTAGGCAATGCTATCTTATGACAAAATATGGGTGCGGTATATAACAATGAAAATTATAAATGCAAGAATAGTGTATTAAACTAACTTAAAGGAATAGAACAGAAGAAAACATAAGCATTTATATCACAAAACACTTGATGGGACTTACATAAGTAACTTTAGTTTGTTTAAAAAAAAAACTGTAGCTCCATAGCAGTGATCAGAAAATTTTGATTTATGCAACCCGCACAACAATTTTTATACTAATTTTTGCATGTTTCTGACGTCATAAACATGAATATTCACGCAGATTGCAAACTTTACAGTTTTTTCACGCTCTCTCGTGGGGCTACATTAACATTCTGGTAAAAAGTGTCATCAGTTTTGAAGATCCCATTTCTTTTTTATTCATTAAAGAGAACATGTTGCTTTATGTGGTCTATGGCTTTAAATAATAGAAAGATTATTGGAAGAGTAAATAGAAATACTTAAATTTTATTATTTTGAAAAAAAAAAAATATTTACAATTTAAAAAACCCATGACAATAAATCAATTATTTATTAACAATATAAGAAACGCAAATAGAATTTTAAACTTTGATAAAAACTATTATTTCAAGCAATAAAACGATTTAACTTTACCTTTTTTCTTGAATGAAAAAAAAAAAAAAAAAACGAACCTTTTTAAATATTGATCAATCATTCTCTACCTCATGGAAAATTGAATCTATTTTAAATCTACTGCACAACTTTATTGTTTTTTTTTTTAATGTATATAATTTATAATGTGTATGCATTCATGTTAAAGTCGACGCCATGTTGGATCACTCAATAACATGGGTTGCATAGGAAAATGAATTATTTTGCCAGTTTAAAAACACTATGCAATATTTTTAAGAGCATTGATGTTGTAAATATGTTGAATTAATATCTCAAGTATGTGAGAAAAATAACAATAAAAAAAATTAACTGATTTTCCAAAGAAAATTGGTTTTAAAGAAGTTTGTCCTATGCTCAGCAATGTTGTTCACTACTCCAGTATGGCCTCCAAGCGCATTAAATATGACGTCAAGCGCATACACCCTATACGAATTCATGTTAAAGTCGACGCCATATGTGAGCACTAAGTAACATGGGCAGTATAGGAAAATAACACATTTTGCCAGTTTAAAAATACTAACAAGTAAGCAATATTTTTAAGAGCCTTGATGCTGTGAACAGGTTGAATTAGTTTTTCAACTATGTGAGAAAAATAAAAATAATAAACTAACTCATTCGCCAAAGAATTTTTTTTATTTATTTTTATTATTTATTATTTCCGTGATTGCGAATAAAGATAATTAGTGTAAAATATTTACATTTGATTGATTGATTGATTGATTGATTGACTTACTGAATCATTGATTGATTGATTGAAAGATCGGTTTGTTTATATTTGAGTTTATTATTATTATTATATGAGATATCTCAATGCTGGTATCGATTGATTTTTGTTTTTTAAAAGTTGTGTTATGACAGTTGTTTGATGTGAAAACTTAGTTGTTAGTTTGAAAAGTCTTGCTGGCAAATATTGTCAACAATAACACTAACAACAGCAACAACAACAACAACAACACAACACAACAACAACAATTACAACAACTACAACAACTACAACAACAACAAAAACACAACAACAACAACAACATGGAACACTAATCAACAACTTAAATGTATTGAAAAATAAAAAATAAAAGAACAACATTAGCTACATAATATAAAATATATAAACATATTAAAACAAATAAATAAAAGAATTGCCTTTTTTTAAATTATACAATTGCATATTTTGATATAGAATTAAAATGTTTATGTTATTTATATAGCAAAAAGGAAGAAATATAGGGGAAAAAAATAAAAAAAATATCATCATAAAAAGTCATCTTAGAACTTAGTATTTATATTAGAATATAGTCTTGGACTATAGTCTATAATAGTCTTGGAACAAAAATATTTTGCTGTATAAGTAAATTAACTTTGCTGTAAAACATATTTATTTTTTTCGTATTTGCAATTTTTTTTTTTTTTTTTTTTTTTTTTTGCACACCTCCCACTACTTGGGTTTGATTTTGCAGAAATGGCAAAAGCCGGTAAATTTATCGACCTCTCATGAAGTGTAAGAGAGAGAGAGAGAGAGAGAGAGAGAGATCAGTTCAAGGTTTCCGTTGCCATAGAAACGTTAGAGCGCCGCAGTCAGTCCTAGCCAATATTAAACGATCCTACACCATCCTATAATTGACAACTTGCATTAATTTTTTTTGCAATATATTATAGAATAACATCGTAGTAAATTGATTATTTGAATTCTAAATAATGGAATTGGAAATGCTTATACACAGTTTTATAATATTTAAAAAAAATTAATAAATGTTATCGCTTTAGCGCGTGCGGAATGCTATATAAGGGTCCTCTTATTTTAACATTAAATAAAATAATTATAAAAAAAAAAAAAAAAAAAAAAAAAAAAAACGCTTAAAAGGAAATACACTTTTTTTTCTTTTTTTTTTAGAACTACCCCCACCGATTTCGCAGAAATATAATATAAGGAATACTAGATATACTTTTACGTGTTTTAAGATTTAAGACATTGAACATTTTAAAGAGTTATTTAATAATCTTCATTGTACATTGAAATTATATTTGAGCCAAAAAATGAAAACGAGCTCTCGAGTTATGAAGAAAAAACTGTGTTTTTCACTATAAAAGAAAAATATAATGTAATTTAGGTTAAAAATATTTTTAAAATGTTAAAATCAAGTGATTTTACATGCAAGAAAATTTAAAACATCATAATAAGAAAAAATTGAACACCTTTTTCTTTATATTTTCATTTCATTTTTTTTTTATCATACTTTTTTTTAATATCTTGTTTTTTTGAACGAGTCATTCATGGGCTAAAGTCAATCTGGATTGCTTTTGAGCTAAAAAGCTCAAAATACGTGTTAAAAAATAATAATAATAATAAATAAATAAAAAAAGTATACCTGAAGATTTTGGCCCAGGCAGTTGCCTAAATCGGTTTAAATTTACAGCTCCGCATCTCTCTCTCTCTCTCTATCTCTCTCTCTCTCTCTCTCTCTCTCTCTCTCTCTCTCTCTCTCTCTCTCTCTCTCTCTCTCTCTCTCTCTCTCTCTCTCTCTCTCTCTCTCTCTCTCTCTCTCTCTCTCTCTCTCTTTATGTAATGGTCATGGGTTCTCAAATTTTTTTCATCTAATACTAAATTAGAACAACATTTAAGTGATTATGCCATACAACATAATGTTCACATCAAATAACATATTTATTATGCAGTATAGCATAAATTATGCTATATCGAACAAATTGTGCTAAAATGAGCTAGCATAATTATTACGTAGCTACACGGAAAAAAATTAGTACTAATGTCAGGTACAAGAATCCTGTATTTTGCAATAAGGTAAACTTGAATTTGGACCAGGTAGTTATAAACTACAATATTACTTAAGCTAAGTGAGTCACAACTTTATTGTAGCATATTGCACCTGTATTAGCAGGTATTATTGTAGGATAATAATACCTGTGTTCTAGGTTATGTCTATTACATTGTTAGTATTAATTTTTTTGCGTGTATTTTTATCCGTGTATATAAGAAATAAGGGTGTGAAATTTTCAATTGAAGAGCTATGATCATTTTTGACTATAGCACTTAATACGAGGTAATTAGAACAGTTAAATTTAATGGTAATTGAACCACAAAGAAGAGAGAGAGAGAGAAAATATTCCCAAATTCCCAGAGAGGTAAACATGAAATAAATATTTAATTTACAGTTAGGTAAGGACTGGAATTATTAATAGACAAGCAACAGTGTCTAAGTCAACCAATAGACCAGTTGCAAATATATTATTAATATTATAGAATATTTTTATATACCTGTATTAAAATCTCGCTCGATAAAAGAAAAAAAGGAATATTTGAGTTTTATTAAATAACTTAAACAATTCCTTTCTTCCAATATATAAAAGAATGAAAAGCGTAATTTATGCTGCATTTATGTCATTATAGCATAAATTATGCAAAATTAGAACAGCATAAATAATTATGCTATATATTTTTGCTATGTATGTGTCATATTTAATGCGCTTGGATGCCATACTGGAGTAATAAAAAACATTGCTCAGCAAAGGAAAAACTTATAGTTTCTCTTTGGGAAATCAATTAATTTTGTGTTATTATTATTTTCACATTCTTTTGAAATTTATCCTATTAACAACATCAATGCTCTCAAAAATATTGCATAGTATTTTTAAACTGTCAAAATGAGACATTTTCCTATGTCACCCATGTTATTTATTGATCCAACATGGCGTCAACTTTAAAATGAGTGCATACACCCTATAACATATAGATTATGCTGTATTAAAAAAAAATTGTGCTGAAAATGAGCTATATACCATATAAGTATTACGTATTTTTATATTTTTATTTTAAAAGTATATATATAAATTTTACGCCGAACGATGAGTATAGTTTCGACGTTTCTCTCTCTCTCTCTCTCTCTCTCGGGACTTACTACATAGCAATGTTACCAATGTGATGAGGTGTATAGAAAAATGTGACCCACTTTAAAATGTTTTGATTTCATAGCTTTCTTATTATTAAATATTTATTGATGTTTCAAAACTAAATCTTTGGATTTTTTTCTTTGAAATATGATTAAAGAGGATTTGTTTTTGAAGTTGAGAAATAAAGAATTGTTTTAAAAAATTCTTCAAAATTTTGGAAGATTTTAAAAAGCATAATATATTAAATGTTGCATTAAATGTTAATTATTGTTTAAATTTTGTAATAACGTAAGTAATTATGCTGAACATTTTAACTATTATATGTTATGTAGTATAATCATTGTACAATATAGCATACATTATGTTGCTACATTGAACACTTGCTATATTGTAGAGCACAAATGTTGTTATTTTGTAATAACATAAGTAATTATGCTGAACATTTTAACTATTATGTTATGTAGTATAATCACTGTACAATATAGCATACATTATGTTGCTACATTGAACACTCGCTATATTGTAGAGCACAAATGTTGTTATTTTGTAATAACATAAGTAATTCTGCTGAACATTTTAACTATTATGTTATGTAGTATAATCACTGTACAATATAGCATACATTATGTTGCTACATTGAACACTTGCTATATTGTAGAGCACAAATGTTGTTATTTTGTAATAACATAAGTAATTATGCTGAACATGTTAACTGTTATGTTATGTAGTATAATCACTGTACAATATAGCATACATTATGTTGCTACATTGAACACTTGCTATTTTGTAGATCACAGATGTTGTTATTTTGTAATGACATAAATAATTATGCTGAACATGTTAACTATTATGTTATGTAGTATAATCACTGTACAATATAGCATACATTATGTTGCTACATTGAACACTTGCTATATTGTAGAGCACAAATGTTGTTATTTTGTAATAACATAAGTAATTATGCTGAACATGTTAACTATTATGTTATGTAGTATAATCACTGTTCAATATAGCATACATTATGTTGCTACATTGAACATTTGCTATATTGCAGAGCACAAATGTTGTTATTTTGTAATAACATAAGTAATTATGCTGAACATGTTGACTATTATGTTATGTAGTATAATGCACTGTACAATATAGCATACATTATGTTGCTACATTGAACACTTGCTATATTGTAGAGCACAAATGTTATTATTTTGTAATAACATAAGTAATTATTCTGAACATGTTAACTATTATGTTATGTAGTATAATCACTGTACAATATAGCATACATTATGTTGCTACATTGAACACTTGCTATATTGTAGAGCACAAATGTTGTTATTTTGTAATAACATAAGTAATTATGCTGAACATGTTAACTATTATGTTATGTAGTATAATGCACTGTACAATATAGCATACATTATGTTGCTACATTGAACACTTGCTATATTGTAGAGCACAAATGTTGTTATTTTGTAATAACATAAGTAATTATGCTGAACATGTTAACTATTATGTTATGTAGTATAATGCACTGTACAATATAGCATACATTATGTTGCTACATTGAACACTTGCTATATTGTAGAGCACAAATGTTATTATTTTGTAATAACATAAGTAATTATTCTGAACATGTTAACTATTATGTTATGTAGTATAATCACTGTACAATATAGCATACATTATGTTGCTACATTGAACACTTGCTATATTGTAGAGCACAAATGTTGTTATTTTGTAATAACATAAGTAATTATGCTGAACATGTTAACTATTATGTTATGTAGTATAATCACTGTACAATATAGCATACATTATGTTGCTACATTGAACTAGCCTAATTATTACGTAGTTATTTTTGTACTTGTATTTAAAAAACTTATGGACAAAGTATCGCATTTGAATATTTAATAAAGTTTAACACTTTCTTTATTTTTTTTATTATTACTATTTATTTTTTTTGTAACTTAATTTAGTGTGAAATAAATTAAGAATGTTAAATTTGGTGTAGTATAATGTAACAAAATAGTACAGTATTACGTAATGAAAAATGATAGAAGTAATAAAAGTCTGACCTACTTCATGTGTGTAAGAGACAAGCAGCGTCAAGCAGCTTTTACTTTACATCTTTATATTGCATATCATTTTGGTCTGCTCTCTTTGTTTACCTCTCTCTCTCTCTCTAGCTCTCTCTCTCTCTCTAGCTCTCTCTCTCTATCTCTCTCTCTCTATCTCTCATAAGCTTTTTCTGTACTTCTCTCTCTTTTATATAATATATATCTCTATGTTCTCTCTCTCTCTCTCTTTCTTTCGTATTCTCTCTTTATTTTTTCTCTCACTCTCTCCTTTTCTACGTTTTTTAACTTTCTCCCTCTCTTCATGTTTCACTCTCTTTCGTCACTCTCTCTTTCTCACTCTTTCATATTTTTCTTTCTCTTTGCTCTCCATCTCTCTCTTTCTTAACTCTCTCTCTCTCTCTCTCTCTCTCTCTCTCTCTCTCTCTCTCTCCTCTCCTCTCCTAACTCTCTCTTTTATTTCTCAATCTTTCTCTCATATTCTGTCTTTCTCTTTCATATTCTCTGTCTCTTTCTTATATATCTTCCTTTCTATACTCTCTCTCTCTCTCTCTCTCTCTCTCTCTCTCTCTCTCTCTCTCTCTAATATGTTATATACTCTAGCTCTCACTCACTCTCAAGCCGTACTCTAAGTTACAATCCCTATATCTCAAAGCTCTACAGCTACATATACATATATATTAAGCTACGTACATACATATATATTAATCCCTATATCTCACAGCTACATACAAAGTATATATATATATATATATATATATATATATATATTAAGCCAGTGTTGCTACCTCTACAAGTTTGTCTTGCTAAATATTTCAGACCAGAGATTGCTCCTTGCTCCTCAGTGACTTACTTGCTCTCTCTCTCTCTCCTCACTTGCTCTCTACATCACGTACACCAAACCTCAAGCAAACTGACATCACTATAACATCTTACTTACTTACCACCTGGTATTATACATATATATACGCTTTAATTTAATTTTGTACCTTTTTTTTTTTTTTACTAAAGTCACTTTGTTAACTCAATATAATACTTGTATTTCTGTGACATACTTGCGGTTCTTAAACATAAATATATAAGTCTAAATTATATGCAAGGAGGATATGACATTACTTCAAAATATTTCATAATCTACCATCAATACTTAGAAATTTAATATTTATACTTTATTTGTATCAATAAATAAATAATAATTATATATTATATTTACTATTACTATACTAATATTACTATTACTACTATCACTATTACATTACAATTATATTACTATTACAATAATATTACATTACTATTCCCATTATTTTACTTTTATATTAATATTTATGTATTTCATACTTTATTTAAAAAACCTATAGATATTTTCAAAGGCGTAGAACATCTTGAACAAAAAAAACTTGCCTATACTGTATAATATCCTAACTTTTACCTAAATATCAACATTGATTTGGCTGGAGTCATTGATTCCTAATTTATTTTACATTCACGAAATTGCAGCTGCGGGTTTATGACGTCACAGCTCATCTGGTCTACGTGCGCGTAGAAACAAGCAAGTTGTGACATCAGAGTCCGCATCTACCATTAAATTAATGTAAAATAAATTTGAAATCAATGAATCCGGCCAAATCAACGTTATTATTTAGGTATGTTAGAATATTAGACTTTTTTTGTTTTGAAGGTGTTCTACGCCTTTAAGGGGGTAGTTGACCGACTGATGTCTCTCAAACTAGACGGTCGCTAATTATAATATTAACACAAAATAAAGAAGAAATGTTACTTAAAAGTTTAGTTACGTTAAACATGTGAAAACACGATCAAATATTTAAGTTATTGTACTTTAAAGATTACATGCAAATGTGGAAATTTAAATTTAGCGTCAAATTTTAGTCAAATTAAAAACTTTTTTTAAATTGAAATTATTATTAAAACTATTATTGGAACAAAAATATATTTAAAATTTACTTGATTTTATTTGAAATTATAAATAATGCTGTTCGTAAACCCTGCTCCCTACCACTAAATTGACGATCAAATTTGTTTATTCAAATGGAATGCGCATTTTTTGGTGCAAGAAAACAGAGTTTACGGACAACACTATAGTGTTTCTTTTGTTGGAAATAAATAATATGTACAAAAAATAATTGTGAAAATATAGTTCTTATTTTAGCGATTTCATATCCAAGTCGGTCACGTTCTACGTAATAAATAGTAAAGTGACGTAATATGTGTTATTAAATTTTCATCTCATGAATTAACATTCAGTTTTTTTTTTTAATTTATTTATTATTATTATTTTATTTTTTAGGTTAGTAGCTCTTGAAGAATTTATATAAATATGCTATATAGTAATCTCACCCTATTATTAGAGGTCGAAAGGTCACAATCTCCCTCGTCTTGAGGTCACTTCAAAGACATACAAACATGAAACAGACACGCCCTCTAATTTGTTTGTATATTCAAACACTTAGTTATTACCACACACTCGCAAAACTAAGCTGTCATCTCAAAGAACAATTTTTTATCTTCCAATTGCAAAAAGTAAATTTAATGAATAAGCCAAACAGCTATGAGGGTGTGTACGCATGACGTCATTCTGAGTGCTTTTCGATGCTCTTCTTGAGCAATGCATAACATTGCTCAGCATAGGACAAACGTAGTTTTTGACTATTTTCTTTGGAAAATTAGCTATTTTTTGGTCATTATTATTTTTCTCGCATACTTGAGGTACTAATTTAACCTGTTAACAGCATCGTCGCTCTCAAAAAATTGCAAAGTATTTTTAAACTGGCAAAATGTGTCATTTTCCTATACCGGCTAATTTTATTTAGTACTCACTTATGACGTCGACGTTAACATGAATGAAACCTCCCTATACTAAAAAAGTTCTATAGCTTTTTACAGAACAAATAATAATAATAAAATCACTCGATTGCGCTTGAAAATTATAGTGTTTGTTTTGCTGGAAATACAGAATGTACAAAGAATTATTGTGAAAATATAGTTCTTATTTTAACTATTACTGGTCGAAGTCGGTCACATTCTACGTTAAATCAAAAAAAAAAATATATATATATATATATAAATAAATAAATAAATAAATAAATCAATCAATAAATCAATAAATCAATAAATCAATAAATAAATAAATTTAAAAAGTATAAGATTTTTTTGTTAGTGGTAGCAGTTATATTTTGTGAGTGTAGCTATATGTAAATAACAACAACAAGGGTGTGATGTATTATCGCATGTGTGTGCCGTGCATACATGCGCATGTATCAACTTAATATATTCGCATACATTTGTACATTATATTACTATACGTGCCCAGTACAATAATTTGCACGGTTTTTATTATCATTGTCTGCACATTTAACTACGTGCAGAATTAAATAACTAATAATTATGCCAGCTAAGAGCAAGGGTTCATGACGAAAAAAAAAAGTTAAATGGAAAGAAACATTTTCTATAAATATTTTGTTAAATATTATATTTTATTTTCTATAGCTAATATTCTAAGCGTTTGCTTATGCTTATTCACACCTCCCAATGGTGTATCTGTAGAACCTACCAAGAACATCAAGAAAAGTAGGTTTAACCAAAAAATAAATAAATAAATAAAAACTCGGTGCTCCACAATAATAAGAAATAAGTTTTGAAAATATTGCGCTGTTGTTTAGGCCAAGATATATAAGAAAAAAGTTCGCACGTTAATATTTAACGTGTTAAATCTGAGAGAGTTAGGTTAAGTGACACGCTCTCACACGCAATTGACTTTGTATCTGAGAATATCAAATTATGAACGTCCACTTTGTTAGTGTGACTGGGGCTAAAATATCTGGGTCGATCTCATCTCGTATTTATGTCTGGCCTCAAAGTCCTTGTGTCAATTGTAGGAGGTAAACAAAATAAATCAATATCACCAACCTTCTCGCTCATCACTTTGGGTAATACGTAATAATTATGTTACATAGATCTCAGCAGTATTTGTTCAATACAACATAATTTATGCTATATTTCATAATAATTATACTGCATAGCATAACTGATTGATTGATTGATTGATTGATTGATTGATTGATTGATTGATTGATTGATTGATTGATTGATTGATTGATTGATTGATTGATTGATTGATTGATTGATTGATTGATTAATTGATTGATCGTTGATTGGTTGATTGATTGACTAATCGTTGATTGGGGTTAGGTGTAAAAGTGGGCCAGACATATTGTCAGGCTTAAACCTCGCTCTTTCAAAAATTTGTATTTTTTCCTACGCATTTTTTTAATAAAGACGATTATTGATTGATTGATTCATTGATTGATTGATTGATTGATTGATTGATTGATTGATTGATTGATTGATTGATTGATTGATTGATTGATTGATTGATTGATTGAGCTATACATTTTATCATGTTATTTCAGTGCATCTTTCGTTGGCTCGGGATCTGCAAAAAAAAAATGAAAAAAAATAAATATATAAATAAAAAATAATAATAATAGGAATTTCGACCTTTGTCCTATGTAAAATGGTAAAAATATTCCGAGCTGACAATTTGTATTTTTGTATTTTATTTTTTATTTTTATTTATATCTTTATTATAAAAATATTATACCTATACTTGAATACGACAATAAAAGGTATAGTTAGCCCCTGTAATTTAGTCCACCGTTGTGTTGTATATGTGCCGCGGTTTGCATGCCTGCCTGACTGCCTGACTGCGCATTATTGACTACATGCCTATTATATTTAGTTTTATCAATATTGAAATATCGACTTCAAATATAAACACATGCCAAACAATACACGAATATATTTTTTTTAACAGCACTTTCTTAGCTCTGTCATAATATGAATATAATATTATACTTTATATTTTTATAATAATGTTAGTTCAACTGAAACTTTGCTATATTACAAGATATTGTTTTTGTGAGTTATATACTTTGTATTTAAAGTTCACTGTAATTTATAGGAGTCATGTGTGTATATATATATATATATATATATATATATATATATATATATATATATATATATATATATATATATATATATATATATATATATATATATATATATATATATATATATATATATATATATATATGTATATGTATATTTGTATTATATGTTATAATACTTGAATATTATTGATTTAATTTCACTATATATATGATTTATACATTTTTAATTTTTCCTTTCTTTTTAGTTTTTACTATATTACGACGCCATACTGGAGTAATAAATAACATTGCTCAGCATACGACAACCGATTTTTTGTTTTTGTCTTATAAATTATTAAAGATTTTTTTTTTTTCGTATTAACTTTCATTTCGTATTTATTTTTAAAAGTTTTTAACTCTATTGGACTTTGATTCCACAATTTAGGTAACAAGAATTTTGTTTAGTCCTTTCAGTGAATCTATTAACAATTTTTGGTACAAATAGAGGATTGGTTACTGCAATTCTAGTGTACTATAAATATGAGTTCTATTTATATTAAAGGCATAGAAACATAAAACATAACCACATAAAACAACATGTGCTTTTTAATGAATAAACATGAATTGGGATCTTCAAAACTGGTGATAATTTTTACCAGAATGTTAATGTAGCCCCACGAGAGAGCATGAAAATACTGTAAAGTATGCAATTTGCGTGAACATTCAAGTTTGTGACGTCTGAAACATGCAAAGATTAGTACGAAAATGTACGGTTTGCCTAAATCTAAATTTCTGATCACTGCTACGGAGCTACAGTTGGGTTGTGACACAAATTAAAGTTATTTATGTAAGTCCCATCAAGTGTTTTGTGATATAAATGCTTATGTTTTTCTCTGGTATATTCCTTTAATTAAATTATTATTAAATCATATAAATATAATTTATATTTAATATTGTATTACTAAAAATATAAACTATTTTATTACATAATACATAGTGTATTTAATGTGTTGGTTCAGAAACACGAGCCCTGACTAACGCCTTTTATTTGTTTTTATAATAAAGGTATAAGTTTTTTTTTTGTGGTAAATTACTACTTTTAACTAGATCTTATATTCTGTTGCCTTTTTATTATTATTAATATTATTATAATAAAATGTTATTTAAATTTTACGAATAAAAAAAATTACAGTATATTTTTTTAACTTTTTTAATGAATGTAACGATACTAAAAATAATTATTAATAAAGTTTTTAAGCTTTTATAATAATTTTTAAATGAGACCTCTATTAGCTTTTACGTATTTTTCTTTTCTCTCTCTCTCTCTCTCTCTCTCTCTCTCTCAGCTTCGTACTTAAAAAGATACTGTAGAAATAAAATATACTATATTCTATATTTTTAACTTATATAATAAAATATATTTCTCTACTTAAATTTATTGCCAATAATTTTCATACTAAAAAGTTAAGTAATTTTTTACTGCACTCCTAGGATTCTACTCTAAATTTTATTAACGCAGACAAAAATCTTTATATTTATTGCCTTATAATAGTTTTGTGATGATATAGAATGGTTTAATAGCTATACTTGATGTTGTACAATAGAACTTAGTGGCGGAGCGTGTCAGCCAATCACACACCAAGAATATAACTGCAAATTTATATTATATTATAATATTATAACGAGGTTTGAAATACTTATTATGCAACAAATATGCATAAATCTACGTATTTTATTAAGTCTATGTTTTTTACACTCTTGTCTCTCTCTCTCTCTCTCTCTCTCTCTCTCTCTCTCTCTCTCTCTCTCTCTCTCTCTATATATATATATATATATATATATATATATATATATATATATATATATATATATATATATATATATATATATATATATGTATATGTATATATCTTTCTATGTTTCTCTTTTTCTGTTTCCGTCTCGCTCTGTCTCTCTCTAACAATGAAATGACAACTTAATTAAGTTAACTTAATAATCCCTGAAAATTGGCTGCTAACTTTCATACATAACTTTATTAAAAGCCACGTATTAATTAATTATAATTAATTAATTAATAATTTAATTATATTGTATAATTATTTTATTATGAGAGTTTTACTTACTTACTTACTTACTTACTTACTTACTTACTTACTTACTTACTTACTTACTTACTTACTTACTTACTTACTTACTTAACTATTTATTTGTTTATTTATTTATTTATTTATTTATTTATTTATTTATTTATTTATTTATTTATTTATTTATTTATTTATTTATTTATTTACTTATTTATTTACTTATTTATTTACTTATTTATTTACTTACTTATTTATTTATTTATTTATTTATTTATTTATTTATTTATTTATTTATTTATTTATTTATTTATTTATTTATTTATTTTTCTCAAGTTGTTTCTAAGATATTAAATCTTTTGTCTTACAAATTTTGTCGACAATATTAGTATTCTTCCTTAATGTAAAGTAGCTCTAGAGAGAGAGAGAGAGAGAGAGAGAGAGAGAGCCTCTTAGCTCACAAACAAGCTGGTGTCTCAAAAAGTTTCATTATGACACTGCGAGCTGTTGAAAACAAAAGAAAATCTCTCTGCATACAAAACACAGCAGTACACTGCAAGAAATTGCTGATTTAAGTTTAAATATTAGTTGTGGCTTTTTATTGTATTTACACTGTCTAAAAATGGAGCATTATCTTTATTAACGATTAGTACGATTACCAACTTATTTAAAATATTCACTTTAAAGTTATTATGAGCAGCTAAAATAATGCATTTTAGCAAATTATTAACAATAGCTAATTTAACTTAAAAAATAGCTTTAAAAATCTTTAAACAACTTAAATTAGCTATTTTTAATGACATGCTAAATTGCATTATTTTAGCTACTTATAATAACTTAAAAGTGATTATCTTAAATAAGTTAGGATTCGTAACTAAAGTTAATGCTCCATTTTTTAGAGTGCATGATAGGTATAGGACAGCATTTGAACATCGCGCAGCAGGGACAAAATTGAAAAGATTTTTTAAAGTTAGTTTTCACTTTTCACTGACTGTGAGAGCTGGCTTAAAACTTAATTAAAAATACATTATGTAGTTGGCAGAAAGTTCGAACATGAGGGTAAAAAATGACATATTATTCTAAAAGAAGTCTTTTTGCTGAATCGATCGATACACATTTTTTTTTATCATTAAGTATTTTTATTTATTTTGAAAAATAAAGTCAAGGTCAGTAACTTTTCATTTGAACATAAGAAAAAGTTACTGACCGTGACGTCATTTAGCGACTTTCAAAAGTTTATATAAGTACTTTAAAAAGTGAAAAATTAGAAATTCGCACATGTCCATCGATTTAGAACAGTTTGAGGATTTGCTATATATAAATTTAACTACTAAAATTTGTTTACTCTTCCTATTTGTTTGAATAAAAGAAACATTTAAAAAAAATTCTTCTTTCAAATTCATTGTTACAACAACCAAGAAAAAAAGGACATCCAAAACGTAAAAAAAACGTGAAGTGTGACCATAATAATGAGACACATATTGGCCCGTGTGTGCTGTTTCCATTGATTGGAAAAGTCCTTACCTGTCGATAAGACAATATCTTGACTGGGACTGGAATTGGTGTGGTACGATAACACAATATAGCAAAAGCAAAAGAAAAAAAAAAGTCCCAATAGTCTCACAAACTGGACATAAAAACTGTAAAGTAGAAAACTTTAGGACTCTATGAATACTGGGTCTACAATAGAAATTGTAGCTCAGGTTGCCTACTTTACAAGTTTTCTCACCAATTTGTGAGGCTACAGAAGTGTAACATGAAAAACATAAATTTAAAAATTATTCAGTTCCATAGATGTAACTCTTCAGTACAAACCAATAACTTGGTTGACAAAAGTTTAAACAGTAACTTGTTAGTAGTATAAATATTATTTCGTCAGCGGTAAACAGTTAGCTCTGCACATCTTAACAAACTTTGTATATATCTAACAAATTACAAACTTTGTATATATCTAACAAATTTATTACATTAAAAAATTTACTATAAAAAAAGTGTAAATATGAACTTTCAGTTACTTTTTTTCGTGTATACGATTTCTGTATGTATAATAGTCATATTATATCTCATGATTTTATCTTTTTTTTTTTTTTTAGACCATGATTTTTTTATGGTTATTATTATGAGTGTATATTTTTAAGTGCCGTCAGTGTACAGTTATGTATCAGAGCAGTATTGATTGAAGACGTGACGTAAAGTGGTTAATAGTGCGTGATGAAACCACTTTTACATATAAACACGTGCACGCATTCAGGACCAGAGATCGATTTACTAAAGTAACATTATATATATCTATATGTGTGTGGTGTAGCTATTAGAATATAATATTATATGAACGAAAATAACATTACGTAATATGTATTGAATAATTAATAAATAAAAATATAAAGATCATAAGATCAAATCTTTTTAATGACGCCTACACGGAAAGAATAAATTACGTAATTTATGCTGTAACGTGGGAATTTTTAAAATTAATGGTAATTTTGAAATTCGCGCGTTAAAACTTGCAGAAGACGAATTCAAAAATGACGAAAGGGTCTTCTAGGGGGGGGGTGTAGTGGGCACTTTTTAGAGGGTAATTAATCACTGCAATGTAATTAATAAAGGTAAATATTGACTTTTATAAAATCTAGTATTTATACTCATTCTAAAAATGTGCTCAAAACTGGGTCTTAACTTTATGGAAACTGCCTCATTATAGCATAATAATACTAAATTAGAAAAACATAAGTATAATTGTGATATGCAATGCTTTGTAACATAGTTATTATGCAGTATAGCATAAACTATGCTGGAGTACTAAACAAATTATGCTGGAAATTGAGCTAGCATAATTTCGACATATTTATATATTATTGTCCGTGGATGAATTGAAACAAAATTTCTCTCTCTCTCTCTCTCTCTCTCTCTCTCTCTCTCTCTCTCTCTCTCTCTCTCTCTCTCTCTCTCTCTCTCTCTCTCTTGCATTTCGCACGTCAAAAGTAAATTATGTATCTTACGCTACATTGAACAATTGCTATATTGTAAAGCACAAATATTGTTATTGTGTAATTAACATAATTATTATGCTGTATTGAGCTAGCATAATTATTTCATGTATTTTTCCATGTACCATAATTTATGCTATCATGCATAACTCAATTCTGTTGTAGAGAATAAATATTTATGGTTTTTTAATATAGCTAAATTTATGCTATAAACTTAAAAATATAGCAGAAGAAAAGTAATTTATCTTTCTTTCCTCTCTCTCTCTCTCTCTCTCTCTCTCTCTCTCTCTCTCTCTCTCTCTCTCTCTCTCTCTCTCTCTCTCTCTCTCTCTCTCTCTCTCTCTCTCTCTCTCTCTCTCTCTCTCTCTCTCTTCCCTTTCTTATCTTCTTTCCTCTTCCTGTTTATCCTAAACACGAGCTGTTGAAAATTTATGAAACATTCTCCAACTTACAAAATATGACAATATTTTTCATAAAAAGAGATTAAAAAAATCAGAAAGACAAAGGGTTCTTATGGAAGACAATTCTTGAAGGAGTACTTTCTTATAAAAATAACAGGTAAACACACTAAAATATAACATAAAGATGATATATCGTCTTTTTTTTAAAACAACGTATTTTTTAGGAGAATAATAAATTTTATTTTAAAATATTTATGTCATATTATAAAAAATTTAGAGCAAGACAGTAAATTTTTTATATTTAAATAATATTTATTGTTAAGAATGTTCAGGCTGGCTTAGTATATAGCCATGTATATAATATACTATATATGTATATAATACTACACTCTTAAAATATTTTGCTACACTAAAAAAACTAATGTCTAGCGTCAATAACATTTTGTTCTTTTTAATATACAGAGTGTTTATGAAGAACGGCACGAATTTAAACGCCTAAAAATTAAGAAGATTTATTTGGTCTTAAATTTTTAATATATCAAATTAAAGCCTAAATTATGATATTTTTGAAAAAAAAAAATATATTTGGTGCATCAAAAAGTTTGTGAGCTACAGGCAAAAATGTAAAGAATAAGATTTTAAAAGAAAAAAAACTCTTCTTTGTTGTTTTTTTGAGCTTAAACAAACAGGTGCTTCAACTCTCTGCTGTTTGGTATCCTAAATTTATTAAAAGTTGTCTTATGGTTAAGAGGTCATAATCATATGTGAAGAAAAAAAAATCAATATTTTAAAGCAAATTTAATGCTTTTTCTTCGTATCTTCACACGTTTTTTCATTTGTTTCTTCTCACATAAAAATGTATTTTGTACATTTTTTTTAAAGTAACGGTTAAATTCTCATGATATTTGAAGTCAGTAAGTCACTTCGGGCTTGTGGAGAAGTAAATCACTTACAACTGTGTGAGCCCACAATTTTGTCACAATTTTGTCACACTTTGCCTCTCTATTAAAAATTAGGATTGAGAAATGCTTATGAAATGAATTTCAATATCACTACATCAGCGCTTTTTTTAATTTCATTTTAAGTAATTTCTGTTGCTCGAGTTTCAAATTTTTATCAACTTGCATTAAAATTTAAATTTTAATAATTTTTATAAAGAAGGAAAAAATTGAATTTGCTTTAACATCTTGATTTTTGTGCTGAACATTTTTTACCTATAGTTTTTATTTACTTTGTATAATTTACTGACAACGCAGGAATTGCTTTGGTCATAATTTAACACACGAAAAATAAGTAATTTATGCTGCATTTATGTTATTATAGCATAAATGATGCTAAATTAGAATAATATAAATAATTATGCTGTACAACATAATATTTATGATGTGTAACAAAGTTATTATGCAGTATAGCATAAATTATGCTGTATTGAACAAATTGTGCTAAAAATGAGCTAGCATAATTATTACGTAGTTATTTTTTCCGTACATAATATATTTCGAATATAACATTTAAATTTTTACGCATGCAAATTTATCGTAAAAATTTTCAGCATTACCAAAATAAGAAAAGAGGTTATTAAAAATGAATGCACCCCCTTTTCTCAGATTCTATTCAAGTTATTCAAGTTAAATAATTATAGAAATAAAATTGAACATACGTATTAACTTAAATATTAAATTGATTACCTGTAAAATTTTAGTGTTTATCTGGGGAAAACTGTTTTAGAAAACAAACGGTTGTAAAATTTTTTGTTCTTATAGAACCCTTGCACATCCTTGCGCTTTGTCGCCATATTTGTGGTGCCTAATGCATTGTGCAGCATAGGGGAAACATCATTTCTACTAATTTTTCATATTAAAAGAGTTTTTATTTCAACAGAACGAACTTTTCTCATATTCGTCGAGCTTATTAGGAGCTAGAAATAAGACTTTGATTGAGGTTTGAAGCTTCTTTTACTATTAAAAATATAAAAATGACGTTTTACCTATGTATACCTGACCAACAAAATGGTGGCTCTTAAATATGAGTGCAACCTGTCTATTTTGACCACAGTGCAATGTGTATCGTGATTTTTAAGTGTATGTATACTATATGCTGTAGAGAGAGAGAGAGAGAGAGAGAGAGAGAGAGAGAGAGAGAGAGAGAGAGAGAGAGAGAGAGAGAGAGAGAGAGAGAGAGAGAGAGAGAGAGAGAGAGAGAGAGAGAGAGAGAGAGAGAGAGAACAATGGCACAATCTTGGCACTCATGTTACTCCCGCAAACAATAGATCTCTAAATTACAAAGCCTCACACGTTACATAATCATCCACAATTTGCACATCTCGCCAGTAAGTCGGTGTCGCAGTTACAACTAAGCTGTATTCAATTTAGTAGCCATTATGGTGTATGCATTCATGTTAAAGTCAATGCCATGTTGAATCACTTATTAACATAGGCAGGTATAAGAAAATGACACATTTTACCAGTTTAAAAATACTACGCAATATTTTTGAGAGCATTTTGATGTTGTTAGCAGATTGAATTCCAAGTATATGAGAAAAATGATTATATTTTAATAATTCAATTTCTCAAAAAGAAAATAGACAAAAATAAAGTTTATCCTATGCTGAGCAGTGATGATTACTCCAAATCATTACAAATAGAAGGATAAGACACAATTGGTGTTTTTATTTCAGAAACAAACGAACAAGTATAATTAAACTTTTAAAAAAGCCGATTACAAATTAAATTTCAATTAGAGATCTCAAAAGCTACAGCAGGTATTTATAGTAGAGAGAGAGAGAGTGAGAGAGAGAGACAGACAGACAGACAGACAGACAGACAGACAGACAGACAGACAGACAGACAGACAGACAGACAGACAGACAGACAGACAGACAGACAGACAGACAGACAGACAGACAGACAGACAGACAGACAGACAGACAGACAGACAGACAGACAGACAGACAGACAGACAGACAGACAGACAGACAGACAGACAGACAGACAGACAGACAGACAGACAGACAGACAGACAGACAGACAGACAGACAGACAGACAGACAGACAGACAGACAGACAGACAGACAGACAGACAGACAGACAGACAGACAGACAGAGACAGAGACAGAGACAGAGACAGAGACAGAGACAGAGACAGACAGAGACAGAGACAGAAAATTATTCCTTTGCAATTATTGCGTCGTAGATATATAAGTATAGAAATATGTTAAATTGAAGAAAAAAAAATCAGTTACAACGCTTTACTATGAATTAGAGATTTCAAAAACAAGGTACTTACAGTAAAAAAAAAATAATAATAACACTTTATTTCTTGGTGCTTATTGCGTGGTAGAAATATACTAAATATCAGCAGTCAGACATTATCTTCTTCGACTATCAATCTCCATCTCTCGCTCTACAATCGATTTACCCCACTTCACGAGGATTTACCCCACTTCACTAACGTCTTTGTGCGTCTTATTGTATGCCAGTCTAAAAGCTCAGTGTGAATAATTCAAAGCCAGAGAAAGGAAATTAAAGAAAAAAGTTTTAATGGATTTCATTTCATTTATTTTTTGATCGATTTGCTTTTAGTCAAAATTCCAGAAACTCCATTTGAATTTAAAAAAAAAAAAAAAAAAAAACAGGATAGGGCTGCCGTGAAATGCAAATGCTCTAAATTGTGCTGTGGCACATCAATCACTTTTACTGCGAGTTATTTTAAAAGCGAGTATAATAGATTACATACAATACGTTACTATGTGAGTGTGCCGCTGATTACGTGACTGTTGCACAGGTGTTGCCGGGGCTGTGTGAGGAACTACTTGAAGGTAGTCCCAACCCCTATCTAAGGCTACAACCCCTATATTAGATTACAATACGTTACTATGTGAGTGTATATAGTGCTAATTACGTGACTGTTGCACAGGTGTTGCCGGGGCTGTACGTGGGAAACTACCGTGACTCCAAGGACTCAAGTCAGCTAGAGAGATTTGAGATCTCACACATCGTCGCCATACACGACGCAGCGAGGAAACTGCACCCGGTCAGTATTGAACCTATAAGTACCTACAGTTTGTCGATAATATTGATGTTATAATGTGACTGCATCTAAAAATATACGTTATATAGTAAGTCAATATCTATTTAATAAAATGAATGAATGAATATTGAAAATAAATACATAATATATATATATATATATATATATATATATATATATATATATATATATATATATATATATATATATATATATACTAAATATAAGTACACTACTATAATAATTACTACTACTTTTAATTACTTAAAAATAAGCATAGAATAAGAATAATAATCTTTATTGACCCAGGCAGTTCATAGTAACAATCAAAGTTACAACAAGCATTGGTCTTGTCAAATATAACTTAATAATAATATTAGCAATAATAATAAAAAAGTTATAATAATACGAACAAATAACAACAACAAGAATACAATTTAAAAAATGAACCACACAACCACAAGAGCTCTATTAAACGATGTACAAACATTATAATGAAGTTTGAGAAAATGTGTTATTATCTGTATAATATTCCAATGTTGTATGGGTGGTGAACATTAATACATCAATATCATCTATTTTTGACTCTTTATCAAAAAAAGGATCTTAAAGTATAATATTCTTTATAAAGCAAAGAAAAATTTAAGCAAATTTTTAAGAAGATTATCATTATTTACATTTCTTAAGATAGAGGGAAAATTGTCATAAATTTTAGCAGTTACAAAATATGGACTTCTTTCAAATAGTTTAGATGAATGTTTTGGTACAGCTACTTTGGAATTATTACGAGTGTTATAATTATATATGGTGTTATTTGTTTTATAGGATTATTATTATTATTCAATTATATTATAATTGAATCATAATTATATGCTGTATATCATGACATTCACAGCATTTGGGAGGTGCATGATTGATGTGATTGCACCGACCAGCCTGCCTAGACGTTTCCACGGTTTCTCTAGTCTGTCATGGTGAATGTCAGGCTGTGTGCTTTTCCATTAATTTGGAAAGTCCTTACCTGTCGATAAGACAACGTCTTGACTGGGATTGGTGTAGTACGATAACACAATATGGCAAGCCAAAAAAAAAAAAATTAATAATAATAATAAAAGTTATGCCAGCAATTCAATTAACAAAATGGTTTCAAACAATTTAAATTATACCTTGTAATCCTCACTTAAAATTTTCCGGAATTAATCAATTATTTTTCTTAAAAATCGCAAAAAAAAAAAAAAAAAAAAAAAAAAAAGACCCTATAAACGTATGGTATTAGGGATTCTTGCACCTTTTGCTAGAGCGCCTCTGATTGGTGTGACGTCACCGCCGATGGGAAGTATTATTCTCATACTGTATGTATGTAAATTTGTAGCTTTATTATGACATATTGCGTAATTTAGTTTTACTCCTGCAAGAATGTAAAATTTTATACCATAGCAAGATGATTAATGATTCTTTATTTAAATATTTTTTTTCAGTTACAAGAATGCTTTGCATATTTAGTAAGCAAATGACAAAAGACAGAAAGATTAATCTTATGCTCAAAGCCTTGATGTTAAAGTCATAGACCATATAAAATAACACGTTCTTTTTAATAATCAAACATAAAATGGCATTAATAATTTTTAGCAGAATGTAAATGTGCATGGCCCCATAAGAGAACATGAAAAATACTGTAAAGTATGCCATTTGCGTAAATATCTCTGTTTTTGACATCAGAAATAGGCACAAATTTGTATGAAACTGTTGTGCGGGTTGTATAAGTTGATTTTTTTTAATCACTGCTACGGAGCTACAGTTGTGTTTTGAGACAAACTTTATGTAAAGGCGTAGAACACGTTTTACAAAAATCATGTCTAACATCCTAACATACCTGAAAATCATATTTGTTTTGGCCGTAGTCATTGATTTCTAATTTATTTTACATTTACAAAATGTCAGCTGCGGGTTCATGACGTCACAGCTCACTATAGTCCATGTTCTTGAAAAACAAGTGAGCTGTGACGTCATAAACCCGCATATGACATTTTGTAAATGTAAAATAAATTAGAAATCAATGACTCCAGCCAAATCAACGTTGATATTTAGCTATGTTAGGATATTAGTCATGTTTTTTGTTCAAAGTGTTCTAGGCTTTAAGTCCCATACACACGTACAACAACACCTGTATAATAATTATGCTAGCCCATTTTTAGCACAATTTATTCAATAAAGCAAAATTTATGCTATATATCACAATTACTGTGTTTTATTAGCAGGAATATTATGTTGTAGAGCATAATTATGACTGTACTATTTTAGCATAATTTATGCTAAGATGACATAAATTCAGCATAAATTACGTACATTATTATTTCCGTGCAGTGTTTTGTTATGTAAATTTTAATGTTTTCTTCTTGTCTATGCCTTTAAGAACCCGTATCAGTTTTTTGTTAGGAGTTGCCAAGAAAAGGTTGAACATCAAAAGCTCTACTTGGAAATTTTTATAAAAAAAAGCAGCGAAGCATTCAAATTTCTTATGTAAAAGTTGTAGTGTCTTGTACATGCGAGTATAATATTCAAATATCGGCTTTTAGATAAAGAAAATGAAATAAGTTTCTTTGAAGTTGGGAAAGAAGTGAATTGTATTGTCTTACAGAATATGTAAGCGTGTGTTTTTGTACGTAAAATATATTACGTATATTTATGCTGCATTGAACACTTGCTATAATGTAGAGCACAAATGTTGCTCTACAATATAGCAAGTGTTCAATGTAGCAACATAATGTATGCTATATTGTACAGTGATTATACTACATAACATAACAGTTAACATGTTCAGCATAATTACTTATGTTATTACAAAATAACAACATTTGTGCTCTATAATATAGCAAGTGTTCAATGTAGCAACATAATGTATGCTATATTGTACAGTGATTATACTACATAACATAATAGTTAACATGTTCAGCATAATTACTTATGTTATTACAAAATAACAACATTTGTGCTCTACAATATAGCAAGTGTTCAATGTAGCAACATAATGTATGCTATATTGTACAGTGATTATACTACATAACATAATAGTTAACATGTTCAGCATAATTACTTATGTTATTACAAAATAACAACATTTGTGCTCTACAATATAGCAAGTGTTCAATGTAGCAACATAATGTACGCTATATTGTACAGTGATTATACTACATAACATAATAGTTAACATGTTCGGCATAATTACTTATGTTATTACAAAATAACAACATTTGTGCTCTACAATATAGCAAGTGTTCAATGTAGCAACATAATATTTTCAACAAAATAGTAAGAAAGGATATATTGTTAATTTAATTTCTAAATATTGCGGCCTGCCGACAGTACAGTTACCATATATATATATATATATATATATATATATATATATATATACGTAGAACAATAAAAAAATTAATAATAAGCAAAGTCGTAAATCATGTTGATGTTAGAATGTTAGTTATAAAACGCGCGAGTAATGAATATTTTGATGTTACGAACAAAAAGTCAGCTAAACTCGCAGTAAGTAAAGATCGTGAGTTTCCAAGGCATCTAAAATATGGCAGTACCCATGAAATAATTTCTAATTTTAGTAGGCGGGAACTCCATAAGAACAATATTAAAATTTTAAAGTAGTTTTAGTTTTTCTCAACTATCTCATAAAGTTGAACTGGAACAGCTATTTTTATTAAAAATAAGACACAAAGTATTTTTACAGCGCACCGATACTAGTTAATGCATAACAATAAGAGAGATGTTCACTTGTGTTTTACTTGACTTGTATTATGTTGTGATGATCGACTTGGTCAAGACAGCAAGCGTAAGGCGAGCAGTAAACATCATGCAAACTAGAGATAGGGAACAATATGTGGGTGAGCATATTTTGGTGTACTTTGATACAAGTCAAGTAAAAGGTGGAGAAGTGCAGCAGTGAACACCTCTCTTATTAATGCTGTTCGTAAACCCTGTTTTTTGCTCCTAAAATGACGATCAGCTATGGTTAATCAAATGGAATGCGCATTTTTTGGTGCAAGAATAGAGGGTTTACGAACAGCATTATTATTATGCATCAATTCGTATAATTAGTGTGGCAAAAATACGTGAAATTCTTTGTGTCCCATTTTTGCTAAAAGTTGTTGTACAGTACATTACTGCCTGCCTTCTTTATTCTGCTTTGGTATTCTGGCAAAGTTTTTATGCTCTTATTGTCTCTGAATTATTCATGTTCTCGTTCTGATAACGATTATTCACGGTGCTTGTGCTGCCCACTCAAAAAATACTTAACTTTGGTGCTTCAACTTTTTTGCCTCGTCATCGCGTGAATTATTGCCATTTTTTTTCTTCCAATATCAATATCATGTGCAGATAATATAGTTCAAAATCTCGCGCTAAATTTGAAAATGTTATTCTTATGAGGGAAAACTTGTGAAGTTTTTGACTGGTAAAATATCTCAACTTAAATGTGTGTTGTATATATCATTGTTGACTCAAAAAAATTGGTGCATTACTTTAGTTACGAATCCTAACGTATTTGAGATATACACTTTTAAGTTATTATGAGCAGCTGAAATAATGCATTTTAGCAAATTATTAACAATAGCTACTTTAATTTGAAATAGACTAAACTAAATCAAAACAACTTAAATTAGCTATTGTTAATAAATAATTTACTAAAATGCATTATTTTCACTGTTGATAATAACTCAAAAGTGTTTATCTCAAATAAGTTAGGATTTGTAACTGAAGTAATGCACTTTTTTTTTTTTTTTTTTTTTTTTTTTTTGCTGTTATATAAATGTTCATCTTAAAGCCCGTTTTCTTTTCTATGTGAACTAAAGTGCAGGTACACAAATATAGTTTTAACCAAAGATGATGTATGGGAAAGACAGGCCTGACAACTATCCAAGAAAAATGACATATACCAAAGAGAATCACGGTATTTGTACCACGTGTCCATATTTATCCAATGAAATTTGTGTAAAAATATTTATAGGAAACTATTGGTATCGTTCTGGCTTTTCATTTTGGCTCTAAAATGACGCCACTTTATAGTTCGTTGGTCAGATTATATCACATGTGGGTTGTTATTGTTATTTTATATTCAACCATTATGATGAGATTACTGTTTAGTATTTTATTTATACATAGTACACACAGTTGTATATATACATATGAATATTATGAATGAATATCAAATATAACTATGACCTCTATGTTCGCAGGACAAACACTACCTGTGCGTGCTCGCCTCGGACTCGCCAGATCAAAATCTCTCGCAGTTTTTTCCACTTTGTAACGACTTCATCCACGCAGCAAGACTTCGAGGTGGCAACGTCCTCATTCACTGGTTAGTCTAACTGTATGTCTGTCTGAACGAATGAACGAATGAACGAATGAACGAATGAACGAATGAACGAATGAACGAATGAACGAATGAACGAATGAACGAATGAACGAATGAACGAATGAACGAATGAACGAATGAACGAATGAACGAATGAACGAATGAACGAATGAACGAATGAACGAATGAACGAATGAACGAATGAACGAATGAACGAATGAACGAATGAACGAATGAATGAATGAATGAATGAATGAATGAATGAATGAATGAATGAATGAATGAATGAATGAATGAATGAATGAATGAATGAATGAATGAATGAATGAATGAATGAATGAATGCTGTATTAAATAAATTGTGCTATAAAGAGTAAGCATAATTATTAATATATTTTTGTACATATATATAAAATAAGGTATAAAAAATAATTAACATTTCGTGACGTAGTAAAACTGCACTTTTATACATGAAAATCGTTAAAAAAAAAAAAAAAAAAAAAGCTGCGTTTTTGTGAAAACCTTGAACTGCAAAAGCAAGACTCCATAAGTTATATAGTATATAAAATAAATTATAGCTCTTATCTCTACTCATAATAATACTACATTATATTTTAACTACTATCTTCACTTTAATGATACAACAAAGTTCAAACTACTTTTGTGTGTCGTAATATATGACTTTGTGAACTCAATTTAATAATGCACCAGTTAATTTTAACTTTAAGACACTTTCATAATATCTTACTTTTAACTGCAGATTAAAATTTATTTATTCATCGTAATTTATAGCACATGGGTATAGAAAAAGAAAAAAATATTACCTAATTTACGCTGCATTGCTATTTTGTAATAACATAAATAATTTTGCTGAACATAATTGCTGATACAATTTTCACCTATGCTTCAAATATATTATGCAATTATGTAAGACGCTAACATTGCGATGTTCTGGTGGACAGCTTGGCCGGTATGTCTCGCAGCGTCACCGTGGCCGTGGCTTACATCATGTCGGTGACTAACCTCGGCTGGAAGGAGTCCCTCAAGGTGGTGCGAGTGGGCCGTGCAGTTGCCAACCCAAACTTTGGTTTTCAGAGACAACTAGAGGATTTTGAGACTTTCAAACTTGCTGAGGTAACTGCATGAACATTAAATTAATGATTTATTTTAACTGCACATTATATTAACTTGAGTTATTTTAACTGTCTTTAACTTAATTTAACATGTGTATTAATTAAGTAGAAACAGAAGCGGATGTGACCAAAATCGCTTAAAATCGGCCTGAAATCAGTTGTTCCTTTATTATTTAATACAAAATATTTTATTTCAGATTTTCTGATGGTTTTGATTACGACCCTTTATTATTTTTTATTATAATATTTTTTTTTTTTTTTTCGTTTTAACATTTTCAGATACTTGAAAAAAAAAGTTACCCTTTATTGTACATATATCAGGACACATTGTTAGTTACTGTACGTCAAGTATTATTCACATGCGATCACATAATGCACATAATGTATAATTTTTAAAAACAATGTGAACTGCTCCATCTGTTTACACATTGTTCCAACTTTACACGTTGACGTGCGTCCAATTTACGCGTCATGTGAATAGTAATTAAAGGCATAGACCACATAATACAACATATTATGTGCTTTTTAATAAATAAACACGAAATGAGATCTTCAAAACTGATGACAATTTTTACCAGAATGTTAATGTAGCCCCACGAGAGAGTGTAAAAAAACTGTAAAGTATGCAATTTGCATGAAAATTTATGTTTATGACGTCAGAAACAATGCAAAAATCAGTCTGAAAATGTTTTGCGGGATGCATAAATTGGATTTTCTGATCACTGCTACGGAGCTACAGTTGGGTTTTGAGACAATTAAACTAAAGTTATTTATGTAAATCCCATTAAGTGTTTTTGTGATATAAATACTTATGTTTTTCTCTGGTCTATGGCTTTGAGAATGAGAAATTTCTTTATTACCTCGCACCATAACTTTTGCATGTTCTAATTAGAAACCTAATTAATATTTTGTTTCCAAGCCTAAACTTTCTTACTTCACTAAAATATAAGTTGATATGTTTATCAGTTCATATTTACCATATATTAATATTTAACCAACATTTCTCTACTCAAATTTTAATTAAATTGTTTTCAATTTCCTAGCTTCACGACATACGCAATTTAATATCCAGCCACGACATTACACATTAATTAATATTTTAATTAGCAAATTTATAGTTCATTAATGATGTTTTAGCGTGCATGATAAGAGCTCAGGATATTAAAATATTATACTGATTTACTATACTCGACTCAAAAAACCTCAGTCGATTTAAATCGGGCATGCATGCCTAAAGTATCACCCATTGTCACATTTGAGGAGAAGGGGGCGGCTGGGCGATACCGTAAAACGTCGAACGGCAGGTAACTCAGGTTTTTTGAGTCGAGTATAGCAGTTAACTTGAATTTATTTATATTCATTGATTGATTGGTTGGTTAGTTGATTGATTGATTGATTGATTGATTGATTGATTGATTGATTGATTGATTGATTGATTGATTGATTGATTGATTGATTGATTGATTGATTGATTGATTGATTGATTCTCAGTTCTGTGACCCAAACCGTGGTTCTATAGTAAAAATCTTTCTTATAATAATTATTGTCAAGTGCCGGGTTATTAGTTACTTAAAAGACGACCATAATATACTTTTTATAATTTTAATATCATATTGTTAATTTGTTTCATTACGTGTTTTAGTTTAGTGTGTGTTTAGTGTTTTAACCATTCATTCATTCATTCATTCATTCATTCATTCATTCATTCATTCATTCATTCATTCATTCATTCATTCATTCATTCATTCATTCATTCATTCATTCATTCATTCATTCATTCATTCATTCATTCATTCATTCATTCATTCATTCATTCATTCATTCATTCATTCATTCATTCATTCATTCATTCATTCACTCACTCATTCATAATTCTATAGTCAGGAACAAATTCCAATAGGTAAACTGCACTTGCAGTAAAACTTGCCACAATATTAGACTGACTTGATATAATATATAAAATAGCTACAGTAAGTCAATCAATCAATCAATGACTAATAGATTATCGAACGGTAGCGTCACTGAAGATGATGTATCACTTTCCCTCACTCAATTTACACCACCAAACGATTTCCCCTCATCTTGATATTTACAATTTATCTCATGTCACTGCATTGATTGATTGATTTATGACGTCATCACCTGAGAAATCAATAAAATATATTAATATTTATTGATCTATTTGTTTACATTGACGCATTATATTTGTTTGTTACTTTAAATATATGACTAAAATCTTTAGAAATATTTGAACGCAAATTTTGGAAATATTTCACTTCTAACTGTAAGTAATTTGTAAGAAACAGTAGAAATATTTAAGTCCAATAATTAGAGCTAAAGTAAGAAAATTTACGTAATGTTAAAAGTGTTTTAGAATAAAAGAAATTATTTTGTGGTTAAGGGAAATCTTTATAATCGGAGCATCGTTGTATAGCTTGTGATGTGAATCAAAATATTTTATATAATAATTATATCAGGAGTAATATTGCTCCTGATTAACTGTTTATTATTAGTTATCAGTTGATATTTACCAACTTTGCACACCATATCACACCAGACCGAATGTTAATCCTGATATTTAAGTGTATTTAAGGACCAATAAATACTTCAGGGGTGATTTTCCATTCTTTCCCTTACACACTCACATAAGGTGCAATGTTACTCCTGATATTACAACTTATTTCAGGAGCAACGGAGAATCCAGAAGGTATTTCCCAGCCTCGCTCTAGTTCCGTCAGATCAGGAGCAATGTTACTCCTGATTCACTCCTAATATCACATTATATTTCAGGAGCGACGTAGAATTCAGGAGAGATTTCCTAGCCTTGCCCTAGCTCCCGCAGATCAGGCGCAATGTCAAAGATTACTCCTGAGTTACCAGAGCTTACTCCTGTCACGTGACCTCTGTGAAGGTCGCTGCTCGTTAGGTCAAGTGTGTCCTACCGGAGCATGTCGCACCGCCACTAAGAGGTATTTTTATGTTTAAATATTATAATGTAGATTATCAACCATTGGTCAGAAATTTTGTTGAAGCTTCTTTATCTATTAACTTATAGCTAGCTTTACTAACTAACTAACTAACTAACTAACTAACTAACTAACTAACTAACTAACTAACTAACTAACTAACTAACTAACTAACTAACTAACTAACTAACTAACTAACTAACTAAGGAGCAACTAACAAACTGACTAACTATCTAACTAACTTACTAACTAACTAACTAACTTACTCATTGATTGATTGATTGATTGATTGATTGATTGATTGATTGATTGATTGATTGATTGTCCACAGAACACCACGACGTAAAACATCACTCCGCACACCTCCAAACTCAGGCAATGCATCACCACGACTGCTACCTGCGACTCCAGCTCCAGTTCGAAGGTTCACGAACCCTGGCTCGGCTCCTTCATCTCGCTGTAACTCACGGCTTGACCTCACGACTGAAGACACGCCCCCTGCAGGACCGAGCTCCTTACATCGAGTAGCTTCGTGCTCAGGTTCGCCAAGACTCGGCTCACCTCGGCCGCTCAGAACTGGTGCCTCGACGCAAAGTCTCGTCGCAAGGTCGAATTCTTTACGTGGTGGTCCATCACTAACGTCACTGAACCCTGATTTCACCCCTACCCCACCTACTACCCCTAAATCTAGACAAAAACGTTCATAGCATAATTATTTTTATTTTTTATATTAAATTTTTATTTTTTATTTGTTTATTTTTTCGATGTTTTATGAGATAGATATGATTTTAAGTTTTTTATAACGGTTAAATTTAATTCCGTTATTTTTTTAAAACAAATGTGCGTATTGCATTTATTTACATACGAGCAAGTTTGGTGTTAAAGTTTTTATCACACGGAGAAATAAATTACGTAATTTATGCTGCTAAATATATAGTTATGCTACATAGCATAATTATTGCTATTTTTATAAAAATATGCTTAAAAATATCATAATATAAATCCGTCACTGTACAATATAGCATAAATTTTGTTCTTCTTATGAATAAACATTGCTGAATAACAAGGCTAGCATAAATATTACGTATTTGTTGTTAGTTGCGCGTAAAAAAAGTTATGTGGCATGAAATAATTATGAAAAGAGAGTTGAAAAAATACAACTTAAAGCTTTTCGATGCCACAATTTTTTTATATATATTTTTTTAATCCTCACAGAAAAATAAATTACGTAATTTATGCTGTATTAAAAAATTGTTATATTGTAGAGCACAAATGTTGTTATTTTGTAATAACATAAGAAATTATGCCTTCCGTCTTAACTTTTATGTTATGAAGTATAATCACTGTACAATATAGCATAATTTGTATTACTGCGTTGAGCTAGCATAATTTATTTTTTACCACCAAAAAAAATTACGTAATTTAGGCTGCATTTATGTTATTGTATCATAAATGATGCTAATATAGAGCTAACACAAATGATTATACTATAAATAATAATGAGGTATAGCATAAATTATACTGGATTGAAAAATTGCGCTAAAAATGAGCTAGCATAATTATTACGTATTTATTTTTGTCCGTCTAAGAAAAAAAAAAAAAAAAACGCTTATGTTTATTTTAACAACAGGAAAAGGAAGTGCCGGAAAAGGAAACCACGTGACGATTAAAGTGGGAAGTGGCTCAGGCCTAGCTTGGCGCGAAGTTTTTTCCCACTTTTACCGTCACGTGGTTTCCACTTCCTGAACTTCCTTTTCCGGGAATTTGAGTAAACCTAAGCGGTCAATATTTTGAGATTTTAGTTTTCTCCGTAGTTTTATCTCCCCTAAGCTAAATCAATGAAGCTGCAGATAATGTAAAGTACCGACTGCGCATTTCGTTTGTCTTTTTCAAATTGACAAGATCTATTTCCAGTAAAAGTTCAACTTTTCAAAAAAGAAAAAATATATGTATAATAAATAAAAATACGTGTCACATGCAGAAAGCTGCAGTTCTTG
This sequence comes from Ecdyonurus torrentis, assembly GCA_949318235.1. NCBI lineage: Eukaryota > Metazoa > Arthropoda > Insecta > Ephemeroptera > Heptageniidae > Ecdyonurus > Ecdyonurus torrentis. The sequence goes on from OX439137.1 coordinate 18,284,352, forward strand.
GCACAGCTAACATTGTGCGCAAAGTGCTTAGTTTGTGATCCCTCTATATGCCACCTGCAGTTTCTAATAGTTAATTGGTACTAGGTTATTGTCACCTTCACCTTGAATCAAGTAGGATTCCGATGTTGGTGTTACACAAGAAAAAAGAAAAGAACTATAATAAAAATAATAGTATTTTTTCGATATCAAAACGAGTGCGTCTGTTTACTCTAAAAAACGGAAAAGGAAGTGCCGGAAAAGGAAACCATGTGACGGTAAAAGTGGGAGAAAAGTTGGTGCCAGCAGCAAGCTAGGCCTGAGCTACATCCCACTTTTACCGTCACGTGTTTTTTTTTTCCGGCACTTCCTTTTCCGCATTTTGAGTACACAGAAGCACACAACGTGAAAACTACCGGAAATAAAAAATTAAATCTTGCAGAAGACGCACGAAATACGCAGTCGCTACCTTACGTTACCTACAGTTTGATTGATCTAAACGAGAAGTACAATAAACTCATATCTGTCTCTTAAACCGTCCCTCTCTCTATATACATACATGATATTGTAACTATAATGTGTTTCATTTCCTATTGTCTATTTTATCACTATCGATTAATCGCTCAACCCCCAAATGTATTGTCATTTTTTATCAAAAACAAAAACAAATAAACATTTTTTCATAAAGACAAATTTTTTACACCCAACATAATTTTTTAGTGAAAGTGTATATTGCCAAGTGATTCCCAATTTAAAAAAAATTCCAAAGTGATAAAAAACTATTGAAACTTTGTTAAAGTGAAATTATCGAGAGTGTGGCGTTATAATGTCCAATGTAAAAAAAAAAAAAAAAAAAAAAAATGTAATGTTTTCAATTGTTTTTTAAATACAACGGAAAAATGTAGATTCATTTACGTGAAATCATCAGAGCTGTAAAAATGCGTCAATCCTGGGCTTTTTTTTTTTTTATGTTCTTTTTAGATTCGTTGGAATTAAAACCTGAACTTAAAGTCGAAAAACGAGCTAAAGCTTGATATTTGAGCCAAATTTTGAAAATGAGCTTACGAACCTGTGGAGAAAAAAGCTCGTTTTTTATTATGAAAAAGTGTATACATACATAGATATACGTATATATTATATATATATATATATATATATATATATATATATACAACTTTTTTTTTCCAAGTTATTCATGGGCTTAACTTGAACTAAAAGCTCAAAAACTTAGGTGAAACGTTTTCAAAAAAAAAAAAAAAAAAAAAAAAACTAGAGCCCCCAGGATCGTGTTTAAATGTACAGATCTGTTGGAAATGCATTTCAAGTTCAAACCCTCGTACATTATAGCGTAATACCCTTGGTACACATACGTGGTTTTTAATTGACACACAAATTGTTAATATTGAATATATGGGAAATCTTTTTATACTTCTGAATTGAAACAATTTTCAAATTTAAGATGCAAATTTGAGTTTTTAGTCAACAATTTATGAGATTTTTTTTTTTTTTTTTTTTTTTTTAGTGAAAATTAAGTGATAGAAGCCCCTCATGTATATTTTATGTCACTTCTGTAGCCTCACAAAGTAGGGAGAAAACTTGTAAAGTAGGCAACGTGCGATGTGATCATCTTTTCTAAACTACAATACAAATTGTAGCTCAGGTCGTCTACTTTACAAGAAGTTTTCTCCCTAGTTTGTGAGGCTACAGAATTACATAAGGCTGCTTTCTAAGCATACAAATCTTTAATTTTGACTTCAGAAATTTTTTAACTTTTTATTTAGATGAAATTTATGAGAAAACGAAATTTTTACTTTTTTTTATAATTTTTACTTTTTTTTAATTGCAAAAAAAAAACAAAAAATTGTTTTGTTTATGTCTTTTTCCTATTGTTTTGAAATTGACATTTTTCACTTTTTTATTGCTCAAAATTGAGGAAAAGAAAGCCAAAAACTTGAAAATAATAATAATTACAAAAAAATATTAAAAATAAATAAAAGTATTTTCCATATATTTCAATAAAATATATATATTATAAATCTTTTTAATCTTTCACAATCTTCAACAAAAATATATATATTGCTCTATCGCTAAAATTAAATCGATACAATGTATCGATTTACATAAAAAATCGACTTTCGCTTAAACTATGCTTAAAAAAATCGCTGAAAATTAGAAGCATATGAATACCCATACAATAATAATGTATCATTTTATAATCTTTTAGGTGTACAATCGGAAATAATATAAAATCGATATTTTGTATAATCGATTATTTCCGATATCGATATTTCTCGCACAACCATACAACATAATAGTGAGTAAATAAGGCTTGTGTAAGACTTAGTAATTGATAATAAAATATAGTGCATTAATAATTATAGCAATCCTGTGACGTCATATTTAGCGCCTGGTCGCCATCTTGGAGATGATGTATATATTTGAGAGCATAGGGGGAAAAACTAAGCACAGAAGTACAGTACAGAGAGGCTAAGAATGCTTCAAGGTTATTTGAAAATCGATCAATCGATTCTTTGTACGAGTACGATATTTTTAGCGATTGTTTAAATAAACATCTATCGCCCAATATTCATGAAATCTCGGGTTCTGCATACAGTCCATGCTACTTAAGGATTTTCACGATTAATCGAAATCGATCCATGAGCCAATAGACGCTGAAGGTCGGTAGGAGGTGGGGTAATGCTAATTAAATGGAGAGTTTTTAGGTGCTCTCGTATTGGACGCATCCTTATACAGTCCATGCTACTTAAGAATGTTCGCGATTAATCGAAATCGATCCATGAGCCAATAGACGCTCAAGGTTGCTAGGAGGTGGGGTAATGTTAATTAAATGGAGAGTTTTTAGGTGCTCTCGTATTGGACGCATTGTACTAGCGAGATGTTATGAACGTTCGATTATCCTTACATAATTGTTTATTTAACCAAGAAATGTCATTTGAAATGGCGATATATGAGGGCGATAATGCCAACTAAAGTTTTCCTAAACGTAAGCTGGTTAGAGTTAGAGTGTTATATATAGAAGATAACTTTTATTTTGCTGAAATTTTTATCAAATTCTAGCGGCCAAAACTGAAAATTATATAATATACAAAAAATAATAATAAGCCAATAAAAAAAAAAAATCCTAATTTCTCATATTTTTTTATAATACGTAAAAAAAAACTTTAATTTTAACACTCTTAAAGCCATAGACCACATAAAACAACATGTGCTTTTAAATGAATAAACACGAAATGGGATCTTCAAAATTGATTTTACCAGAATGTTAATGTAGCCCCACGAGAGAGCGTAAAAATACTACAAAGAATGCAATATGTGTGACTATTCATGTTTATGACGTCAGAAACATGCAAAAACTAGTAAAAAAATGTTGTGCAGGTTGCATAAATTGAAATTTTCTGATCATTGCTACAGAGCTACAGTTATGTTTTGAGACAAACTAAAGTTATTTATGTAAGTCCCATCAAGTGTTTTGTGATATAAATGATTAGGTTTTCTTCTGGTCTATTCCTAAAATAGGAAAGTATAATAAAATTCCTATGTACGTGTTTCTCCTATGCTATCAATGTAATACGTCTCTATTGCGTCAAAATGTATCAAGTGATATTATCACGAGCTTGTCAAATGTTCCATCTACATAATGGTAAACTGTATACTATATAACACCACAAATATGGCGACCAAGCGCAAGTAAGTGACTAGGGTCTAATGTTGCCACAAAAATGTATAATAATTATGATAAAATTTATACACACACGCAGTGGCACTGATTATAGCAATAATAAATCAAAACCCGTACTGCGATTTGTACGGAGTTAGGGAAATTAAACAAATTAACAGAAATAAAAAATACGAGCTTCTTTATTTTAGTGTTTCTTCAAAACATTTTTAAAAAGTAAGAGTTTTTGTGTTTCTCATTTAATAATGATATTATTATTATTTAATTTTATTTCTTTTTAAAGTTAAAAGTGCGTATTCAAATTTGCCATTTATCGTAAGAACAAAAATTCCCTTCTCAGAGAATCATTTTTGGATATAAATGTTCTTGAATGTAAATTTCGAATAGTATTTGAGAGAATTCAATTCAATCAATTCGATGCAAAAATATAATCTTTGAATTAACCCTTGCACTGATAGCAATAAAAAAAAATTGCCATGAGAGGAAAAAGAAAAAAAAAACTGTTAAGAATTACATACTAACTGGAAAAAAAGTGCTAAAAAAGTGGAATAAAGAAATTTCATAATTTATTCTCTATTTATGTGATTTCAGCATAAATAAATATGGTATACAACAAAATATTCTTGCTATATTATGCTACATACTTATTATGTATTAGTGTAGTATAAATTATGTTATAAATATTTATGAACATGATAGCTGCCATAATTATTATGTTAATTTTTTACCGTTTTAATAAATATACCGCTCTATAATACTAATAAAAAAATTCAAGACATAATTCCAAAACTGCGTTTTTTGAAAAGGGACAATTTAAAAAATTTATTAATAAATAAAATGGCAAATTTATGCCAGGTAGAGTGAATCAAAACGCTTTCTAGTTTAAAAATAAATATAAATAAGAAAAATCTCATCTTGCAATATTTTAGTTGAATTTGAGTAAAAATATATGAAACATTTGAGTAATCACGACTCACATTTGGGTTAAAATAGTACAGAAATAAGTTGACGTAACCCATGGTTTGGGTAACATTGACTAACATATGGTTTATCTGTACTAGTTTATAACCCACGTGACCAATCAATATTTGCAAATGTTCAGTGATAAAATAAGCAAACTGCTAGCTAGTAGCTACTGTCTACATTTCACATGCTTTCTTATGGGGCAATGAAGCAGCTATAACTGCAGTTACAATTATTTCTTATAACTGAAATTTTTACTGTAGCTTACTGAGCCTCAAAGCTTTTGTTTTCCTGGATGTGAAGTCAATTGGATGAAAATAATAATTTCTAACAAAATTGATTGAAATTCAGGAAAACAAAAGCTTTGAGGCTCAGCAAGTTACAGTAACAATTTCAACTTTGAGAAATAATTCTAATTGCAGTTATAGCTGCTTCATTGCCCCATAAGAAAGCATGTTAAATATAGACAGCACTCTGTTAGTATTGTTAGAGAACTTTAACAGAGAAGTGATATCCCCATGTTTTAGACAGATCCGCATACGTCAAAAAATTAAGCCTACATTACTTTATATCAACCAATAGCAGCCCAGAACAGGCCATAATGAGCCACCAATCAGAGCGCTCGACACAGCGGAAGCACTAAAGTTGTGCTTACGTGCTCCCTGATTGATGTCTCGGAGTGGCTTGCATGTTCTCTGGACTGTTATTCGTGCCTTGAAGTAAAGTATACTGCATAAAAGTGTGACAGCACAACATGGTGCACGATGCATTCCATGAGCTTTCGGGAGGTGCATGATCGATATGATTGCACCGACCAGCCTGCCTAGATGTTTCCACGGTTTCTCCAGGCTGTCATGGTGAATGCCGGGCTGTGTACTTAGGCCGTGGCCGGCCCGTGTGTGCTTTTACATTAATTGGAAAGTCCTTACCTGTCGATAAGACAATGTCTTGACTGGGACTGGGATGGGTGTAGCACGATAACACAATATGGCAAAAAAAAATAATAATAAAAAAAAAAAAAAAAATGGGGAAGTCACAGTTCAGTTAAAGCACTCTAGCATTGTGTGCTAGCACTCAGTCATCACTGCTTGTACATTGAGTCGTATTTTCTCAAAATAAAAATTTAAAAAAACTTGAGTTGTGCGAGAAGTGACCGCTCATTATATAATTCTTCATCAGTTTCATGTTATCAATATAAGATATTTTTATAACGCACAAAACCCGCGTATTTTTACATTAAATTTAAATATTATAAATTTTAATTATATTACAAAATAGTATATAGATTATAATATATATTATGTAAACCAATATTATGATAACTATATGCAAACAGAATTTTCTATATTTAACACACAATTATTATTGTATATCTTTGTGCAGATAAAAATGCAACCTATTATATCAAGCAAAGAACAAAGTTAATTACTGAAAATATCACTTTATTTAACAAAAGTAAGAAAATTGCCAAGAATTAAAAAAAAAATTAATTTATATTTTTTAATTTTAACATGAATTATTTATTTCATGTAAATATTTCAAAATTACCTTCTTTAGCAAAGTTTTGCAATACATTATATAATTCCTTTTTACAAATAACTTTTTGTGTTGCCTTTTTCATAAGTTAATTTGCCCATTTACGTACGCTTTAATATAAAAAACCGTTATTTGTTCAAAGAATTTAACCTTTTTAAGCACTTTTTAAAATTTAATATAAAAAATTGGTAAAATTATATTAAATATATTTTCTTTGTTAAAAAATTGAATTTTACAATTATTTATACTAAAAATTTCAATGTACTGCTTTAATTAATTTATTTATATATTTTTTTAAACTAAAATACACCCTATTATGCGCTTTAAAAATAACCTTTTTACAGACTAATAAATTCTTTTTACAAAAAGTGAAAGCATTCTAGTGCACATACTATATCCAATGAAAACTGTATGAAAAAGAACTGTAATATTACATAACTAATTAATTATTATAAATGTTTATTATATTTTTCATAAAAGTTTAAATTCAAGAATAAATAACAAAGACAGCTTTGCTAAGGTTGCATTTTACATCTGACACATTTAAGAACTGAGAGAACGCATATGTGTAGTGTCATATTGATTGACCATTGCAGGTATAAATACCTACTTCCAGTTGCGCACTACCTGGGTAGCTACTTCACCTGTATTTACCATGTTATGTACCATTTTACTGCCTTGGCCACAATTTAAGATTTAAAGCAATAGACCACATAAAACATGTTCTTTTTATACACTTAAAAAAATTAATACTAACAATGTAATAGGTAGACATAACAAGCTAGAACACAGGTACTATTATACTGCAATATAATACCTGCTAATGCAGGTGCACTGTGCAACAATAAAGGTGTGACTCATTTAGATTAGGTGGTATTGTAGTTTATAACTACCTGTTCCAAATTCAAGTGTACCTATTGCAAAATACAGGTTCTTGTACCTGACATAGGTAGTAGTTTTTTTCCGTGTAATAATTAAACTCAAAATGAAATCTACGAAATTGATAATTATTTAGGATGTAAATGTGTCCCCACCACAAAAGAGCGTTTAAATATTATAAAGTATGCTAATAGCATGAATATTTCATAGTTTCTGACGTCAGAAACAGGCAAAAATTGTACAAAAATGTTGTGTGGGTTGCATAAATTAAATTTTTCTGATCACTGCTACAGTTTTGGGACAAACTAATATTATATAAGTCACATCAAGTGTTTTGTGATGTAAATTTTTTCTTCTGGTCTATTCCTTTAAAAATTACACACTATATACACATGCGTTTTCTGAGTATAGGAATAATTTATGATTATATTAAAATACAGATAATAAATATTGATATTATTAATGAAAAGGTAAAAATGAAATAAGCGTTTTTATATTGTAACTGTATTAATTAATGATTTTGAATGAAAAACAAAATTTTATTGTGAGTATAAAAACGCTAAATTTTAATAAATCTTGCCTTAATTTCTTATATAAGCATGATAGCAAACTAAATGTAATATACTTAGTTTTTTTCAAACTTTTTCTATTTAATGTATAGGTACTGTACTTCATAATTAGATATTAAAAGTAACCATTTATATGTAAAATAGGTTATATATAATTGTTTTAAAAACAAGTTAAAAAATTCAATTTATTCTGCATTTAAAAGAAAGGCCCTTTTTTAAAATGCTGTTCTTGGATGTAAAAAAAAAAAAAAAAAAAAAATTAAATGCAAATGCAATGTGTAAGAATAAGGAAGAAAAATACGTGAATTTTTCACAAGATTTTCGAAATTCACGCAAAATTTTGAATCATAGCAATAATTTACTGCCCTTTACTGAAATAAAAATTTAATTATAATTTTTGCAAAAGCTCTCAGAATCTTTTATAATATGAAATAAAATTGACACACCTAATTTTTAAAAACCTTTTTCATTGTTGCCATAATATGGCTGTCATAGCAATAAAAACAAAGCAAGGACAATAATGGAACAAAATAGTGACCACTGACAGCCTTTTTAGAAAATAAATTACAAAAAAAAACTTAAAAAGAGCCACACAAAAAAATCGTAAAAATCGTAACAATCGTCAAAATTGCTGCTGTGACTCAAAATTTTACTTCATTTTTCAATTTTTTGCCAAAACTAAAAAAAAAAACTAAAAAAAAAAAAAAAAACGTAAAAATCCTTATTGCTATATAAATATACCATGTAAAAAAAATGATGATTTTGAATTCTAAATATTGAAAAAACAAAATGAAATGTTAAATATGATGAAAACCAATGTAAAAAATCATCATTATTTTATCAACATCCACACGGTGTTAAAAAAAGGACTTTCTGATAATTCTTAATTAGATGAAATAATTAAAAACATTTCATTTTTAAGGTACCTATAATAATAAAATTGCACCATTTTGAAATTTTCTAAGATATTTAAGGTAAAAAAAAGTACTTAAAAGTACATATATAATATATAAAAAAAAAGCATGCAAATTTTAAAAATTTGAAAAATCTTGGCAGTTATTGCAAATGCGCGCGCACAAAACAAAACTTTTCTATCTTTGCAATCAACTATTAACAAAAAAGCTACATTTTTATATTTAAGTCTGTGTTTTGAATAATTATCGATATGAAATTTATTGAGAATTAAATTATATATACATAATATGTATATATTATGTATATAGGTTATTGGTGATACAAAAATTCTTAGAAACTTTCTGTCTTAAAACACGTTAAAGTATGTCTAGTATTCCTAATTTAAATATCTACGGAATCAGTGCAGTAGTTTTCTCAAAATTCGCTAAAAAAAAAAAAAAAAAAAAAAAAAAAAACTACGTGTACCATTCAAATTCAAAGTACTTGTTTTTCTTATAAGAATAAAATTACAAATTTACCATGAATATTTGAATGGTAAAATTTACTATCACATTTGTACGCAACATTAAGATTAAATACTAAACTTGGACTTTTTAGCTAAGGTGATTTTTTTTTTTTTTTTTTTTTTTTTTTGAAATTTACGTTGAAATTCTAAGTTTGAAAGCATAAAATACGTAAAAAATTTGAAAATATATAGAAAAAAGAATCAAATATTTTAATTTTTAATTCTTATTTTTATTCCATAAAAAAATATGAAATTTAATATCAATCTGAAAGATAAAGTTTTTTTTTTTTTTTTTTTTTTTTTTGTTAAGTTTCAAATCTACAATTGTTCAAAAAACAGACTTAAAAAAAATTCTTCTATCAAACAAATTCTATATGCATATATAAAAGTAGCACTGCTAAAAAAAAAGACACAAAATCTAAAAAGTCGTTATAATATTGTATAAATATATGTTGACAATAATCCACTTTAAAATTGCAAAATCTTGCTGTGCCGCTCGCAAAGTTTCAACAGATGTGTTCGTTTTTACTGTTCTGAGTTGTATTTCTACAGTAACGACGTTTGGTCTGCCCCAAGTGACTTTGATATTTTCATAACTCCGCCATATATCATAATGATAACTGAAACATAATTATTAATTTAATTTGTTAACGATATGCTTTCAATTTAACACTGATATACGTTTAAAATATCGTTTAAAGGCGTAGAACACCTTGAATAAAAAAAGTTGTTTAACATCCTAACAAACCTGAAAATCAACGTTGATTTGGCCGGAGTCATTGATTTCTAATTTATTTTACATTCACAAAATAATTGAAACGGGCTCACTTGATTTACCCGAGCGTGAACCAGGCGAGCTGTGACGTCAGTGCCCGCTCGTGTCATTTTGTGAATATAAAATAAATACAAATCAATGACTCCGGCCAAATCAACGTTGATTTTTAGTTTTGTTAGGATATTACACAACTTTTTGGTTCTTCTTTTATTTTTGTGTCCACTTTTGATAAAATATTTTGAAAATACCGTAAAACTTTGAGCCATGATTTACAAGATTTTTAAATTTAGATCTCAAATTGCCTTCAATCATAGTTACCATTTTTTTTTTTTCTGTTTTAACTTGTTAGTAAATAAAGACAGGAGCTTATTTTCTACCGTCAAATTCGTAAACGTCATTTTTTAAATATATCGTCATAATCACATAATATAGAGACATAAAAAGTCAACATCGAGCAGTAAAAACGAACACATCTGTGATAGTTTTTAGTTTTAATTTTGAAAGAGAATAATCTGATGTAACATGAGAAAATCTGAAGAATTTCAGCAAGACAATTGTTAACAAAAATCATAATAATAATAATGAAAAATAAAAAGTCACTTTTTTTCAAATGTGACTTTTAAAAAATAAAATAAAAACGTGACTGAACGTGTTTAAAACAATCACCAAAAATGAACTAAGAAAGAAGGTGGGGGTAACATTGTCAAGGAGCAAAAAAAAAAAAAAAAAAAAAAAAAAAACTAAAAACTAAAGGAATATGTTAAAAGAAATAAAATTATTTCTTTTTTAATAATTTTACTTTAAAAATTGATCCTTAAAAAATTATAAAATATAAATTGAAATGCATAATAATGAAAAAAATTGTAAAGCTTTTATGAATTATAATGTGTACACTTACGAAAAATGAAAATATTAACACTATGCATTAAAAAACAAGTAAACTTATTACACAGTTAATATTTATGTTTTGTGAACATCAATATGGTAATTTTATACTGTTATGAGTATACCTAAGTATATTTTAACTTATTGTATACTCACGGAAACTAAAAATGTCTGCAAATAAAAAAAGTTAGCTTAATATCACATGATTTGATAAAGCTGAGAATATGGTAATTTTATACTGTTCAAAGTGTACCTAAGTCAGTAATAAAGATTACACTGTATACTCACGTACACTGAAAATGTCTGCAGATGTACGAGTATGTATAAAATTTGATAATACTTGTATATATAAGATAATTTATGTATAATATATTAAGCAATTTTTATGAGCAAGTAAGTAAGTGTACATTATATTATTGTGTTTCATTCAAATATTCGCGCTAATTTTCAATGTTATTCTTATGAGAGAAAAAATTAAATTTAAGATTAATTAAGATCTTTTATTCAATTTTAAAAGGTTAAAAAAAAGCCTTAAACTTATTATAAGTGGTTATATGTAATTTAAAATTTATTCTAAAATGATTTTTTGTATTAAAATGAGTGTACTATACTATGCATCGGGTGTGAACTTATTTTTGGTTGAATATAATTCAAAATATATTTTGTTGCAAAAAAAAAAAAAAAAAAAAAAAAAAAAAAAAAAAAAAAAAAAGTACACACGATTGTGATAATATATTTTACCATTTAAAAACTGGCGCTAAATTTGCTGTGCTATTCTTATGGAAAAAACAGGCGGAAGATTTAAATGGTAAAATATCTTCATATGTTTGGGTTTTAATGTAAAAATTATAATTTTTTCACCTTAAAGTACAGTCCGTGCCATCTAAGGATGTTTTCGATTAATCGAAATCGAGCCACGAGCCAATGTACACTCAAGCGCTCAAAGTCACTAGGAGGTAGGGTAATGTTAACTAAATGGAGAGTTTTTAGATGCAGTCTTATTGGTCGCATCCTTAGGTGGCGTGGACTGTAAGAGTATCCTGAAAGCAATACTGTACCGCAATACAAATGTACCACACTTGTTGCCTAACCTCGTAGGATACTTTTTTTCTATTTTGATTTGATTTGATTGAAAATTGAAAATAACGGTAAAACGTGCAAATTTTCTCAACTTAAATATTTTATAAACAAATATCACTAATTACAGAATAAATTTATTATTATTGCTACATGGATAAATTATATAATTTATGCTATATTAATGCCATAGCATAAATAATGCTTATTGTTGAATTTTATTATGTTGAACATCTTAATTATGCTATATAGTATAATTATTATGTATTATAGCATAAATTATGTTGTTATGCATAAATATTGCTGAAATTATTCTAACATAATTATTAGGTATTTGTCCGTTTAGGAAGGATGATATTAAACCAAACACAATTTATGCTACACTGCATGATAATTATGCTCCCATATTTCAGCATAATTATTTGTGCTTATGCAATATTTATGCTATATAAATACTTGTAGCATAAATTTATTTTTTATTGTTTTTTAAATTTTTTATTTTTTTATTATATTCTTTTTAACCATCTATGTTTTAAAAATTTGTAACTATGAATTAAAAAAAAAATCCTTCAAGATGAAAAATAAAAAACCTTTAAAATTACGAATGTTCATTTCTGAAAAGCAAATGATCTTAACAAGATTTTCTCATAAGAAATCATTGTCATTACAATGGCAACAATGAAAAATAAAATTACGTGAAACATGTATATTGCTTTTGTTCCTTGACAATATGATGTCGAGCAGGAATGGTTGTGGTCGAATCAATCGATTGATTGATTGAGAGAGGATTTAGAGGCTGTGAAAACTGACAAAGCTTAATGTATGCTTCAGCAATAAATATAAAATCAATAAAATAAATATTATTGAACTGAAATCTATGTACAGCTGTAGCCAAAAGTTTGAGAACGATTTGTATATAGGCAACCTGCAAACACACTATGTTATCCACATGGAAAAACGTTGCGGCCACCGCTGCCCCCCGTTGTTAAACTTTTGGCCAGAACTGTACCTTTATTTATTTAATTTGTTATCCACTTCAGTAGACAGCAGAATAACTATATTGAACAGCAAAGTAACACAAAACTGCACAGCAAGGTGATATTTTATATACATACACACATACATACATATATCATGACGCTATAATCCCTTTCGTGGTAAAGCCAACAACACAGATGTTTTATCCTGACCCAGTGATAGACCTCCACAACTTCCTATCCTATAACTATAAATCATAGTTATCAGTAGACGTTAAACAACAACATATTATCTTGTACAACACAGTTCATCACATTGAATTTGCCTTTTAAGCATTGTACAATATCTAACATTTTAAACTTTTTAATAAATTGAATTTTCTTTCTTTCTTTACTTTTTTTTTAACACAATTTTTAAAAAAAAAATTGTTAATTAAATGAATTTAATTAACATAAAATTGAAGCTCTAACTCTTATCAAATACGAGTATAATGCGTTTTTTTTTTATTCTTACACTGCATCGTTTTTTTTTTTTTTTTTTTTTTTTTTTTTTCTATTAGACGTAAATTTCTGAAACTTAATTTCATTCCACCAAGTAATGGACTACTTGCATTGAACAAACTATTTGAAATAATTTGAAATATTCTTAATGCATTTCTTATGCAAAAATCATTTTCACTTACACGTTGCAACAGATAAAAACATTTCATTGCAAGTGGTCCATTAGTCCCAAGTTCATCTGTCTCATCTGATAGTCACAGGTTCTGAAAATGTTATCATAGGTAGCTGTTACTGTTAACTTTCAAATGTCATCATAAAGTTTCTTAGTTTTCTCTTTAGATTTTAAGATACAAGTCATCTATTTACAACCCTTAAAAGAAATTGTATAATTTTTTTTTTTTTCAAATGGGATGGGTTTAGAATTTTAAACAAAATAAAAACACTTCAATTTTTAAAAGTAAAATATATTTTATTGAAAAATCAAAATATTATTTAAAAATACAAAGCATAAAAAAAAAACATAATACAATATAAAATATTTTGGTATAATAATATAAATTGCAATTTTATTAAACACATTTTTTTATTGCAAGAATTTAAAATCTTTGATTGAAAATAATGTAAAAATTAAATAACTTTATTGTTATCTTTTTTTATATATAATTTTAATATCTCTTTTCTGAGCTTTATTTTTGCATACATAACTTTTTATTTTCTTCTACTGGTTTATTTTTAAAACTCCACCAAACTAAATTATTGGTAAAATACCCCTGATAATTGTATGTGATCTTTTCAAAAAGTACGGGCAGTACAAAATACAATAATTATACAAAGCATTGCAGCAATGTTTATTGTCTTTGTTTTGGGAAAAAATATTTGAATAAAAAAATCGTTTATTTATTTTTAACTTTTATAAACCAACCGTGAAGTTTTTTTTTTTTTTTTTTTTTTTTTTTTTTTTTTCTGGAAAAATATAGAAATGAGGAAAAAACCATTTGCAGTTGATATCAATGTCCCTTACATGTCTTCCGATTCCCTGTATAAATTTGTAGACAAGCATGATTTAAGTGCCGTGATTGGCAGCCAAAACTACTATATTACAAATACTGCTTTACAAAGGTTTGAGGTCTTGTTGTTACCTGCGCGCAAGAATTCTGAGTGCTTATCTCTGTTTACGTCATACATTATATCTGACCTTTAGTCAGCTTTATCAATCCTTGTAATATAATAGTTCAAATTGCCCCCATGCGTATCGCAAGTGTTCCCTAGAGAGGAACACTAGATTTTTTAGTGTGTCTAAAAAATCAGCCAAGAGTTGGAAGACATGTAAGGGACATTGAGTTTATATATTATGGGAAAATAGTTATTTTTTTAATATTAACTTTTCTCAAAATAAATTTAAATTGTGATTTATATTTCCCCACGCCTAATCAGGAATGCAAAAATATTCAGTTGTAAACTGTTTTTAAGTAGTTTAAAATTGTCAATGTTTTTTATGAAAATTTTCAAACATTTTTTCCTTTTTGGAAAAATATTAATTTACACATTTCTAATTTTTCCTACCATCACTTTAGCATTTTGATTTAAAATTCAAGTTTTATATTGGGTAGTAAAGAAAACAATACATTGTGGTTAGGTTATTTGAAAATGAAATTGAAATAAACTGTATGTTTAAAAACACAGGTGAGAAGGCTAACAGAAAGCTTGCTTAAGCCATACTTGAAATTCCAAAGTTACATAGATAATGTGATCAGGGGCGTATCCAGGGGAGGGGGGGGGGGGTCTGGACCCTGTCAGGTCTGAAAAAGCATAGGAAAAGGGGGTGTTTTCCCCTTTTTCCTATGCTCAATATAGACTGGACCCCTCCCGTCACAAAATCCTGGATACGCCCCTGAATGTGATTGTATTAGAATAGCAGATGTTGCAAAAGTTTAGTGATAAAATAAACAAACTGACAGCTCAACAATACTAACAAAGTGCTAGCAGACGACTTTGTGTTCCTGTCTACATTTAACATGCTTTCTTATGGAGCAGCTATAACTTGAAAATTATTTCTCAAAGCTGAAATTTTTACTGTAGCTTACTGAGCCTACAAGCTTTTGTTTTCCTGAATTTCAAGTTATTTGGTATAACATTTCTTTTTCACCCAATTGACTTCAAATCAGGATAAAGCTTTGAGGCTCAGTAAACTGCAGTAAAAATTTCAACTGTGTGAAATAATTCTAACTCAAGTTATAGCTGCTTCATTGTCCCATAAGAAAGCATGTTAAATGTAGCTAGCATTTTGTTAGTATGGTATTATTAGGCTGTGAGCTTGTTTATTTTCTCACTAAACTTTTGCAAATCTTGTACTGTGATCGCTGAGTTGAGATTTAGGTGGATGTCACTAGTGTTGTTCGTAAACCCTGTTCGCTTGCACAAAAAACAATAAAAAAAAAAAAATGCGCATTACATTTAAAAAGCATGAGGCTATTGTCCATTGTTTGTAGTTTGGTGCATGAAAAACAGGGTTTACAAACATCATTAGTGTTCTTCATAAAGCCTGATTTCTTGCGCATTGCATTTGAATACAGTCAACCAGGGTGACTTTGAACACCCATTTATCTCTACGTTGGGCACTCATTTCAAAATTTTGAATTATGTCTATAAGACCAAAAACAAATTTGAGCAATTATAAGATTCTTCAAATTTCTAAAATGAGGCCCCAATACAACCCCAAAGTCACCCCAGTTGACTGTAACTAAAGTTGAGTTTCATTTTTTAATAGAGAACAATTAGGGTTTACGAACTGCATTAGTTGAAGTATCTGCAAAGAAGTCTAGCAGTGCAAGCCCTGTCCCTCGTACTTGACGACGTACTTCCTGATCTCCTTGAGCAGGTCACCACTCAGCCCCAGCTTGGTGGCCTCGCTGTCGAACTGCTTCACTCCACCCTGACCTACGATATAGCCGTTCAGACGTGCAGCAATGTGAGAGCTGACCAGAGCTTCACGTGAGGTCAGACCCAACTGCTGGCATGTGTCTCGTAGTTGCTGTAGTCGGTACTTCTGGTGGTAGCTAAACATTAATTAGTCACAGTTAATTACATCTTAATTAGTTAGTCATGTACAGTCAACCGGGGTAACTTTGAAACTTTTTGGGTATAAAAATGCATTTATTGCCTAAAATAAATTTTTTTTGAGGTTCCAAAAAATTTGTAACTTTAAATGTCTGTCAGTACTATATTTTCCAACCCTTAAATTAAAATTTTGTCAAAGCCCCTAGTTAAGAAAAAATAAAAACATGGGTTTCAAAGTTATACTGCCAACGGGGTAACATTGAAACCTTTTTGAATTAAATTATATAATTTCATTTTTAAGTGAGTTTGATGGATTCTAAGTACAGTGCTCTATTAAACAACCCTTAGCCTTTGATTCCAGGAAGAATTACCCTCATACCCCCACCCTACCCCTAACAAATTAATTTCTCATGGAATGAGTCCAATTTACAATAATATTGTGCTACTTTTTTGGGAAAAAAAAGTTTCTCTACAATTGAAGAGTAAGAAAATGTTATATAATGAATTTGAGGGCAGTTTAATTTGAGCTTTGTTAAAATTGAGTTATTTTAAGGGTTGTGGCCAATTCAAACTTAATTTTTTATCATTTCCTGTGTTAAAGTATAGGCCAAAAAATTATTTTTCTTTTAGAAACTTAAAACTTAGTCTTATTACTTTTGAAACCATACTTATCTTAACAGTGACTTTAAAACGTGTTCTACTTTGACCCTTGACCCTGAAATAACCCTGAAAGTTATAAATATGAGTGATAGCTAAAAAAAAAACTTTACCATTGAATTTATTGGCCCCGAAAACCTAAGAATTGATACTTTACTTGCCCATTTTTGAAAAATGAGGCACTTTTGAGCAAGGTAAGGCTATTTTTGTAACGTCGTACCTTGAGTTTAAATAAGGGTGTACAAAGGGTGAAAATATTCCTCATGGTGTCTTATCCTAGGTTTTAAGGGTCAAGGAATTCATTTTTTAAGTTATTTTTATGCTAACAGTAAAAATAAATCTTTTCAGGGTCAACTCAGGGTCAAGGGTCAAGGGTCAAGGTTTCAGGAAATTTTAGGTCACCAAGGGATTAAGACTTCTTGGAATACTAATGCTACAAATTTTCATGATTGGGAACAAAAATATTTTTTTAACCCATATACTTAACATTGGGAATTGTTTGATCATGCCTTTAGGAAGGTTTCAATGTTACCCCGGAGGTAAAAAAGGTCTATAAAAAATAAACCAATGCACCCTTCAAAATAATTTTTGGTGATTTTGGTCATAAGAGTATTCCTAGCAGGATGGTTGGTACTACAACTTCTCAATCACTCCCTGTTACCCTGTAGGACCCTTATTTTCAGGGCATCTGAATTGGTTCAATTTTTAACAATTTAAATAACTACTTATAAAAGAGAGTGCATAACCTGAAGGTGACTCCAGGGTATTTAAAAATTAAGCTTAAGGGTATCAAAGTTGAGGGTAAAAAAATGAAGTCAGTTGCTCCAGTAGTAACTTCTCAGTACTGTCCTAAAGTTGAGAACTGCAAGGTTTCAATGTTACCCCGGAGTTTCAAAGTTACCCCGGTTGACTGTAGTCATTTAAAGGGGCACAGACACTAAATTTTTTGAAGTTGTGCTTAATCCACTATTTAGTACTAATATTTATGAAAATAATTGTAAATGTCGTATGGAGCCAGTGCGCCTCTTCCTTTTAAAGGCGTAGAACACCTTGAATAAAAAAGTTGCGTAATATCCTAACAAACCTGAAAATCAACGTTGATTTGGCCGGAGTCATTGATTTCTAATTTATTTTCCATTCACAAAGTGCCGCTGCCGGTCACTGACGTCACAGCTCGCCCGGTTTACTTGCGCGAGGACCAGGCGAGCTGTGACGTCAGTGACCGGCAGCGGCATTTTGTGAATGGAAAATAAATTAGAATTCAATGACTCCGGCCAAATCAACATTGATTTTCACGTTTGTTAGGATATTACACAACTTTTTTGTTCAACGTGTTCTACGCCTTTAATTAAAAATTAAAGCAAAGTTTGCCACACCCCCTTATATACTCCGCTTCACGTATCTTCAGAACTGTCTCACGCTATTTGATCACTTTTGGTAGCCAAAATTACATTAACAGTTATTGCTGCTTCATACAAGGCAATACCTGTTTGTCATTTTGAACATAAAATGTTGCTGAGTGCTGATTAAAGCTAAAAAAACTTACATGAATCAAAGTATAAAATTCAGCTGATCGTTGTTTGTCCAAACAACGATTGAACTTTAATTTAATATTTAAATTAGAAGGAATAGTCGCATCAGATTTTAACAACTTGTGAAATTGTTTTTGGACCTAGTAGATTCTAAAAAGCCAGGGTGTCTGTGGGCCTTTAACGTAACGTCGTTAACAATACAAGCCACACTCAAGACTCATATTATTTTCATATAAAAAAAAATCCTAGCAATGTCAGTGAATTAATTTGAATCCCCATCCCATTAACTATCAAAATTAGAGAATTTCACGTTGCACTAACTTTCAACACACAATGCTCTAATTTCTCTTTCCTATTTCTATCAGCAGCCACGGGGGCACACTCGGGCTGCGGGTATAAATACGGCGCAGTCTGCCTACTCCAGGAATTACTCTCGGGCAGCTCTGGCTGCCTGAGAGCTTCTCTCTACACGCCATGCTGATGAGGCCCAGTAAGGCCCACACAGCTGTCCAATGCTTGAGAGTGAAATGCTAATGGATTGTGGCATGAGTAGTCATGCAACTGTAATGATTTGCAAGCCTAAAAAATCCATAACCTGGCTTGGTTTCTACAGAGCTAAAAGAGCGGCTAGTATAAACCCTAGATTACACGCTATATGAGTTTTTCTGATAAGTGGTCCCTGTACAGCTTAATGCTTGCTATCTCCCATTCCCAATTTCTTATAAGTGTCTATCTGGAAATATTCTATCATATCTTTGATGTCACCTATCAACGCAAAATGTGTTTTTTCCTAATATTATTTATTATAGTTAACGCAAGTTAACATTAACATTAAAGGTAACGTTAAAGGTAATGTTAAAGTTGGTGACAAATTAAAGTTAACTCACTCTTCAGCCTCATAGAAGGTGGTCGCTGGGATGATCTTAGTTAAGAAAGTTTTCTTCCTCGCAGCCTCGGCAACTTTGAGCGTCTCTGCGGCCTTGTCTCTCTGCTCATCATCGTGGAAGTACACGAAGCTGGAGTACTGAAATATGACATGTCATTTTAAGTTAAATCCCTTGTCAAGTTACTTTTTTATCATTTAGAATACTAGATTGATAATTACCATACCTTATTATTCATGAATTAGACACCAACATCTTGATTTTGTATTTATTTTCATTTTGACGGTTATTTCACACATCTGACGTCACAATGGAGCCGTGATAGGGGTAAAAAAACTTGAGGGAGGGGCTTAAATTTATCACGTGACCAGAGCGGTGACTGTGATTGGCAGTGGTACATTGTGACGTCAGATACGTGATATTACCATCAAAATAAAAATAAATACAAAATCAACGTGTTTTTGTCTAATTCATGGATAATAAGGTATGGTAATTATCAATCTAGTACGTATTCTAAATGATAAAAAGGTAAGTTGACAAGGGACTTAAGGTGCTATTCATTTCAAATAATAATTTTTAGTTGTTTTTTCACAAAACTGCTTTTGACGAGGAAGCATCGATATGGGTAATTACTACCCATGGTTTGACCCATGGTGTGGGTTGTTGGTACCCATACTGACCTGCTTGGTGCTTGGTGAAGAAGGGTCGTGATGTTTCCAGAACATGGCCAGAAGTTCCTCGTAGGTGATCTCCGTGGGGTCAAAGTCAATGTCGATGGCTTCAGTATGGTCACCTCTGAAATTACATGGTAATCAGTGCAAGGTCAATCTTTCTGCTAATCAGAGTTAAATTTAGTGTTAGTGGTATTTATACAGTGTTGGAATTTTAAAACCATTTAAGTGGAACTCAATCCCTCACTAATACTTATTTTAATTATTTTCATTAAATTTATTTGACAAACAGGCTCCATATGAACATTTTGCATTTTTTATTATTTTTTTAGATATCTTTCAACACTAATGAACTTTTTGATCAAACTGTTTGTAATGTACAGTATTTGAATTTTTTTCCCAAGATCGTACTTTATAAATAATTATTGGATATGGTCAAAAAAAAATAAATTTATACCTATATTTATACATGCATACAGGGTCGGACTGGCACTCAAGGGGCCTCGTCCGCAAAAGGGGTGTATCACACTCTCTATGGGCTACAAAAAGGGCGTAACATCCTGGTTACGCCCTTTTTAAAGGCTTTAGGGGCCTCCAAACAGGGGAGGGGGGAGGCACGTCCGCTATCACAGACCAAGATGTATTTATATAGATGAGTGCATAAAAAGACTCATTTTGGTTGCGCTTTGTGCAAGTGCTTCGGCGCATGCGCGTGTGACATAGTTCTGGGACCAGATTGCCATTATATTGGCTGTAGCAAGGTGCTTTTTGGACAATAAAATTGTAACATTTATCTCTAGCGATACGATAACCCCAGATTTAACTGCCTGAAATACCAATACAGTACATCTTTTGTTTAGGGTTGAAAAACTCGTCAAAGTTACGTATTTTGGCGTAAATCCAGATTAAAGGGGTTTGATAGACCTTTTTACATTGCACTTGGTCCCAGAGTGACGTCATCAAAACCGATCAGCTGGGTAGTTTGTGGGCGGGGCTTATTTGAAATTCTGCGCCTGGGCTTCCCCTGATCACAGACTTCCTCTTATGGCCAGCCTGAGCGTGCATACATATAGGCTACATAATATTTACTTAGGATATCAAAAATCTAAAAAAAAAAAAAAAGTAGGCTTAAGTGGCTATACTTACAGACTCTTATAAGTAGGTCCTTCTTTGGTACCTCCAGTATATCCCACCCTGGTCCTGATGACTCCTTTCTTAGCCCCAAACAATGAGTCTGGAGCCCAGAAACATCCCATGGCGAAGGTCGCCTTCTTCGTCGGCACATCTACGAGGTGGAGAAACGTCATCGGCTGCAAATATTAATTGAAATTAATTAATTTTTTAACTTACTGCTTCTATAGTCTGTATACTAACGTACTTTTAATGCAAGCCAAATGAGAAAGCAAATTGTTAATAATTATAATATTATAATATGTTGTACCGTACTGTATGTGTATGTATAGTGTGTGTACATATTATAAGTTTAAGTATGTACATACTGCAGTACATAATGTAAATCTAGGACCGTATGTAAGTTAAAAATTCCATTATAATTACTGTACAAGTGTACAATTTTGTTACTTTGCAGTTTGATTGTAGGAAACTTGAATTATAAACACATTAATGCTGTTATATAGTAAACCCTGTTCTCTTTCACCAAAAAATGCGCATTCCATTTGATTAACCAAAGGCGATCGTCATTTTTGGTGCAGAGAACAGGGTTTACAAACAGCATTTAATAATAAGAATTTTAGATTGAGGTTTAAAGCAAAAATATGAAAAATATATGCAAATATTTAAAATATGCTGTTAAAAACAAAATACAAATCATGATGATACAAATAATGTTTTTCCTATGCTGGCCTGTGTATTTCTGACCAACAAAACAAAATAGTGAGAATTAGAGTTTTTTGAACTATGCTGCTTCATTTTGCCCGATAAGAAATAATAAAAAAACATGCTAATTAAACAGAATACTGTAAAGTCATCCTGTAGCAGTTAATTTTATTGTTATTTAATTCCTCATAGCTTTTATTTAATTTTCTCACTAAACTACGATCTATCTATTTGGTTAAAAATTATGTACATAACACAGAAAAACTTCTAGAAGAAAATACCAAAAACCAGCACAAGAATTATTTGAAATTTCTTACGTTATACGAAGCACTTGTATTTCCCATTAACACTACACGATTACTAAGAGCAGCTATGCCTTTTTGTAGAGCACCAAACATGGATAACACTTACGTTACGTCACTAACTTCCTGACTCTCCTATATTTTAATTACTTAAGATTTTAGTTCCGTGCTGTATGATACTTTGTTTACGTTGATTATATAACGGAACTTTAAATTTTAACAGCTGGAATTTTTTAATTTTTCTTTTTAGATGTCAAAGAGGTGCTGCTACCAATGGCTCTTCTTTGAACTGAAGTTGATATTTAAAATGTGTGGGAAAATGTTTAATAGTTTGGGACAGGTGTATTTTTATTTCCATATTTATAAATTATAAATAATTATAATTTTTAATGTGAAAAAGAGATAAAGAAATAGTAATATTGATATAACAAAATAATAAACGTTTTAAACCACTAAAAACTTAATTTATTAATTAAACAAATTTAATTAGATTTCTTTTAAATTTAAGGTACTACTTTAGGGTAGCAATGTTGTCGTAAAATTTAATTTAATATCACTTTTTAGGTTCATAATGAACCAAGGAACAATTCTCTATACTCCAAAAAGTTTCGGCTCAAATCAAATCTTCCGCAAATTAGCATTAAAAGTCGTTGGGATACGCCCCCTTTAACACGCAAAACATACAAAACTTCAAGCTCCCCGTGTGCAAAATTTTTCTTGACCAACTTCTAAACAAAAAATACTAGTGTGTTCTATAGATCAAGTTTTAATGAATTTGACTTTTTAAACGATTTTTACGAGACATTTATAGAGAAAAAAATTAATGAAGATTGCATATTCAAATTAACAAGGGTCAATTTGCGATAATTTTTTTCTCGGCAGATTCGTTCTAGAAAAATCTGAAAAATCATTTTTCATTAAAAATCAACATGAAGAACAAGCTAGTATTTTTCTTAACCGCTGAAAAAATTTGAAGTTGTTCAAAATTAGGGTCCAAATATAGATTCATCAGCATTAGGGGGCGGGGCATTTGCGATACTTTGACGCTCTGTTGCGACGAGAGTTTTTAAGATAGAAATTTTTTGATTTCATTTTTGGGTACATCAGCCTTAACTTAATTCAAAGTCGTAATAAAAAATTTTCACTCCTACCCTAAAGTAGTACCTTATCTAATTACAATTTATTTTTTATTTATAAAAAGCGTAAAATGCTAAAAGTGTGTGAATGAATAGCATTGCTAAGCATATATTGGGCAATTTTCTGTTAAAATCGATTTTTTCCTTTCCTTTCCTTTCCTTTCCTTTCCTTTCCTTTCCTTTCCTTTCCTTTCCTTTCCTTTCCTTTCCTTTCCTTTCCTTTCCTTTCCTTTCCTTTCCTTTCCTTTCCTTTCCTTTCCTTTCCTTTCCTTTCCTTTCCTTTCCTTTCCTTTCCTTTCCTTTCCTTTCCTTTCCTTTCCTTTCCTTTCCTTTCCTTTCCTTTCCTTTCCTTTCCTTTCCTTTCCTTTCCTGTCCTTTCCTTTTTTAAATATTAAATTTTGGTCACATATTTGAACATCTAACTGAACCTGTTAACAACATCAATGCTCTCATATTGCAAAATATTTTTTATTATTAAAATATGTTATTTTTGCATACTTAATTATATATGGCCCATGGCCCATGTTATTTGGTGCTCATATATGGTATCGACTTTAATATGAATGCAAACACCCTGTATAGGTATATAGGGTGTATCTTCATGACGTCATGTTTAATACACTTGGACGCCATACTGGAGTAATAAATAACATTGCTCAATCGGACAAACTTCATTTTTGGTTATTTTCTTTGAAAAATCAATTAATTTTTGTTTGTTACAGTTATTTTTTCTTACATACTTGAGAAACTAATTCAACACAACATCAATGCTCTCAAAAATATTGCTTACGTTAATATTTTTAAACTGGCAAAATGAGCTATTTTCCTATTCCACCCATGTTATTGAGTGATCCAACATGGCGTTGACTTTAACATGATTTTATACATGACTATATACGCGAGATTTCTTGGCACTTTGACATTCATAGTCGCGGTTAGATAGGGAGGGAGGGAGTGAGGGATATCACAGCGGGAGGGAGGGTAAGTAATTATTCTAAATAAATCGACATAGTACTTGCAACATCAGATAAAGCTCACATAAGGCAAGATTTCAATGTTAAAACATAGCAAAATGAACCTTACTTTATGGTAACATTCCTTATGTAATTCTTTTTCTTTCTCGATGGAACAGCTGAATCTAGGCAAAATAATTTTTACTGTTTTACAAAGAATAATTATTTGTGTGCGTATGTGATTTTTATTGTGCTCCGATCAAACTTCCAGTCTGAACTTACATAAGAGGTAGCGTGATAGTTTTACAATTATAATTTCAATATAAATATATATTTAATATGAAATATATTGGTTTTATATATCCTTTTTAAAACAATGGGTTTCAAACAAAGGTTGAAAAATGCCTTTTTTTTTTTTATTATTATTTCTGTCTTAAAACACGTAAAAGTATGTCTATAGTATTCTACATTTAACATTTCTAACCTCAGTGCAGTAGTTTTCTCACAAACATTAAAAACATGTTTTTCGCTAAATTAAAAAATAATAATAGCTAATTGGATAAAAAAAATGTCTAATTAGTAGATTATATTATTTGTATATTTAAATTTAATTCACTTATATTTATTAAATGATTAATTAGAAAGAAAACGAAAAAAAAATGAATAAAAAAAGTAAAAAAAAAAAAAAAAGATCTAGCATAAAGGAAATTTTTATTATTTGAAAAAAATAATAGAAATCATTTTTCATCGTACAACTTGGCTTTTGGGTTTGCGTAGAGAACAATGAACAAAAATTACTAACAGACTTGGAAAAATAAATAAATAAAAATATCTCCATTTTTGAGTAAAAATTTTAAATTAAAAAAAAAAGTTTGGAATTTTCTTTTAATATATTCAAAATATTCGTATAGTGTTCTGTATATAGGATTTAATAATGAATCCATCAACAATTTATGTATAAAGAAATAAATAAGTTAATCAGAGTCTAATTATTATTTTTATTTCAGTTAAATCATACCCCTCGCAGAGGATAACAAAAATCCCGTGGAAAAGAAGTTTTTAAAATATAACTCAAACAACTCGTGAGCTAATGAGTGAGATGAGGTGAACCTCTGACTTGACGTGGACCACTACCTTTCACCTACACGTACAGTACAGTACACGGAAGAAGTTATCTAAAAGTTACTATCTGTTTTTTTTTTTTTATAATAAATTCATTAGATATATACAAAGTTTTTTAAGATCTGCTATTTACCGCTGAAGAAATAACTTTTTTTTATACTAACGAGTTACTGTTTAAACTTTTGTCAACCAAGTTATTGGTTTGTATTGAAGAGTTACATCTATGGAACTGAACTATTTCTTAAGTTTATGTTTTCTGTGTATAGCTAACAGTATAATTAAAAAAAGTGACAATGGATTTTAGTGCAAATTGTAAAATCTGTGACCCGAACATTGGCGACTATAACGTTTACATCGAAGACTGCCGAAGTTTTGAAGAACTTTTACAAGAAAGCAAAGAAAATGTAATCAAACCAATAATTAAAGGATTTCATGAATTAAATAAGCGAAGTATAATAAAATGGGTATTAGAACATGGAACTATAATGTTATAAGAACTCAGAGTGAATTTGATCAACTATTTTCTGAAACTGATATTTATAATAAAGAAGAAGTGTCGGTTATTTTAGAAGAAAACGGTTTAATTATCGGATCTGTTAGTAAAGATGAGGACAGAGAGACTATATTACATATAGCGTCAAGTTTTGGTATACCAGAAGTGATTACTTGGTTAGTGGAGCATGGAGCGGATATGGAAGCCAGATACAAGGGTTACAAACCTATACATATAGCAGCAAAGTATGGGCACTTGAAGGCAGTAATTAGGCTTGCAAATCTAGGAGCTGATACCGAAAGTTACGTATATGATCACGGTTCAGTTTTGAATGTTGCCGCCGCTCACGGGCATGTTGATATAATTAAATGGTTAGTATATGGTAATGAATTTGATATAAATGTCAAGACATGGAATGGTAGAACTGCGATACATAATGCATTGATATTTAATCAATTTGAGACTATAGAATGGCTAGTAAGAAATAAAGCTAACTTAAATGATATGGATTCTACGGGACAGACAGCAGTGCATATTGCGGCTAAATCAGGAAAAGTAGAAGTTTTAAAGTGGTTAGTTGAAAATGGGGCGGATTTATTTGTTAAAAACGACGCTAGAGAGACGGTTTTTCATATTTCTGCAGGGCTAGGTCATTTGAGTATGGCAAAATGGTTAGTTATAAAGGGAGCTGAAATTGATAGAAGAATCATCAACGGATTTCCACCACTTCTCATAGCAGCATCTAATGGTCACTTAAACATGGTCAAGTTTTTAGTTCATATTGGGTCCAATTTATCAGGTAGAGATAGAACAGGTCGCACTGTACTTCACGTAGCGGCTCAAACAGGTAATCTGGATATCGTGAAGTTCCTGTATTGTCATGGTTGTGATATTAATGCCATTGATAATTATAAAAATTCAGTGGTAGAAAGTTCTGCGTATTTTGTAGATGTTAATAACTGGTTGATCGAGAAGATATTGGAAATAGAGAGAGCGAAGCTTGAGTTAGAGAGAGTTTTACAGGAGTATGTGCTTGCTAGGCAGTTGGAAGTGATGCAGGAGTGCAGAGTTATTGAGGAGTTAGAGACGTTGTGGGTGCTGGAAAATGAGAGATATATCATGCAGCAACTGAAAGAGTTGAAGAGAAGAGAAAGAAAAACGAGAAAAGTTAATGGTGTTAATAGAAGTGCTAAAAATTTAGAGTTGAGTGCTAAAAAATTACATTTGAAATTAACTTTGAGAATAAGAAAATAATTATTTTAATTACTTTTTTATTTCGTTTTACACGGGGAATAAATAAATTACGTGATTTATGCTGCATAAATGTTTTTATATAGCATAAATTATGCTAAATTAGAACAACATAAATAATTATGCTGTACAATATAATATTTATGCTATATAACACAGTTATTATGCAGCATGAATTATGCTGTATTGAACAAATTGTGCTAAAAATGAGCTAGAGTATAATTATTACGTAGTTCAAAATTCAAAAATTCTTTATTCATTTCTTTCATCCAACATACATAATACAATCAATGCATTAGTCTAGTTATTTTTATCAATGTAAATAATTATGCTGTATAATGTAATATTTCTGCTATATTATAACATAATATTTAAGCATAGCATAAATTATGCTGTATTATGAACAAATTGCGCTGAAAATAAGCTAGCATAATTATTAATTATATTTTTGTCCGTATATATACCAATAAAACATAACATGCATTTTAAACAATAATTATTTATAGATTGTATCCACATGACGTCATACTGAATGCGCTTCGACGCCATACTGTAGCAATGAATAACATGAATAACTCAGAATTGAATTAGAAAGTTATTTTCTTGTAAAATTAGTCTTTTTTTTTTGTTATTATTATTTTTATCACATTGAATATTATAATTCATTACTTGTTAAAATAATGCTGTCGTAAATATTGCTAAGTATTTTTAAAGTATAGAGCAAAAAATTTCATTTTTCCTCACCACAGCCTATATTTATTTATTACTCATATATGGCGTCGAATGTATATATATATATATATATATATATATATATATATATATATATATAAATCAAAAGTGAATGGCTATTAAAAAAACAAAAGACGGTTAAAAATCTTGTGCAATTTTTCCTCCCTCTTTCTTCACTTACTTTTTTAAAAATAAAATTTATTATTTCTTGTAGAGTCCATCATATTTAATTACAGCACAAATATATATGACAATCTGCCATCAAAACTATCTGAATATTTTGAACATATATTAGAAATTGGTGTACTTATGTTTACCACACACTCAAATTTGGATCAATTAACTGACTAAATTGTCACATTCTGCATAACCCAAATAAACTGTAATTAATTGTAAATTATTTTATTTTATTTTGAATATTATTTTGTTAATTACAAATTAGTAATGACTAGGCCAACTCTTGTTTTAACAAACCTATTACCAAATTCCTGGTTCAATAACAATAGATTATTTATTACGTTAATAGCCGAGTGGTGAAAGGTGAATCGTAACTATGTACTATACACCGAGTATAGGTTCAAGCCACTGCTGGGTGCGTACGTCAAGTGTGAGAGCACAACACGTTGCACGATGTATGCTTACATTGTATTACATGAGCATTCGTGGAGGTGCATGATTGATGTGATTGCACCAGCCTGCCTAGATGTTTCCACGGTTTCTCTAGGCTGTCATAATATGAATGTCGGGCTGTTTACTTAGGCCGTGGCCATCCCGTGTGTGCTTTTCCATTAATTGTAAAGTTCTTATACCTTGAATGGGACTAATGTCTTGAATGGGACTGGGATTGGTGTAGCAAAATAACACAATATGGAAAGCAAAAAAAAAAAAAAAAAGAAAAAGAAAAAAAAGTCACTCACACGTTCACTTATTATTTTATTAATAATAATAATAATTAAAGGCTTTTATTGGGCAAAATCAGGCGTACAACTTCTCAATTTAACCCAACTGTTTAACAGCACAGTCAGTTACAATATATAATAATTAATAGCTATATATATATATATATATATATATATATATATATATATATATATATATATATATATATATATATATATATATATATATATATATATATATATAGTGCTATAGGGTGTATGCGGATGACGTCATATTTATTGCGCTTTGAGGCCATACTGGAGTAGTGCATAACATTGCTCAGCATAGGACAAATTTCATTTAAGCCAATTTTCTTTGGGAAATCGTTTAATTTTTTGTTATTGTTATTTTTCTCACATACTTGAGATACTAATTCAACACATTTACAACATCCAAGCTCTCAAAAATATTGCATAGTGTTTTTAAACTGGCAAAATGATTTTTTTTTCCTATGTCACCCATGTTATTGAGTTATCCAATATGGCGGCGACTTTAACATGAATGCATAGACCCTATAGACAAATGTTAAAAATTCTATTAAAATTTATGTTGACAAAATTTCACTAAAATTATATAATGAAAAACATAATATTTTTATTTGAAAAGTTTTCCTTTCATCACTCTAAATTAAACATAGTTGAGAATATATTTACAATTCGTATTTATTGTAAAATTGAAAAGAAAGTTGATAATATACAAATACGTTATAAGAATTTTTTATTGAGAATATACAATTTATGAGCAGTCTTGGGTTCGATACCCAAAATTTCTATAACGATAACGATACTATATTCTAGCCTCACACTATAACGATATCGTTACTTTTAAAAATGTCACTCGCGATAACGATACTATAACGATGACGATAGTTTTTCGATAACGATAGCTATAAATCATAATGCAGTTTTTTATTGAAATAAAATATTTTAAATACTTGCTTCATGACTGCAATGTACTACCTCTACAAAGCCGTCTCATTTATATATACTTTTAAATTTCTGGTATTTTTTTCGTATTTTCTGCGCACTTTTCTTATTTTGGAGTAAAAAGTATCGTTATAGATACACAACGATAATATCGTCAATTTTTGTTAATCCATAACGATAACTTTTATAAAACTGTTAATCTTTAACGTTTCGATAATCGAATATCATTATAGTATCGTTATCGTTTTTACGATAATCAAACCCAAGACTGTTTATGAGCAACAAGAAAATATAAAGCTATAATTTCAAATATGTGTGATTATTGTCCCCAGTTACTCTCCTCACTGCATGCTCTAGGACGATAAGATTGATCTACGCCAGACTTATTCTTGACGAAGATTCTCGCCAACAACTGCACGGAGAACCAGACCACTGCACCGAGCACCATCATGGCAGCAGTGGTGATCACAACCACAATGAAGAAGTCCAAGGGAGTGAATAGTTGATCTGGCATACATTCTTGCAAATTACAGGGAGGTCCATTGCAGAAATCATTGTAACACGTGCTGCACGTAAGGTCATCGCCCTCGTGGAACGTGGGGTCTGCTTTCTGCAAGCCGATATATATATATATATATATATATATATATATATATATATATATATATATATATATATATATATATTAATATGCTATTATACTGAATGTGTTTGTAGTAAAGCTGTAAATTTTAACCAGTTCGAGCACCCTAACGTATCAAAATCTTCGTGTAATCTTTTTTTTTTTTTTTTTTTTTAAACAATTAACCCGGCGTATTCTAAGCTTTTTTGAAAAGTTATACTAGCTCGAGTTGAACCCGTAAAGAAAACAAACTTTCAAAAAGTATACGAGCTAAAAATATTACTTTGTTGTTGTTTTTTACACGATGATTTTGAATTCTATACCAAGCAATTAAGTTGTTATTTTTAATATTAAAAATAATGATTTTAAATTTATGACTTTTGTCTTAAAAAAATTAATGAAAGATTATTATTATTATTTTTTTTTTTCATACAGGCTGAAAAGCTCGTTTTCAAATTTTGCTCAAGTTTCGAGGTTTTGCTAATTTTTTAATTTTAAACTTAACCTCAAGCTACACCCAGTTGTCATTTGAAGTTAAACCAGTTAAAAAAAAGCTCAGGCTTCTTTATAGGCTCTATGCATTCATGTTAAAGTCAACGTTATGTTGCATAACTCATTAACATGGGTGACATAGGACAAAAATCATTTTGCCGGTATAAAAACACTATGCAATATTTTTGAGAGCATTGATGCTGTAAATATGTTGGATTAGTATCTTAAGTATGTGAGAAAAATAACAATAACAAAAAATTAACATATTTGAATTTCCCAAAGAAAATTGGCTTAAACGAAGTTTGTCCTATGCTCAGCAATGTTGTTCACTACTCCAGTATGTTCTCCAAGCGCAATAAATATGACGTCATCCGCATACGCACCCTATCCTATAGCTCTAATGTCTATGTATAATTATATAATATGTATATACAAAGACTTACAGAAGTTAAATATTAATTACCCATAAATTATGCTTCAAAAAAGTACACGTGTCCGCTGCTTCCAGGCCACAAAATCTTTTGGTCGAATTTGCAATGTCACCTGGTAACATCATCAGTAAACATCTACAGTAAGTAAAAGTATTATAGTGTGTTTGCATTCATGTTAAAGTCAACACCATGTTGAATCACTCAATAACATGAGCTGTGGTAAAAGAAAAAATGACTCGTTTTGCCAGTTTAAAAATACTAAAGAATATTTTTGAGATCAATGTATTGATGCTTTTAATAGTTATGTTTAGAGAGCGCAAAAATAGTAGATTATTTTAACAAAATAGTCGACTATATGATGATTTTTGGTGCAAATAGTCGATAAATAGTCGATTTTATACAAAAAAGTAAAAAAAAAATCAATTTTTTATATTTAAATTTATATAAATAGAATGATAAAAAAAATTGTGAGTAAAAAATTAATTAATTTAATGTTAAACAGAAAATTTAGTATCTAAATACTCAAATTAACCGAGCGTATGTCCTTATCTTTACGTATATAGTATCTTGTTTTGCTTATTTTCAATTTTTAGCAGAAAAAAAAATTATTGAATCAATATCATATATATTTTTTTAGTACAATATATTTTGATAAAAAATGTTATAATTTCAAATAATTTGATAGTTTTTACAAGAAATTTCCTTAAAAAAGTAAAAAAGTGCAAAATAGGCGACATATAGACGATTTTTTGTGAAATAGTCGCGAAGTTTGAAATAGTCGAAAAAAGTCAAATTTTTTTATTGGTTTAAAATGCGCTATTTGTTGAGCTCGGTGGATATATGAAATAAAACTAGCAATAGTCGACATAATGACAAAGTTGAAAAACTATTTTTGCGCTCTCTATATAGTAATGTAACAGTGGAAGCTTTGTTTTGACGTGAGAAATTTATAAATATATAATATCGTTTTCGTCGCTGCCAAAGACTTCATCTCAAGTGATCAGCGTTTTTTAAAGCCCTTACCAACTTACTTTTTTATCATTTAGAATACTAGTTTGATAATTATTAATTACCATACCTTATTTATTATCCATGAATTAGACACCAATGCACATTGATTTTGTATTTATTTTTATTTTGACGGTTATTTCAGGCATATATGACTTCACAATGTACCATGTATTTATAATTACTAATGCAATAATTAATATGTATATTTACCATCGATGTACGAGGTTAAGGTGACGCAGTGTGACGAACAGTCCGTAGTGATCATAGTGGGAATGACCGTAAAGTTGACGTTCTCCGGACAATAATTTGGGTTATCTGGGGTGTCACGAGAGTTACAGCGCCAGCAGCGGATCCTACCTGACACTGAATTTGACCATGTTAATTTGTCATAATTTGTTAATTATGTCAAAATTTATGCTTTAATTTGATATAATAACAAAATGCAATTGTAAAAAAATGTGATAGTGAAATCAGTCTCTATAATAGTAAAAATTTAAATAAACACCCTATATATTCTGATATTTGAAAAAAAAATATATATTACAAAAAATTTAACAATTTATTAAATTTGCAATGTTTAATTTTGTTATGTAAAAAGCTATTCACAACTCAGCATATACTGTAAACATACCTAATTTCAAGAAGATTAAAATAACAAATATATAATTAAGTTTCATTTTTTACATATAAAAACTTCAATTAAAAATACTTGTACATATAATAATATATATATCACTGAAAATGTTATCACTTATTTATGAACTATAGCACTTGGATGCAGTTTAGTACACGTGCGTACAGTGGCCATATTGGTGCTTCAATTCTCTTGCTTATTATATAGATATGCAATGATATTACAGTAACTGAAAGCTGAAATTAAAAAGAAGGTTAAGGAAATTCTGAGCCGTGCTAATGTTTATTGAACCACATCCATTTCCTCTTTCTCTTATCTTGAAGAAGAAATAAACTTGACTTTAAAATGAAAATAATTTCGTAATATGTTACTACAGTTGAAAAAAATTTATAAATGGGAAAATTTTCAAATAATAAAGACTACAAATTTATAGATGTTAATTTTATTTGATATTCTGAGAAAGAACTTTTATCTGAACGGAGTGAATTTTAAATTTTTGAGTTAATTTAGTATTTTTAACTAATTTTTTGAAAGTTGCAAAATGACGTCACAGGCTGTAACTTTTGCCATGCACACATGCTTAAGTTTACGCATATGACGTCATTTTTTGAATTTTAAAATTAATAATATTTGTTTAATTAACTCAAAAATTACAATTCACATATCTATCGATTAAATATTTCTAGATTATCTAGACAATTTCCACCTTTGGAATATAGAATAAATTTATTTTATTATTATTATTATTGTACTGTTCCTTATTCTACTGTACGTACACACATTGACATACTGATATATTGTTGATGTTTGACGTCTACTGCTTTATTTTAACATAACATAGTAAAATATAGTCATTTTGCAGCGCAGCTTAGTGCTGCAAAGTAATTTTGCTGTACAACAGAAATAAAACTGAAGTTTTAACGTTTCATATTTAAAGTTTTTTTTTTTTTTTTTTTTTTTTTTTTTGTCCTTATCCTTATAACTTATAATATGAAAACATAGTAAACAATTGTTGAGATAGGAAATGAAAAGTCTATTTAAAATTTTTCCTGTTAATCCACATTGCTAGTCTCGTTCCTGCTCCCCTTCCCCCCTAAATATTTAGGAGTCATATGTGTAGAAAAAAACAAACAAACAAAACAATTCAAAACATTTTTCCAAATAATTATTTTATTTATAATTATAAATGCAAGTATATTAAAGATGCAATATAACAAAGAGCACTTAGGCCACCAATAAAGAGTTTATAAAGAGGAAGAGTAAAAAATGTGGCAATTTTATTTCATTTACTAAAAGTAGTCATATTGTCTTGAATCAACTGATATATATATTAAGAATTTTAAAATTTCAAGTTTATTCAATATTTTTAATTTTAATTAATTTTTAACGTCGCGACAAGACGTCGTGGTCAGTAACTTATGTTGATGTTGGCATAGAGAAAAAGTTACCTAGTGTGACATCTTTCGAGACTTTCAAAAATTAATTAAAGCTACTTAATTAATGATAAAAAAAATTTAAAAAATTATAAATTCGCATATCATTATAGATTTAGGACAATTTGTTCTTACAGAAAATGCAATAAAATAACCATTTATTATTATTTTTTATTTATTTATTTTTTCATATTCCTCTATATTAGGATTTTCTAATGTATTGTTCTAAAAGTGTGTTGTGATGAATCGCACCATAACTTTATTTTTTATTATAAATACACTTAAATAGAAAAATACATTTCTTAAAAATACAATAATTTTAATATTAATTTCTTAATTATTAAAACTTATATGTATATATGCATTATAATAAACTGAATGTAAAAAAAAAAAATTCTATTAATTCTAGAAGCTACCGATAAGACGTCATGTCTTGGTATAGCACTAATGTAACATGGATAAAATAAAAAAATTAAATATAATTCAACTGACATGCATTTCTCACACCTACCACTCAATCGCTTCTAACAGAGAGCTTCACAGAGTAAGATGCGTGACTTGTGATGTGTGTGAGACAGTGGGCACTTGTGACGTCATAACACTTTACCGACATGACAGCATAGTAATAGCGGAGTGTATAGGGTGTGTGTGCATGACGTCATTCTGAGTGCTTTTCGATGCTCTTCTTGAGCAATGAATAACATTGCTCAGCATAGGACAAACGTAATTTTTGGCTATTATCTTTGGAAAATTAGCTATTTTTTGTTATTATTATTTTTCTTGCATACTTGAGGTACTAGTTCACCTATTAACAGCATCAATGCTCTCAAAAAAAAAAGGTGCCATTTTCCTATATATACGGGGCAATGTTATTTAGTACTCACTTATGACGTCGACTTAAGCATGAATGAAACCACCTTATACACTGAGAGAATCATGGGTTCGAAACTTGCTCACTGCAGGGTCTGTACGCTGACTGTTGGGCAAGGACGCTTCACGTGTCTCTCAGTGTAATTAGCTGCAGCTACTAGGCGGTATGTGATTCGGGAGGCGAGAGGAGTTTCAAAGATTTCAATTTTTTTAAGCTCAAAATTATTTTATTAAATTTGGAAACCTCTCTTCAGCTGTCTAGGACGTAGGTTTTCTGTGGTTTCCCTTCGTCAAATCAGGTGAATACTCGGGAGTTCCTTTTATTTTAGGCCACAGCCGTTTACCTTGCAAATCCTAGTACCCTTATTTTTTATCTCCTCCCAAATCCCTTTTCCCGCTGTACGGGTCTTGTCAGGTACCATACTTGGTATTAATAATAATAATTAACGGTTTTTATTAGGCAAAATCAGGCGTACAACCTCTCAATTTAACCCAACTGTTTAACAATACAGTCAGGCACAATATATAATAATCAATAGTGTTAGACATATAATGTTCAAAAATAATTAAAATCTATGTTGACAAAATTTCACTTCAATTAGTTCATTTATAAACACAATATTTTGAAAAGTTTTCCTTTCATTAAATTACATAATTGAGAATATATTTTATACATTTCATATTTATTATAAAATTGAAAGGAAAATTGATAATATATAAATACATTATGAGAATTTTTATTGAGAATATTGGTATTGTGGGCTGAAAAAGCCTGTTTGACTTTTCCTTCCGCCTATGCCTATGAGTACCATTCCAATGAGTGGACAACTTGTGTGTTGGGTTCGCGCGGTAAAGCAAATAATAAATGAAAAATGTAAAACTGATGACACTTTTTTTTTTAATATACATGAATTATAATGTAAAATAAATGCTGTTCATACAGCCTGTTCTCTTGCACCAAAACATGCACATTCCATTTGATTAACCATAGCTGATCGTCATTTTTAGGAGCAAAGAACAGGGTTTATGAACAGCATTATAATAAAATTAGAGAAACTAATACAGCACTAATTTTATTTGAAAAATTATCTCAAAGATAATGAAAAACACGTTTGAAAGGGCAGTGAAAAGTAGTCCACGGATCGTCCCACCCTCTTACCCATATATAAAACATGTTACTTAAAATGTGTAGCTAATTTTTCTGATTAGCATTCTTTAAATTTGCATCGTAATTTTTTATTTTCTATGTATAATTTGTAACATCCCTTCCTTCCCCCCCCCCCTTTGTGTGTTTGTGAATGAGTATGTGTGTGTGTGTGTGTGTGAGAGAGAGAGAGAGAGAGAGAGAGAGAGTGTGTGTGTGTGTGTGTGTGCTACAAAATATGCTCTTTATATCTGTATTCCCATAATTGATTGTCTTTAATTTGCAACTCAATTTTCAATTTTTGAATCTGTTTTTTAAGTTTCTCATTTTCTCTTTTAAGTTTTTCAAATGCAGTAATTTCATCAGATTTCGTAAGACTGAGCATTTTTTGCTTTATAATTTCTATCTGTCTTGCTCGAATACTGTCTGACTTTTGTATTTTCTCTACGGTATTCAGTACGATAGTCTTCGTTTTTAAGAAATATTCACCTGAGTTTTGATTTCTAATTCTTTTAACCGGAGTATTATTAGCAAGTAATGTATTATTTTGTACTGGAATTTGATTGGTAGTCGACACTGGGGGATTCTCAGGTACAATTTCCTGATTGGATGTTGAAGGCTCATTTTGTGACTCGTCAGCTGTGTGATTGGACCTTGGAGACGCTTCTGAAATCAATTTTTTATCAGGTAATTTACTTGTCATTTTTTTTATCTTAATTTCAAAAATTCAGCTATAAAGTGTTTAAGTTTGGCGACAAAAAAATGAAGATAATATTAAATATTTTAAGCTATTTTAATATTGTTCCCTTAAAAAATTATTTGTTGTTATTTTAGTTGCGATGAGTTAATTATTATTGTTAGTCTTGCAAAAAGAGCTAATTCTTACAGTACAAGAAAACAGTTTCTTAAGCCGGTTGCGGTCTTGTAGTAGTTAAAGAAATAGACCAGAGAAAAACATAAGCATTTATATCACAAAACACTTGATGGGACTCTTATTTTTATATAGCTTAACAAAAATTGAAGTTAACAGCGTTAACTGAAACGGTACTGTACTGTAACTATACGTTACTGGCCTATAATCGTTTTACCCAAAATTAGAAATAGATACGGTGAGAGGCCACTGAGTGTTCAATTACCGCTAATTTGTAAAGTCATTCAAAAATATTTTAAAAATGCAAAGAGTTTCAAAGAATTATAATTAAAATTAAAAAATTGGTATTTATTAAATAATATAATTTGTTTGCTCTAAACATATAGTAATATTATGTTAAAATTCTTGTGGTATAACATTTTTTATTTTGTGAAATATGCTGATATTTTGAAACTATTATTGTAAGTTTTTATATTCAGTACTAATTTTGTATACTCTATAATTAAACACCCACCGGTAAGAATTAGTTGTCTTGGTGAGACTTATGATGTGTATGTATTGTATGTATTTTTATTTCTGCAAATTACTGGCCACGCATCTAAATGATAAAAAAAATATAAAAAGCACGAACCGCGCGCAAGTGGTAAATAAGCACCTTTCACAGCCGTCGCGAGTGGTAAGTGTCATGTGCTGTGAGCATAGCTTTTTCGCCACTTGCGGCGGCCATGAAAGTGCTTATTTACAACTCGCGCGGTTCATGAAAATTGCTTTTACCATTTCAAAGCTTCCGCGTCAAAATAGAGTATCTGCACTTTCCACCAGCGCAGCGAGTGGAGCATGTGCACTTTCTACCGTGGAACATCTGCAATGTTTAGTAAATGACTGCTAGTCCACGCACCGTGCAGCGTTGGAAATGCAGATGCTTCTTTCACCGCGCTGGTGGAAAGTGCAGATCAATCTTGTTGCGAAAAAAGGCCTATCTCGTTTTTTGTCAGGAGAAGCAAAAGGCCTAGCTATCTCGTTTTTTGTCAGTGGAAGCAAAAGGTCTATCTCGAGCGCCATCTCCATAACGTTCGGAAACGAGATAGGCCTTTTGCTTTCACTGACAAAAAACGAGATAGGCCTTTTGCTTCCCCTGACAAAATACGAGATAGGCCTTTTTTTCGCAACAAGATCGAGATACTCTATTTTGACACGGAAACATCGATATATATACGTGGCCAGCGAAGTAAATTTGAATATATTACCTTGTTTGGATTTAGATGGTTGATTTGATAGTTCATCGTCTGCAGAGTCACTGTCATCGGATCTTGGAGCCTCTTCTGAAATTAAGGGTTGTATTCAGATGGCCTGTATCTCAAAATTTAAAAAGAAAACTTCAAAATTTTACGATGTAATTTGAAATTTAACAGTAACAGCTACCTATGATAAACTTTTCAGAATCAGTGGCCCTCAGATAAGAGAGAAAATAATTATTGAAATTAACATGGGCTCTTATTGGAATAACACTTCAAAAAATCATAATTTAAAATCTAGCATGGTGACCCCCCCCCCCATTTTTTTACGTTTTAAAAGTTACCATATCATAATGTATCACTGGGTGAAATTTCAGATTTTTCTTTTTTTTACAACTATTTAGTTAAATCCCGCAGTACCTGATTTCCCACCTTAACTAATAATCAGGTCGAGTACTTGGCATGTTTTAATATATTTATTTTAACTTCTTACTTTGTTTGGATGTAGACAGTTGATTTGATGTCTCATCTTCTGGTGAGCCATTGTCATCGGATCTTGGAGCCTCCTCTAGAGTCAGATTAAAATAAGTTAAAGCACTTTTCATTTTTGAATCTTTCTTTTAACTTCTTACCTTGTTTGGATGTGGATGGCTGATTTGATATTTCATCTTCTGGTGAGCCATTGTCATCAGATCTTGGAGCCTCTTCTGAAATGAGATAATAATCGGGCAGTCTTGTGTTCGATTATTGTAAATACGATAACGATACTATAACGATAACGATATTCGATTATAGAAACGACATAGATTAAAATTTTTATAAAAGTTATCGTTATAGATTACAAAAATTGACAATATTATCGTCGCATCTATAACGATACTTTTTTCTCAAAAAATAAGAAAAAATACACACAAAAGTGCGCATAAAATAAGAAAATAATAACAAAATTGAAAAAGTATAAAAATATATAAAAGTATCTCAATTATTTGAAAGGAGCCCGTATTTATATCACATCAAAAATATATGATTTACCGTCATTAATTAAAAACCTTAACAATAATACTTTGTTCCGGAACCTCCTGACAAAAATATTAATATAGGATGAATATTACACTTTAGCTGAACTTTATGATCCTATTTCAAAAATTGATGATATTGATGTGCTCATGCATACTACACATACAAATATACAACTTTATATACTGGCTAAACTGCGACTATTTGCTTAATATACAGTTCAAATTCTATAGTTTCAATATTTTGTTTCCCTTTAATAATCATATTACCCTTGATATATTCTGTATTTTGCTTTTTTTTTTTTTTACATTTTATGAATGTAATTTTATATATATATTAATTATAATTTATTGTAAATATTTTTTTGACAAGAGCACCGCTTGTTGTAACACCACATGTTACTATGAACTGCCTGGGTCAATAAAGAAATCTTATTGTTATTGTTATGAGGTGGTTTATCATTGTACGGTCACAAAGAAAGTAGGAAAATAAAGTATTTAAAATATTTTATTTCAATAAAAAATTGCATTACAAATTATAATTATCGTTATCGAAAAACAATCGTTATCGTTATCAAGGGTGACATTTTTAAAGTAACAATATCGTAATAGTGTGAGGCTAGAATATAGTATCGTTATAAAAATGTTGGGTATCGAACCCAAGACTTAAAATCAAGTGAAGTACTTGATGGTATATCTGAATATTTATGTTAATTACTTACCTTGCTTGGATGTAGACGGTTGAGTTGATATCTCATCTTTTGATGATTCATTGTCATCGGAGCTTGGAGCCTCCTCTGAAACAAAATAATAATTGTTGTTGTTTAATTGTTGTTGTAACCACACACATATGCGGGTTTTGTGTACATATTACTGTATTGTTAGCAATTGAATGCTATTTTGAATCATTTTTCATATAACTGTTATAAATCAAATTTCTTTATTACACTATAGATCCCTTGCACATCCTTGCACATCTTTGTCGCCATGTTTGTGGTGCCTAATGTATTTTCCAGCATAGGGAAAACATCATTTCTTCTAATTTTTCACATAATTTTTTTTTTATTTTAAGTGAATGAATTTTTCTCATATTCTTCGAGCTTATTAGGAGCTAGAAATAAGTCTTTGATTGAACTTTGAAGCTTCTTTTGCTATTTAAAATATAAAAATGACGTTTTTCCTATGCTGGCCTATGTATTCCTGACCAACAGATTGGCGGCTTTTAAAAATGAGTGCAAACGGTCTATTTTGGGCTCCGCAAATACCAAATCTGTGTAAGGTCGGACCAGTGCTCGTTAACGTGAAATCGTGTTTCGTTTTAACGGCCGCACATGATGGCAGCACCCAATTCTGAAAAGTGCATGGTATACCTAGAACCCATATATATATAATACAAGAATATTGCAGGAACAAATCCCTTGTTTGTACCTAAAATTATAAATAGATTCACTGAAAGATTAAAAAAATACTTATTGCCAAAATTATGGAATGAATTTCCATCTAAATTAAAGAATTTCAGTAATAAAAATAATATGAAAAAAAAACATCATAAAACATTTTTTGGAAAATTTATAAATATTCTTTCTTAAATTTAGTCTTGTTTGTTTTGTTTTTGTTGTGTTTCTATTAGCAGGAAAAATAATATATATTTGCTTTTTTTTTGTGTTATTTTTAATTTTTTTTTCTCTCTCTTTATTTCTTTATTCATTATTGTAAAATAAATAATATCAAAAAATAAGATATTTTAATACCTATTATATATGTTGAACCGACCGATAAGGCTATGCCTTGGTTGGATTATTGTTATATTGTGTTTCAAAAAAAAAAAAAAAAAAAAAAAAAAATTTTAAGGGAGCACATGGTCATGCCATCGTGTGAGTACAGCTACGCTTTAGCACTTGAATGAGTACGTGATTATTTACAGTCGGTCACGCATCCAAGTAATGACCACGCTCAACGTTGCTGAACTTCGGTGATCTCATGGGTACCGGCTCAGACAACGCGATAAGGCTGTAGAATATTTATTGAAATTACTTACCTTGTTTGATTGTAGGCAGTTTATTTGATATTTCATCGTCTGCCGAGTCATTATCATCAGAGGTTGCAGACTCTTCTGAAATCAAATTTTAATTATATAAACTACTTGGCATGATTGTTTCTTTATTTTAATATTTTACCTTCTTTGAATGTAGACAGTGGATTTGATATCTCATCTTCTTTTGATGCATTGGCATCGGACCTTGAAGTCTCCTCTGAAATTAAATATGTATTTATGTTTATAGTTATATATATATATATATATATATATATATATATATATATATATATATATATATATATATATATATATATATATATATATATATATATAATAATTGGGTTTTATTCTAGAGATGGACAACTCTAATTCCACCTTGGACAATTACTTTTATTTATGTTTCTTTTTTTTATGATTTGCTTCAACACGAGCTATGCTGTCTGAAGCTATGATTATTATGTATAATGACCATATGAAATGAATATGTATGTAATGTAATCTATGTGTTTTAAATGAATATATATATATATATATATATATATATATATATATATATATATATATATATATATATATATATATATATATATATATAAAATATATATACAATATAGTCAGACAACAAAAACAACATACATGCATATTTAATTTGTTAATCAATTATCTTACCTTGTTTGATCGTAGTCGGTTGTTTTGGGCTAGGTGCTGCTACTGGGGTATTGTCATTGGAACTTGGAGAGCAATCACGTTTGGATCTTGGCATTTCTTCGTCTGTTGCTGAATTTTGATTAGATCTTGGGATTTCTTCTTCTGTTGCAGAATTTTGATTAGATCTTGGGATTTCTTCTTCTGTTGCAGAATTTTGATTGGATCTTGAGATTTCTTCTTCTGTTGCTGTATTTTGATTGGATCTTGAGATTTCTTCTTCTGTTGCTGTATTTTGATTGGATCTTGAGATTTCTTCTTCTGTTGCAGAATTTTGATCAGATCTTGAGATTTCTTTTTCTGTTGCTGTATTTTGATTGGATCTTGAGATTTCTTCTTCTGTTGCAGAATTTTGATTAGATCTTGGGATTTCTTCTTCTGTTGCAGAATTTTGATCAGATCTTGAGATTTCTTCTTCTGTTGCAGAATTTTCATTGGATCTTGAGATTTCTTCTTCTGTTGCAGAATTTTCATTGGATCTTGAGATTTCTTCTTCTGTTGCAGAATTTTCATTGGATCTTGAGATTTCTTCTTCTGTTGCAGAATTTTCATTGGATCTTGAGATTTCTTCTTCTGTTGCAGAATTTTCATTGGATCTTGAGATTTCTTCTTCTGTTGCAGAATTTTGATCAGATCTTGAGATTTCTTCTTCTGTTGCAGAATTTTGATCAGATCTTGAGATTTCTTCTTCTGTTGCAGAATTTTGATCAGATCTTGAGATTTCTTCTTCTGTTGCAGAATTTTGATCAGATCTTGAGATTTCTTCTTCTGTTGCAGAATTTTGATCAGATCTTGAGATTTCTTCTTCTGTTGCTGTATTTTGATTGGATCTTGAGATTTCTTCTTCTGTTGCAGAATTTACATTGGATCTTGAGATTTCTTCTTCTGTTGCAGAATTTTGATTAGATCTTTCAGATTGATCACTTTGCATGGATACTTCTTCGTCCGATCTATTATTTTCATTAGAACTAGAATAATTGCGTCGTTTAGATATAAACCTTGACTTAGAAAACTTTTTATGTGATGATGAGGTACTTTCGTCGGACTTTGACGTAAGTTGACGTTTTAATTTGCTCTGTTGCTTCGAAATTTCTTCATCTGATGAGCTCTCGTTGGAACGTGTAGAATCGCGTTGTTTGGATTTAGACTTCTTCTTCAAAATCTTTTTCTTCGAAATCTCTTGATCTGATGAAGCATTTTCATTATAACTTGAAGAGTCGCGTTGCGTGGATTTGGACTTTTTCCTCGGAATCTCTTCGTCTGATGTGACTTTGTGGTCGGACATTGAAGGCCTTCCTGTCTTGTGATGACTTATATTAAAACTCAGACAATCCATTTGCATCTCAGTTTCAATAGGCACTCTTTCATTACTTGCTTGTTTTGAGACTGGATCATGCAATGTTTGTTGTTTAAGTAAGCAGGTATTTCCATAGTAGGGAATTTGTACTTCTACAGGACCACCATAGTATTTAACAATACAGGTCACAGAAGTTAAGTCCTGTGGGCAAAATAAAATCAAGAAGAATTATAGATAGATAGATAGATAGATAGATAGATAGATAGATAGATAGATAGATAGATAGATAGATAGATAGATAGATAGATAGATAGATAGATAGATAGATAGATAGATAGATAGATAGATAGATAGATAGATAGATAGATAGATAGATAGATAGATAGATAGATAGATAGATAGATAGATAGATAGATAGATAGATAGATAGATAGATAGATAGATAGATAGATAGATAGATAGATAGATAGATAGATAGATAGATAGATAGATAGATAGATAGATAGATAGATAGATAGATAGATAGATAGATAGATAGATAGATAGATAGATAGATAGATAGATAGATAGATAGATAGAT
Organism: Ecdyonurus torrentis; assembly: GCA_949318235.1. Taxonomy (NCBI): domain Eukaryota; kingdom Metazoa; phylum Arthropoda; class Insecta; order Ephemeroptera; family Heptageniidae; genus Ecdyonurus; species Ecdyonurus torrentis. Next base: position 18,328,477 of record OX439137.1, read on the forward strand.
AGATAGATAGATAGATAGATAGATAGATAGATAGATAGATAGATAGATAGATAGATAGATAGATAGATAGATAGATAGATAGATAGGTAGATAGATAGATAGATAGATAGATAGATAGATAGATAGATAGATAGATAGATAGATAGATAGATAGATAGATAGATAGATAGATAGATAGATAGATAGATAGATAGATAGATAGATAGATAGATAGATAGATAGATAGATAGATAGATAGATAGATAGATAGATAGATAGATAGATAGATAGATAGATAGATAGATAGATAGATAGATAGATAGATAGATAATATGTATATATAGACATATATATACAGTATATATATATGCTTTTGCTTTCTTAAATTTTAATACGAATAATACGATTTGTTAAAGAATTATTTTTAATTAAATTAATTAAATAAAAGAGCTAGTGTCAGTGTTGTGTTAACATTTGTGTGGTCAGAATAAACAGAGAGAGAGAGAGAGAGATTATTATTTTTATTATACTATGACCATGAGGCTTAAAATTTTAAAGCAATCCTTAACCCTAAAAACCTAGCTGTCACCTTCAAAAAGTATAGTTTCTCGCGGTGTCACTAGCCATCAATTCATAAAAATTACATGAAGATATTTCTATATTATTTAGAAAAATATAAAAATTAAAGACTAAATTCTTGCAGAAACTTATTATTATGACTAAAAGTTGAAAACGTGACATTCTGGAATTACTATCATGAAATGCAAATTTTGCAAAAAAAAAAATAATAATAATAATAAGAAAAAGTGTTGTCTGCTTTGTTTTGCAAGCATGGCTGCATGTTAATACTACATTTTTGTACCTGCACTTAGTTCGTAGGTCAGACTATAAGAGAGAGAGAGAGAGAGAGAGAGAGAGAGAGAGAGAGAGAGAAAACAAGTTTGTTGTTGTTGTACTTTTTTTTAATTTTATGAAATATATTTTAATATCATTAATTGGGTTTATGCATTATTAAATTTGTTTTTAATAAATTTTATTAAATTTGATGCCATAAATGATTACACAATAACCTAGGCAAGTTTAAAAATACTTAAATGGCCTTTGGCCTCAAAAAAGTATTTCGTTTCAATTTTAAATCATAAGATAGGATTATTAAAAACACATATTTTGTGCCTTAACCCTTCAGTGCTCTCGCAAACTGGGAAGAAAACTTGTAAAGTTGGCAACCTGTGCTACTGTAGACCTGAAATTGCTGACGTCATGAAGTCCTAAAGTTGCCTACTTTACAGTTTTTCAACCCCAGTTTGTGAGGCTACAGTTGAAGGATATAATATATGTATGAATGATGGTCCCATCTCACGAATCTTATACGTTTTTGATTCAATCGTTTGAGGCCTGGAGCCTTGCAAGAATAACAGTGTTTAAAAAATTAAACAACCTTTCAAATAAAATAGCCAAAAACTACGTTTGTCCTATGCTGAGCAATGTTGTTTATTATTGCTCTAGTATGGCGTCGAAGCGCAATCAGTATGACGTCATGCGGATACACCTTATATTGTTATAAAATAGTCGAGATAAATAATATGTACAAATATTAAATAAAATTAACCATAAAGTACGCAAACCGTATTATTTTTTTTTTAATACCTTTATCAATTTTTCAATATTATAAAATATAAAACTATATAGGGTGTGGTTTCATTCATGTTAAAGTTGACGCCATAAGTGAGCGCTAAATAACATGGGCCGGAATGGGAAAATAACTCATTTTGCCAGTTTAAAAATACTTCACAATATTTTTGAGAGCATTGATGTTGTTAACAGGTTGAATTAGTTTTTTAAGTATGTGAAAAAAATAATAATACTAAAAAAAAATGTAATTTACCAAAGAAAATAGCCAAAAACTACGTTTGTCCTATGCTGAGCAATGTTATTCAATGCTCAAGAAGAGCACCAAAAAGCATTCAAAATGACGTCATGCGCACGCACCATACAGGCTTTTTAAGTTTATGATAAAAACTGCAAGAACATCAGACGAGGAAAAAAAATTTAAAATTATCATGTGTTTACAAAAAAATAATAATAATAATAATAATAAATTATATAATAATAATATAATAACACGAAAGCCAAACCCTTTCAATAATATAATTGTTTTCCACCCGAAAATTAATAATGCAAAGAAATAATAAAAAATAATAATACCAAAAGCAATATTAAAAATTTAAGATTTTTATTTTAATTAATTTTATTTATTATATACTTAATACGAATATATTTTTTAATTAAAATATTATTGCTATAATAAAATTGCAAAGAGTAAGAAGTGAAAGAGATGCAACATATTATGAGACAAATCTGCGTAACTGTGTGGAGCTGATGACGTCATATTGTTGATAGCAGTTGAAGGAAACATAAACTATAGAAATCTCTCGGGGAGTTGGTTTTCTAAGAATTTGCATTCAGTCTCTCTCTCTGTCTCTCTGTCTCTCTGTCTCTCTCTCTCTGTCTCTCTCTCTCTCTCTGTCTCTCTCTCTGTGTAGTATACTGTCTTCTTTCCTGTCAACACTTTTTTCATACATCTTTCTCTCTCTCTCTCTCTCTCTCTCTCTTGTCTTTCAGTGTCTGTCTATATATCTGTCTCTCATTTTTTCATCGTCCATTTGGTGCTAATTAAGCGTTAATTTTTTATATCTCGAAAGATCTGCACATTAAATAAGTGCTTTGAAGATATTGATTTTTACACCTCTAATTTGATTTCAATAAGGTAAAAATTAATAATAAGTAATAACTCAATCTGAACATTATATTTAAAAAAATCTTCATTTTATAATAGGAAAATTGTATATCAAATTTTCCTATATCACATTATTTCGATTTTTTTTTTTTTAATATAAAAAAATAATGCACAACAAAATGTAGTAATAAATGATAAATTTAACAAAAAGTAATATTTATAGGATGCATTCATATTAAAGTCAACGCCATGTTGGATCACTCAATACATCGGCCGGTATATGAAAATAACTCATTTCTATAGGGTGTATGCGGATGACGTCATATTTATTGCGCTTGAAGGCCATACTGGAGTAGTGCATAACATTGCTCAGCACAGGACAAACTTTGTTTAAGCCAATTTTCTTTGGGAAATCGGTTAATTATTTGTTATTTTTCTCACATACTTGAGATGCTAATTCAACATATTTACAGCATCAATGCTCTCAAAAATATTGTATAAGTGTTTTTAAACTGGCAAAATGAGCTATTTTCCTATGCCACTCATGTTATTGAGTTATCCAACATGGCGTTGACTTTAACATGAATGCATACACCCTATATAGTTTTAAAAAAAAGCAATCTTTTTGTCTGCATTGATTTTGGTATTAGTATCTCAAGTATGTGAGAAAAATATTATTATAAAAAAAATCATTTAATTCACAAAGAAATAAAGACATAAACAAAGTATGTTATCCATTACTCCAGTATGGCATCGAAGCGCAATAATTATGACGTCATGCAGATACACCCTATAAAAAATGTAGCTATATATAGGATGTATGCATGCTTGTTAAAGTCGACGCCATGTTGGATAACTCAATAACATGGGTGGCATAGGAAAACAAATCATTTGCCAGTTTTAAAACACTATGCAATATTTTTGAGAGCATTGATGTTGTAAATATGTTGAATTAGTGTCTCAAGTATGGCGAGAAAAATAACAAATAAGAACAAAAAATTAACCGATTTCCCAAAGAAAATTGGCTTAAATGAAGTTTGTCCTATGCTGAGCAATGTTATTAACTGCTCCAGTATGGCCTCCAAGTGCAATAAATATGACGTCATCCGCTTACAACCTATAGCAATACAATGAAAGCCGTTTTATTATTAATAATAATAATAATAAATGATTTTTATTGAGAGGCCACAAAAGGTATACACCCACTTACATGGTCCTCTGATCTTATTATTGTGCACTTTATTATTGTTTGAAAGTTTTTTTTTATTGTAATCTTATTGTTTATATGTTTCATCAAATTATTGACTTTTTTTAACAAATTTTATTGTAAAAAAAAATAATAATAATAAATGTTTTTCATATTATTAAAGCGACACACAACCCTAAAAATAAGTATTTTTTTGTCCTTTCCTAAAACAATTCAATAGTAATTATTAGTCGTTTATTTGACTTTTCTAGTCCGCGGGGTAAGCGAGCCCCGCGAGGGTTACGATATAGAGTACACGCCCCTCTACTATGAGAGTAAAAATTTTGTACCCTCTGCTGTACCTGGTAAAGCTTACCTGAGAAGGTGTACAGATTTTTTACTCACACAGTAAAGGAAATCTCTGACGTCAGAGATTTCCTCTTTACCCTCGCGGGGCTTGCTTATTCCGCGGGCTGGAAAAGTCAAATAAACTACTAATTCCTATTAAATTACTTTAGAATAGCACAAAAAATACTTATTTTTAGGGTTGCGTATCACTTTAATATTAATTAATGAAATAAAACTTTTTTTTTTTTTGCTTGCCATATATTGTGTTATTGTGCTACACCAATGCCAGTCCCAGTCAAGACATTGTCTTATCGACAGGTAAGGACTTTCCAATCAATGGAAAAGCTCCCACGGACCAGCCACGGCCTAAGTACACAGCCCGGCATTCGCCATGACAGCCTACAGAAACCGTGGGCTGATCGGTGCAATCACATCAATCGTGCACCTCCCGAATACTGCGCGTCGTCATGGAATGCACTTGGCCATACCAGCTCGGTTATTTTTATTTTATATTTTTATTTAAAATATTTTTTTTCCTTTATCTATAATGGCTATACTGAAAATTTGGTATTAATCCTGTAAATGCAATAGGTAGACATATAACCTAGAACCCAGGTATTATTATACTACAATAATACCTAATGCAGGTGCAATATGCTACAATAAAGGTGTGACTCACTTATATTAAGAAATATTGCAGTTTATAACTACCTGTTCCAAATTAAAGTCTACTTCATTGCAAAATACAGCTAGGATTCGTGTATACCTGACATAGGTTTAGTCATTTATTTTCATGCACAGGTCCTGAAAATTTTGTCATAGGTATTTGATAACATTTAGTTGCTAAGTCATGTTGCACTTGGGAGAAAATGAACTAAAGATTTACTATTTAGACTTTTTTAGAATAAATTTGTTAGATATAATATACTAAATTGTTTAAGATGTGCAGAGCTAACTATTTACCACTGAAGAAATTACGTTTATACTAACAAGTTACTGTTTAAACTTTTGTCAACCATGTTATTGGTTTGTACTGAAGAGTTACATCTATGTAACTGAATAATTTTTTTAAATTTATGACGTGCAAATAAGTAACTATCCTATATAACAAAGCTAAAATACAATCCAATTTTTAACATGGTCACCATGAAAAGATGATAAAAATAAATAATTACCTTTTTGATTGCTGATTTTTTGTTTTTTGAGGCATAGTAATTAAATGTCTAATTAATATTTCACTTGATCAAAACAGAGACATGACCACACAGATTGATGCTCAACAATGCACTGTGTGATTGTTGCGAATAATACGCACCATATACTATGAGGGGGAGAGAAGCTGAGTGAAGTGATGCAACATTTTTTGTTATCAAGTAGTTGGTGAGGGCGCTAGATGGAGTGGAAATAGCAAAGTTATTCAAATACATTTATTTATTAAACTGGCAAAATGTGTAATTTTCCTATGCAGCCCATGTTATTATTATTATTATTACTATTTTTTTTTTTGCTTGCCATATTGTGTTATCGTGCTATACACCAATCCCAGTCCCAGTCAAGACATTGTCTTATCGACAGGTAAGGACTTTCCAATTAATGGAAAAGCACACACGGGCCGGCCACTGGACGGTGCAATCACATCAATCATGCACCTCCCGAATACTGTGCATCGTCATGGAATGCATGTAAACATGCATCGTGCAACGTGTTGTGCTCTCACACTTCACGTACGCACCCAGCAGTGGCTCGAACCTATACTCGGTGAGGAGTACAGAGTTGCGAGTCAGCTGCCTTCACCACTCGGCCATACCAGCTCGGTATTGAGTGATCCAACATGGCGATGACTCTAACATGAATGCATACACCCTATATATAATATTAAAATAAAATAAAAAATAGCAAAAAACTTGTTTTTCTCTCAAAATAGTTTTTATTTTTTATTATTATGTACATAGTGCTGGAAACCCAAAATTATGTACTTTTTATTTTATCAAGCATGGGTTAAAAATGTACAATTTTTAATCTATCTTTAATTATTAAAAACTATATTTAATTATTGATAAAAGTTCTAATTTTTAATAATTATTATTTTTTTTTCTACAGCTGAAACTTAGCTTTATGGGGTTTTAATACAACCTTTCTAATTTTATACAATTATATACTTTTACGAAAAAAAAAACTTAATTCACACATCTTATAAAATAAAAAAAATAAAATTAAAAAAAATCTAAACTAGAGATTCCAAGGTAATAAAATAATAATAAAAAAGTTTTCAAATCATTATTTTTTATTACTAATGAAAACATCTAGAAATCTTCTTATAAACAAAATTCTTATACAAAGTTAATAAAGCATAATATGTATTATTTATTTATAACAAAATATGTATTACTTTATTTCATTGGTTCATTGGTTCATTGATTGATTGATTGACTGATTGATTGATTGATTGATTGATTGATTGATTGATTGATTGATTGATTGATTGATTGATTGATTGAATTAAAAGTTTGTAAATATATGGCTTGTATCTTGTATCTCAAAATCTTAAAAAAAAAACGTCTAAACTTTATGATGACATATTTAAAAGTTAACAGTAACAGCTATCCTATGATAAAATTTTCAGAACCCGCGACCAACAGAGAAGAGAGAAAATAATTATTGAAATTAACATGGGCTCTTAATAGACTAAAAACTTCCAAAAAAATCATAATTTAAAAACTAGCATGGTGAAACCCTATTTTTTTTTAAAAATTTTGAAAATATATTATCCTAAATGTATCATGTGCAAAATTTCAAATCATTATTTCTTTGCCACTTTTTAGTCAAATCCCGCAATAGCTAATTTCACACCTTAAATATTTCCCGATTTCATTTGTTTCATTTCAGCTTGTGCAATTTTAAATTTTCTCTGCTCAGTGCTAAATTTTTGTTTAAAAAGCTGACTTTCTTTTATAAATTTTTGCATATTATCTTTTAAACTTGCAGTTTTAAGCTTTAACAGTTTATTGTTATTTTCTTTTTTATTTAATTCTTCTTTTAAATTTATTACTTGAATCTTTAGTTTCTCATTTTCAGCTTTCATTTTTTGAAAAGCGGCAACTTCTTTCTCCGAATCAAGATGACGAATATTTTTCTTCAGTTTCTCACACACATTTCCCCTCATTACGTCCAAATTTTCTTTTTTTTAACCCGGGCTGAAATATATTTTTGAAAGCTCGTTTTTTCGACGCGTCATTCACGGGCTAAACTCGAGCTGGCTCGTTTTCGAGTGAAAAGCTCGAAACCGGGGTTGAAAATTTTCAAAATAACAAACCCTCAAAAATTTTGGCCCGGGGCGGATGCTTGAACCAGTTTAAATTTAAAGCTCTTGTAGATAGTCGTTTTGTCGCATAACTGGAAAGTGCAGATGCTCGTTTTTGACGCGGAAGCATCGCTATACACGAAATATTGTAATTGTGCATTAGTGTTCATGTTTCACTCAATCATCAATCTTGTAGAGGACAAGGATGATGAAAAATGAGTACAAAACATACATAAAGGCATAGAAAACATGAAACATCATAGTCTTTAACACCGAGCTGGTATGGCCGAGTGGTGAAGGCAGCTGACTCGCAACTCTGTACTCCTCACCGAGTATAGGTTCGAGCCACTGCTAGGTGCGTACGTGAAGTGTGAGAGCACAACACGTTGCACGATGCATGTTTACATGCATTCCATGACGACGCACAGTATTCGGGAGGTGCATGATTGATGTGATTGCACCGACCAGCCTGCCTAGATGTTTCCACGGTTTCTCTAGGCTGTCATGGCGAATGCCGGGCTGTGTACTTAGGCCGTGGCCAGCCCGTGTGTGCTTTTCCATTAATTGGAAAGTCCTTACCTGTCGATAAGACAATGTCTTGACTGGGACTGGGATTGGTGTATAGCACGATAACACAATATGGTAAAAAAAAAAAAAAAAAAAAAAAAAAAAAAAAAAAAAAGGATCTACAAAACTTATGATAATTTTTACCAGTATGTAAATGTGGCCCCACAAGAGAGCGTAACAAAACTGTAAAGTATGCAATTTGCGTGAATATTTCTGTTTATGACGTCAGAAACATGTAAAAACTAGTATAAAAATGTTAAGCAGGTTGCATAAATCAAAATATTCTGATCACTGCTACGGCGCTACAGTTGGGTTTTGAGACCAATTAGTGTTATTTATGTAAGTCCCATCAAGTGTTTTGTGATATATAAATGCTAATGTTTTCATGTTGTCTATGCCTATAAGTTCTCCGTAAACATTACAACGTATATATACTGTTACTTATTTTACTTTGCTTTACATGTAAAATAAAATTTAAATAATTGATTTCAATTTCTTTTCTTTTTGTACGTGGTTTATATGGTGGATGTTTTGTGTACTAATGCTTACGTCCTCAGATGCACTGTCGTCAACTTCGTCAGAAGATTCCAGCATAGCATCCTCTCTCTCTCTGCGTCTTTGGAGCTCAGTCTGAGTTAATAATTGACCGAGATCGTCAGAACTCTCGTCCTCGGCACTGCTGTCACTGGAACATGGAGTGATTGATAGAATGAATGAATGAATGAATGAATGAATGAATGAATGAATGAATGAATGAATGAATGAATGAATGAATGAATGAATGAATGAATGAATGAATGAATGAATGAATGAATGAATGAATGAATGAATGAATGAATGAATGAATGAATGAATGTATGAATGAATGAAAGAACGAACGAACGAACGAACGAACGAACGAACGAACGAACGAACGAACGAACGAACGAACGAACGAACGAACGAACGAACGAACGAACGAACGAACGAACGAACGAACGAACGAACGAACGAACGAACGAAAGAACGAACGAACGAACGAACGAACGAACGAACGAACGAACGAACGAACGAACGAACGAACGAACGAATGAATGAATGAATGAATGAAATGAAATGAATGAACGAAATAAGTAAATGAATAATGTGTTTTACTATGTGTATATATATTTTTATATTTTATTATATTATAACTATCCCTGCATAAATAATGTTTTATTTCGGTTATAATCTACTCAAATAACTCCAACACTGTCAATTTTATTAAATAAAGGAATTGAATAGGTAGATGTAAGCCCCTTGCGGGTAATTAAATACCCTTATTTTCCCATTCACTATTTATTTCCCATATATTCTCCTGCTTACAATACGGGGACGCGGTCAGTGTGAGTTGTTCGTAACAAAATCCCAGGCTGAACTGCCCCTATACTTCGTACCCGCACCTAAACACTTTGCACAATCTGCATTAATTGTAGCTTGTGCATTTTACGCGGTTTTAATTTAAATGACATTTTCATGATGTAGGGGTTCGTGATGTTCCAACATAATATATATATATATATATATATATATATATATATATATATATATATATATATATATATATATATATATATATATATATATAAATTTCAACCGCACACCTATGCAAAGAAGGCAGCAAGAAGTATACCCTAAAAACATAAATATACAAGTTTACGATTCTTTTTTGCACACTTATATGAGGTTGATCACTGCATGCCTTATTTTTATTTTTTTAATAAATCAAATATATCTTAATTTCTTTCTTTCATCCTACAAACATAATACACACAAATGCATATCACATGATCAAAATAAATTACGTAATTTATGCTGCATTTATGTCAATCTAGCATAAATTATGCTAAATTAGAACAACATAAATAAGTATGCTGTATAGTATAATAATTATGCTATATAATATTTATGCAGTATATTATTATATAGCATAAATTATGCTGTATTGAAGAAATTGTGCTGAAAATGTGCTACAATAATTATTACGCGTGTATATTTGTCCGTGCATGCATCGCCGTCTTAACCCTTCAGTAACTGTTTTATGCCGTGAAAAAAATGTTCCATATACGAAACATGCGACTCACTTTTATCGGTTAAAAAAACAAAATCAACCAATGAATGTGTCTTATTTTGTTGGTCAGTCAATCACTGTAAATGAGATTCACTTTACTTTACAGAACAAGCTTATTACGTATTTATTTTTGAACGTGTGGAATACATGTAATTTCTTTGGTAAAGGTAAACGTTATTCCTCGAGACTCGAGAGTGTAAACCAAAATACTTCAAGGTCCTTGCCTTGTTTTACAGGCCTGGACATGCAAGTAATTGTAATAAAAGTGCGAGACAGCATAATATATTTTGTTGTTTGACGTCTACTGCTTTGTAGTGACCTTGTAGTCGAGCTTACAGTGTTTCAAAGTAACTTTGCTGTACAACACAGCTATAACTATCTCAGTTAAAGCCATAGACCACATAAAACAACATGTGCTTTTTAATAAATAAACACGAAATGGGATCTTCAAAACTGTTGATAATTTTTACCAGAATATTAATATAGCCCCACAAGAGAGCGTGAAAATACTGTAAGGTATGCAATTTGCGTCAAAATTCATGTTTATGACGTCAGAAACATGCAAAAAATAGTATGAAAATGTTGTGTGGGTTGCATAAATCGAATTGTCTGATAACTGCTACGGGGTTACTGTTGGTTTACGAGACAAACTAAAGTTATTTATGTAAATCCCATCAAGTGTTTTGTGATATAAATGCTTATATTTTTCTCTGGTCTCTGGCATGATAGTTATATGCATACTTAATTTCAGTTCAATTTGTTCAATATATAATGCTATATATTTTATAATAATTATTTTAAATAGCATAAATATTAGTTTGTACGGTTAGTTTACTTAAAAAAGTTAAGAATTTCTACTGATATATGCAAATAACAATTATATTTAAATTTTAGTTTGTGTATCAACTAAAATCTCCATCTGATTTTTGCATTGAATGGCTATAAACTAAAGAAATTCAATTTTATTTATTAAAATTACAGTATATTATTTATCTCGTAACATATAGATTCTCGTTCTACATAATTTAGCATAATTTATGCTATATAGTGACATAAATGCAGTATATAAGTTACATAATATGTAATTTTCCGTGTATATATGATAAAATTTTCAGAACACGTGACTATTAGATAAGAGAGAAAAGATAATTATTGAAATTAACATTCGTTCTGTTGGGATAAAAACATAAAAAAATCATAATTTAAAATCTAGCATGATAACCTCCCTTTTTTTTTTATATTTTTTTTTATTATTTTTTAAAATAAAAATATTATCTTAATGTATCTCTGTGCAAATATTCAGATTTTAGTTGCTTTACAACTTTTATATAAAAAAATCCGGTGGTAGCCGATTTCACGCAATAGCACAAAAAAAATTACTACATAATAATTTTGCTAGCTCATTTTCAGCACAATTGGTTCAAATACAGCATAATCTATGCTATGCTGAAATATTATGTTGTACATACAGTATAATTATTTACTTTGTTCGAATTTAGCATCATTTATGCTATATGATAATAAAAATGCAGCATAAATTACGTAATTTATTCTTTCCGTATATATGTAATAATTTATTTAGAATCCGTGACCAGCGATAAGAGAGAAAATAAAAGCTGAAATTTACTTGGGCTATATAATGAAACTAAAACGATAAAAATTTAAATTAAAAATATATAATTGTAACCCCCCCCCCCCCTCATTTTTAAAACTTAAAAAAACGTTATTCTAATGCATCTCTTTTCTTTGTTTGTTTCTTTCTTTCTTTCTCTCTCTCCCTCTCTTTCTTTCTGAATATTTTATGCAACTTTTATACCGCAGAAAAAGCTCATGATTTTCCACCTTTAGAAAAATAAATGTATAATTACCTGTTTTTACTGCGTCCATAATACATTGTAATGAAATGTCTAATGAGACTTGAGTTGATTAACACAGAGAGACTGGATGTGTGCGACCGTACAGAGCGACGTTCAGCTTTGCACTGCTTAGCAAGCTACTGAGCACACTGGGAGCACGCAATGAGATGTATAGGAGATCATCATCGATATAGATGATCGTCTCGTCTGGCAAAAGTTCTTATATATTTTGGATAAATTAAGAGTATACGTATTTTTGGAAGGTCATCTGTCATCTATCTACATAAAATAGGTAATCTATATCTGTATTAAGTTACCTTTCGTAAACATAATAATTAATGAGTTTTTTTTTTTAACAATTTAATATAGTAATCAATTGTTTATTTGACTTTCTAGTCTACGGGATAACAATAACTTATCACCAGAATTGAAATAAATTCCCCACTAAAAATTTCTAATTAGTTTTTCTAAAATTAGAAAAGAAAAAATTTAGTCAGATTTTGAGCAAATTTATAATTAGAAATGTTCGATCTAATTAGAAATAGATATTGATTTAGAATTATTTCAAGTTGGTGAAGAACTAAAGTTATTTAGTAATTAATATAACATTCAATTAAATATAATAAATACATTTTCAAGAAAGTTTAGAAAATCTATCTTCTTAATGGCTTCCACAACATGACAGATTTTTTTTTTTATTTTAACTCAACTAAATAAAAATATTGTTATTATTAAATTCACTGTACATAAATTGTAAAAATATAAAAGTATTAATATTGTTTTAGATATAATTAGTAAGTAAATTGACAATTCCATGTATAACCTGCAACACATGTATTTTTTTTTTTTTTTTTTTTTTGCAATTGATTGTAAAAAGATTGGAAAAAAGAAATTTTGAATTTGAATTTGAAATTTAAAGCAAGCCCCGCGAGGGTAACAATATAGAGTACACGCCCCTCTACTATGAGATTAAAAAACATGTACCCCTTGCTCTACCTGCTAAGCTTACCTGAGAAGGTGTACAGATTTTTTACTTACACAGTAAAGTAAATCTGCTACGTCACAGTTTCCCTCTTTACCCTCGCAGGGCTCGCCTATCCCGCCTGCTAGAAAAGTCAATAAACGACTGATCTATATTGAATTATTTTTTTTAGAGAAAAACAAAAATTACTTATTTTTAGGGTTGAGTATCGCTATATAAAGGCGATACAAAAACCCTGCCTATTATCCTTATACCTAAATATCAACGTTGATTTGGCCGGAGTCCATTGATTCATCCACTTATCTGTTGTGGAGGTTGAGGCACCTATATAAATATAAATAATAATTTAATAAGGCTCATAAATGGCTTTTGCAACGCTATTATACGGAAAGAATAAATCCAAATAATTTATGCTGTATTTGTCATTATTTGATTTTTTTGGTTTTATTTGCTTTACCGCGAGAACCGGGCGAACCCACAAGTTGTCCACTCATAGGAAGGGTACTGATATAGGCATAGGCCGAAGGAAAAGTCAAATAGGCTTTTTCAGCCCACAATACCAAGTATGGTACCTGACGAGACCCGTCTAGCAGAAAAAAGGATTTGGGAGGAGTTAAAAATTAGGGCACTGGGATTTGAAAGGTAAGTGGCTGTGGCCTAAAATAAAAGGCACTGCCCCGGTATTCACCTGAATTGACGAAGGTAAACCACAGAAAACCTACGTCCTAGGCAGCTGACGAGAGATTTCCAAATTAAACTATGAGCTTAAAAAAATTCAAAGCTTTGAAACTCCTCTCGCCTCCCGAATCACAAACCGCTAGTTGCAGCTAATTACACTGAGAGACACGTGAGGCGTCCTTGCCCAACAGTCAGCGTACAAACCCTGCTGTGAGCAAGTTACAAAACCTTGATTCTCTCAGTGTATATACTCCGCCACTACTATGCTGCCATGTCGGTAAATTATTATAACGTCACAAAGCAATATGCAGTGCCACTGCCTCTGAGATATGTCTCACACACACATCACAAGTCACGCATCTTACTCTGTGAAGCTCTCTGTTAGAAGCGATTGAGTGGTAGGTGTGAGAAACGCATGTCAGTTGATGCTCTACATTTGTGACTCACATACATAGCAGCAAAAAAACTCGAAAAAAGAACTTATAGAACTAGCTTGCATGATGCTATTGCAAATTAAAATGTAATTAACAAAATAATTAAAAACTGATCATTAAATTTGAAACTAATTTTATACTGAAACATAGAAAAAAATTTACTGAACATTTTGATATATAAAATTGATAGTACTTATCCAAGTTTTTACCACTTTTAGAGCCACAAACATCGGAGCCCCATCTGACATGAGTCCTCACTCTCCCACTCCTGTTTCATACGTAATGCTAAATTAGAATAAAATAATTATGCTGTACAATATAATTTTTATTGTTTTGGTCGTTACATTATTATTATGCATTATAGCATAAATTTTGCTGTATTAAACAAATTGAGCTAAAAATGAGCTAGCATAATTATTATTAATTATTTATTTTTGTCGTGTAATATCTTAATATAGCTACACTATTTGTATTGGGCTGCATTATATGCTTTTTTTTATATAAGAATGAAAATAATAATCTTTATTGACCCAGGCAGTTCATAGTAACAATCAAAGTTACAACAAGCATTGGTCTTGTCAAATATAACGTAAATAATAAAAAAAAAATAATATAATAATACGAACAAATAACAACAACAAGAATACAAAATAAAAAATGTATCATATATATTTATTTATATTCCCTATATATAAGTAACACGTAAATGTAAAGTTGGATACGTCAGAAATTTGACAACTTGCACAAAGAAAAATTATTAAAAATATAATAACGAATAAATATATACAGTATAAATATCTGTATATATTTTATATATAATACACACACACACACACACACACACACACACACAGCATTTTCTACAGCAAAGCCGTAACTATGACGTAAAAGATACGGGAAGGGTTGCATATCTCGCAGGATGATCACGAGATTACAGGGCTACGGAAGGGCTTTGGGTCATCATATGTGAGTTTATGAACAGTTCTTCTTATTATCTAACATTGAAGAAGCCATATATTGTAACCTCTGAACTTTCTTTAACCTGAACCTGAACTAACTTGTTAACTATTATTTTTATAAATAATTAGTACTTAATTATATCACTAGCTCCTTAATTATAAATGCAATAACTTTTTTTCGTATTAATTTTAGAGGAAATGGTAAAATAAATAATAAAAATATCTCTATTATCATTATTTTTTATTAATTTTAAAAATTATTATTCTATTTTTCGTATTATATAAAAATAGTTTTTTTAATACATTCTTATATTATAAAAATAGAGAAAAAAGTTTGCCGTCGAAATAAACTTTTGTTTTTGTGACAAATAAGGGAAAACTATATTTCCCCTATGCTGAACAATGCATTAGGCACCTCAAACATGGCGACAAATCGCAAGGATATACAATTGATTCAAGATACTATTTTGTTATATGAAATAAAATTCCTTTTTTTTTATCTTGATTACAATATGTTGTCACTTGTCAGTAGACATCAATCTAGTTGCGAAAAAAATGTCTATCTCGTATTTTGACAGGGGAAGCAAAAGGCCTATATCGTTTTTTGTCAGTGGAAGCAAAAGGTCTATCTCGTTCCCAAACGTTATGGAGATGGCGCTCGAGATAGACCTTTTGCTTCCAGTGACAAAAAACGAGATAGGCCTTTTGCTTCCCGTGACAAAATACGAGATTTACCTTTTTTTTCGCAACAAAATCGACATGTATTTTCTAAGTGTATATTTCCATTTATAATTAGGAAAGCTCCATATAGTAATAGTATTAATACATAGTATTTACATTAATTATAATATATATACAGTCAAATTATATAACGTGTAATTATAATTATATAATTGTGTAACGAACTCGTATACTTCTTGTCTTATTGTAAATAATATACATTTAAAAACTCTGTGTTAAATTTACATGGTATGCAAATCAGTTTTGTACGCCTTAATGATGTTTGTAAACTCTCATCAAAATCAAAATCGTTATCATCAAAATATAAATTTTATATAATACAAAGCATTTTGGTGATTTATTATTTTATTGTGTTTTGACGGAAAAAAATATTTACAAACTTTATTTCTGTACTAAAAACTGCTAAAGCTAAAAAACAACAATAAAAAAATCATACACTTATATAATATTATTTTATTTAAAAATATATTTATATATATATTTTTTTTTCATGAGATATATTTGAACTGGGGACCCAATACTATAATTATAATACATATATGCTTTGGGTCTTTTGCACTAAAGAGAACACATTCAGATATGGCTTTTACCAACATTAGGGCTATGTCTAATTAAATAGACGTAAAGGACATGGATATGGCTCAATTAAATTAATTTGGTTCCTTCATTTATTGTCACAATGAACACGTAAAGTATTTAGAAGTATGCTTTAAAAATAAGAAAATTAAATTATTTTCATTTAATAAAGACTGTAGTGATTTTTTATTTCACTTAAATAAATCGGCCAGATGAAAACATTTTTACATCACAAAATAATTAATGTGACTTAAAGGCATAAACCACATAAAACAACATGTGTTTTTTTAATGAATAAACATGAAATGGGATCTTCAAAACTGATGACAATTTTTACCAGAACGTTAATGTAACCCCACGATAGAGCGTGAAAATACTGTAAAGTATGCAATTTGCATGAAAATTCATGTTTATGACGTCAGAAACATGTAAAAATTAGCATGAAAAATGTTGTACGGGTTGCATAAATCGAATGTTCTGATCACTGCTACGGGGCTACTATTGGGTTTTGAGACCACCTAATGTTATTTATGTAAATCCTATCAAGTGTTTTGTGATATAAATGCTTATATATTTATCTGGTCTATTTCTTTAAATAAATAACATTAGTTTGTTTGAAAACTCAACAACTCCGTAGCAGTGATCAGAAAATTTCGACTTATGCAACCCGTACAACATTTTTATACTAATTTAATTTTTACATGTTTCTGACGTCATAAACAGGAAAATTCATGCAAATTGCATAATTAAAAGTATTTTTACGTTGGGCCATATTTACATATTCTGGTACAAATTATCACTTTTGTAAATCTCATTTCGTGTTTCACCATTATAAAGCATAATTCTGTTTTACGTATGTGGCGTATGCTGGATTTAAGTTTTAAGTATTAATTTTATGTTAATACCAATTAATTTTTTTTAGATCATTAAGATGTTATTTATTAATTTGTTAATAATTTTGAAAAAAAGTTCAGGAAAAAAAAAAAAAAAAAAGAAAGAAAGAAAAAGAAAAGATAAAAAAAAGTTGCACCAAACTATAAAGCTAAATAATCAAAATTTGATTTTTTTCAGCTTTCAAATCTTTAATTTGAGTTTCAGCAATTTTGAGTTGTTTCTGAGCTAAAATCAATTGTTGCTTCAAACTGTCACTCTCACTCTGATATTTTCTAACATTTTCCTGCAAAGTTTCCACCGTATTTCTGTTCTCATTTGCCAAATCACTGAGCTCGTCTTTGACTTTCTGTAACTCAAGTTTCAGCAAGTCGTTCTCTGCTTGAGAATTTTCATTAGATAGAAATTTTAATTGTTTTTTTAATTCTTTATAATTTTCTTCAATACTTCTTAAATTTCTACGTTGCATTTCATCAGACCTGCGTATTTTTCTAAACAATTTGTCTGCATTTTTCGTAATTTCTAAACAATATTCATTGCGATCTTCAAGACTATCTGTTCTAGCTTTTTTATTTAAAATTGGCGCGCCAGTTCCATCGTTATTTCTTTTGTTAGTTTTTGGGTTTGGATTTGGGTTATTTTGGATCACAATACTCGTACTATCATCTGGTAGGATTGGGTTTATATTGGAATAAAGTTCCATTGCATCAGCTTGATTTTGGGCTTCATTGGGTTCATTGTAAATTGGAGCTGGATTTTGGCTGGGATTGATTTTATCGCGGTTTGGAGTTTGATTTTGGGTAGGATTATTTGGAATACTATTTGAAACTTCATTTTGGGTTAAATTGTTATGATAGCGGTTTGGAGGTTGATTCTGGGTCGGATTGTTCTGGTTTAGGTTTGGAGATTGATTTTGGGTCGGGTTATTTTGATTGTGATTTGGAGGTTTATTTTGGTTTGGGTTGTTTCTATTGCGGTTTATTGGCTGATTTGTGGCTGAGAAGTTTTGATTGCGGTTTATTGGTTGATTTAGGGTCGGATTTTTCTGGTTGCTGTTTGGAGGTTGATTTTGGGTAGGATTATTTTTATTGTGATTTGCAGGTTTATTTTGGGTTGGGTTGTTTTGATTGCGGTTTATAGGTTGCTTTTGGGTAGGATTGTTCTGATTGCGGTTTGGAGTTGGATTTTGGGTCAGATTATTTTGGTTGTGGTTTAGAGGTTTATTTTGGGTTGGGTTGTTTTGATTGAGGTTCATTGGTTCATTTTGGGAAGGAATGTTTGGATTACAACTTGGAGTTGGATTTTGGGTTGGATTTTTCGGATTTCGGATTAAAGGTTGAATTTTGGTTGGGTTGGGTTGATTGCGCTTTTGCGGTTGATTTTGGGACGGAGTGTTCTGATTGTGGTTTGGAGGCTGATTTTGGGTTGGATGGTTTTGAGTGCGGTTTATAGATTTATTTTGGGTCATATTATTTGGATTACGATTTGGGAGTTGATTTTGAGTAGGGATGTGTTGATTGAGGTTTTGTGGTTGATTGTTTTGAATACGGGTTTGAGATTGATTTTGGGTTTGACTGTTTTGACTTCGGTTAATAGTTTGATTTTGGGTTGGTTTAATTGGATTGCGGTTTGGAGATTGATTTTGTGTCGCAATGTTTTGATTGCGGTTTGGAGGTTGATTTTGGGTAGTGTTATGTTTATTAGTGGTTGGAGTTTGATTTTGGGTAGAATGGCTTGAATTGCGAATTTTAGTTGGATTTTGGGTTGGATTGTTCTGCTTGCGGTTTTGAGGTTGGTTTTGGGTAGGAACATTTGGATTACGATTTGGAGTTTTATTTTGAGTCGGATTGTTTTGACTGCGGTTTGGAGGTTGATTTTGAGTTAAGTTGTGTTGATTTCGGATTGAAGGTTGATTTTGGGTAGGATTATTTTGATTGTGTTTTGTAGGTTGATTTTGGGTAGGATTGTTTTGAGTGCGATTTGGAGGTTGGTTTTGGATTCTTTTATGTAGATTTGATATTGGAGATTGATTTTGGGTAACTGAACGTTGGTTGGATGTTGATTGATTTGTCACACAACCCTTTTGATTAGGTATTGGCGGTTCAATTTGTTGTGATCCAATTTGATTGGTGTTAGAAATTGGATTTCGGATCACATTATTCTGATACATTTCATGCAATTGATTTTGGGTAGCTTTGTTCAAATTAGATTGATTTTGGATTATATTATCCTGGGTTGCTTTTGGTTGTCTATTTTGAGTCACTAAATTTTCAGAGTTTTTTTTTCTTTGAAGTTGAGTTGAACTGATAGCTGGACCACGCCCACTTTGTAGTACGGAAGCTGATTTTGTTTTGTTTTTCCCGATTATGTTGACTGAAATATCATTTCCGATCAAGGCCTGCACGACGTCTGCTGGGTTGATCTGCTCACAAGTTGGCTCCTCAAAGTCAGCTTGGGGAGATACAAAGTTGGAGAGATCGAGAATCGCCTCCTCCTCAACCTGAAAAATCAGATTTAAACCATAATAATTATTATCAGGAAAAAAAAATCCAGTCATATAAAAAAAAAAAAAAAAAAAAAAAAAAAAACTTTTTCTTTTTGCTGTGTTTATTATTGCATTTAGGCAAAACAAATCAAGAACAAGTTTATCTAAACTTTTTGAGTTTTAGCGTGTTATAATCTTATACAGCTATAGAGTGTCCAGATTTTTTTTTTTAATTTTTTGGACGCTTAAAATATGTGTGTGTATATATATATACAATGAATAACATGCATAACTTATAGTATGCAATAATAATTACTGTCAATTTTGTAATAATTAAAAGCTAAAAATTGATTAAGAAAGAGAGAGAGAGAGAGAGAGAGAGAGAGAGAGAGAGAGAGAGAGAGAGAGAGAGAGAGAGAAATGTTAGAGGAGCAATTAATGTGCATACAGGTTATATAGTAAAAGTAGTATATAAGTATAATAGTATAAAAAGTGTAAAAGAGAATAATAAAAACAAAACGACAGCATGATGATAATTATAACTTACAAATCGTTCCTCCGATGGCAGAAGTAGTGGCGCATGTTCCAGCAAAAATTCATGTAAGCCACTTGGTTGCAAGAAGGATTCTCCCTCCAGGTCTGTTGATGGCTCAAAACTGAAACAATTAATGCCAATTAATACAAATGTCATGTGAACATGTTGTTAAAGTTACTTCAAAATAACAAGTACTGCGTAAGAATTATTAAGGCGATATCGGCCTCAGAAAAAAAATCTTCCAATAAAAATAAATTAAATTGAACAAATTTTTTTCATAACAATAACATTGCAAATTTAGCAACATTTTAAAGGTAAAGTATAATATTATCCCTTATCCCTATCATTTTTATATGGTTGGATGGTTGGATGGGTGAATGAATGAATGAATGAATGAATGAATGAATGAATGAATGAATGAATGAATGAATGAATGAATGAATGAATGAATGAATGAATGAATGAATGAATGAATGAATGAATGAATGAATGAATGAATGAATGAATGAATGAATGAATGAATGAATGAATGAATGAATGAATGAATGAATGAATGAATGAATGATTGATTGATTGATTGAATGAATGAATGTCCGATATTTTGTTTTGGTTTTGAAGCTAATGTTTTCTTATTGTCTCTTGGTTTCAAGTCTTTGAAATACGTAATATTATGATATAGGACAAAAGGCCCTGTGCGCACAGGTAAAGCATATCGGCGACTCGGCGAGCGGCGCACAGATAGGGTCTTTTGTCCGTGGCCGTTTTGTCTGCATACGCAATGAACCAATGAAATAAAGTAATAAAATTTAATATGCTATATTTACTTTGTATAAGAATTTCTTATAAGTTTTCTAGATGTTTTGTTTAGAAAAAAAAATTATAATGAAAACTTGTTTTATTATTATTTATTTTACCTTGGAATCTGGAGTAGAAAAACAAAATTATTTTTATTATAAAAATGTGTGATTTTAATAATTTTTTGTTGTAAATTTAATCATTATAAAATTAGAAAACCTGATGAAGCTAAGTTTCAGCTGTAAGTAAGTAAGTAAGTAAGTAAGTAAGTAAGTAAGTAAGTAAGTAAGTAAGTAAGTAAGTAAGTAAGTAAGTAAGTAAGTAAGTAAGTAAGTAAGTAAGTAAGTAAGTAAGTAAGTAAGTAAGTAAGTAAGTAAGTAAGTAAGTAAGTAAGTAAGTAAGTTGGAATACGTCTTTGGAATACTCTGCCATGTAGATTAAGAAATTCTAAGACATTATCAAAATTTAAAAGTGATTATAGACGCACATATCTGAATGCCAAACAGCTTCGCTTGAAGTACTTTTTTCCTTTCATTTTTTTTAATTCTTCATCACTAGTTTTTTTTTTTTTTAATTATTACTTTTTTTTTATTATTCACAATTGTGATATACAGTTATTTTTTTTTTTTAAAGATATTTGTAATTTTTTTTCTTTTTCTTTCTCTTTTGCTACGTAGTATTATTACTACCTCTCTCTTATTATAATTTTGTATGCAATCAAAGATTTTCATGAATGTTTTCTGTTGGGGTTAGGTGTAAGAGTGGGCCAGACATATTATCAGGCTTAAACCTCGCCCTTTCAAAATAGTTGTATTTTTTTTCCTATGCATTTTTTTGAATAAAGACGATTATTTATTTATTTATTTATTTATTTATTTATTTATTTAAGTTAAAGTCGACGCCATGTTAGATAACTTAATAATATGGTCAGCATAGGAAAAAAAATCATTTTTCCTGCAGTTTAAAAACACTATAAATAATGCAATATTTTCGAGAGCATTGGTGATGTTATTAGATTGAATATCTCAAGTAGTATGTGAGAAAAAAAAAATAAAAAATACCTGATTTCCCAAAGAAAATAACTAAAAACGAAGTTTGTCCTATGCTGAGCAATGTTTTTCACTACTCCAGTATGGCTTCCAAGCACATTAAATATGACGTCATGTGCATACACCCGATACAGTAACATTTTTGTTGATCCTATGCACTTAATGATATTATAACAGCCAACTGTGGTTACGGCCGTAGTTGTTAGAATGCAGGCGGGTACCATTGAATTTTCAATGTGGGTACATAAATAAAGTGGATAGGGTGTATTTTTGTTGCACGCGCTGCATGTTAGGTAAACCTCGCAGCTGCTGAGGGGATGAATGTAACAAAAGTTCTGTGACGTCAATTTTTAATTGACTGCATTGAAAATATCGCATAGAAAAATAAAAATAGAAATATTTGTATGTATAACCTGTGGCAGTTGATGGCAAACATACTGTATAATTCTGGTAAATGTTTTAACAAGCGTAAGTCATTAGGATTGTCCAAGGGGCGACTCTGTTTACACAAATTTATTTTTCCCCCGAGTGATTTTGAGTATATAACGCTTTGCCAGTTATGGCTAAAACCCCTCTTCCATTGTATTCAATATAAGCACTTAATGTATTTTATGTTATTTACTGACGAAGCAGTTTTTCTGATAAAGGTGTGAGATTACTGTAGTGTATATAGGCATTTTGACTTTTTCTCATCACCCATTAGGTTACTTTTACTGTACTTGTTTATTTTTGTCTATTTTTTTATATATACAATGTACTGTTTGTTTTATAAGAAATGGAACACAAAGTATTTTACCTACGTATTTTACCGCACTAATATCAGTTGATGAATAACAATAAGAGAGGTGTTCACTGCTGCACTTCACCTTTTACTTGACTTTTATCAAAACAAACCAAAATATGCTCGCACACCCATTGTTCCTTCTCTCTTGTTTGCATGATGTTTACTCATCGCCTTACGCTGAAGTATATATAATTAAAATGCTTCGTCATTACTTTATATATATATCTGTAATTTTGTGTGGTATTATTTGTTTAATTATTATTATTATTAGGTATATTTAATTAATCTGATGATATCCAAATTTTTGTTATCTTTAGTATAATCTACATTACTTTTTTCAAATACGGTACTCCTATATAGTAATATTTACGTATCTTTTTTTTTTTTTTTTTTCATTCTTATTATAAAATGTTAACCTCTCTTTATGTTATGCTGTCTTGAATGTATTGAGATAGGGTTTGTTGCCCTGAATGCACCTTTTGACTATCTTATTTAGAAATAAAGATATTATTTATTTTATTTATTTATAACTAAAGTGTATGTTTTGTATAATAAACATTGAGAAAGCCTAAATATTTTAGTGTTAAATTTAATTTCATATTAAGTCTTGAATTAGTGTCTTGAATTGATGCATATATGACTTTTTAATTTTTAACTTCATAAAGTATTTTTAATTAATTTTTGTAAGTCGCAAAATGACGTCAGAGGCTGCTAACTTTTTCCCATGCTCACATGCATAAATTGCCACCTGTGACGTCATTTCGTGACTTTAAAAAAGTAATTAAAATTACTTAATGAACTCAAAAATTAGCATATATATCGATTCAGGACAAATGTCCTCTTTTAGAATATGAAATAAAATTCACCCTCATAATTTTTGCATCCTCCCTCATTATGTACTATGATTAAATGTGGTAACGTTTTTCACATATTGGACTCTGAACCATAGACATATATATATATAGACGTATATATTACTATATACGGGTACTAGGGGGAATTTGGGACACAACCTATGTCTATGCTCTCAACTGACAACGGGGGTAGAAAAATATCGTAACTGCTCAAGGTCAGGCTCTCTCTCTTTGTAAGAAGGGATGATGTAACAATGCCAATTGTGTATACGCATGACGTCATACGCAATGCACTTCAATACCATAGTGGAGCAATAAATAATATTATTCAAATTAAGATAACCCTTTTTTTTGGGGGGGGGGGGGGGGAAATAAGTGACTTTTTTTCTGTAATTATTATTTTTCTCGCATATACTTAAAATTCAACCTCTGCTCATGAATGCTCTCTCAAAAATAATTCCAAGTATTTTTAAAGTGTCAAAATATGTTATTTTCCTATACCAGCCCATACTATTTACACGGAAAAAATTATCTAAAGAGTTACTATTTAGACTTTTTTTATATAATAAATTCGTTAGATACATAATAATAATAATATGTACTTATATAGAATCTACAGAGCTAACTATTTACCGCTAAAGAAATTACGTTTATACTAACACGTTACTGTTTTAACTTTTGTCAAAAAAAGTTATGGGTTTGTTGTACTAAAGAGTTACTTATATGTATCTGAATAATTTGAAATGTCTTAAATTTATTTTTTCCGTGTAATGGTCATATAACGTTCATTATTGTATAAATGCATACACCCTATACGGCCTATATATACGGCCTATAGACCCCTTTCACATCCTTGCGCTTTGTTGCCATGTTTGTGGTGCCTAATGTATTGTCCACCATAGGGGAAACATCATTTCTTCTAATTTTTCACTTAAAAAGAGTTTATTTCAACTGAACGTATTAATTAATAATTAATACTCAAAAATTTTCTATCTGGATTAAAACGTGTAAAAGTACGTCTAGTAATTCTCATTTAAATTTCTCCAGAATTGATGTAGTATTTCTTATTTACATTTCTCAAAAATCTATGGGAGTCTCAAAAATCGCACAAATCGCAAAAAAAAAAAAAAAAAAAAAAAAGAAAAAGAAAAAGAAAAGAAAAAAAAAAAAAAAGAAAGAAAGAAAAAAGATAGAAAGAAAAAGAAAAATAAATAATTTAGTTTGCATGATAGCTATTAAATACTTATGTTGTAGTTTTAAATAATTGTGATTATTGTAACTATATTGTAGTGTGTGCACATGTATTGGGTGCAAGTCTGTTTTTGGATGAAACAAATAAATAAGTAAAGAACGCGTTTTTTTCTTCTTATATAAGCGTAATGTTAAATTAAAGGAGACCACTTTCCCCGCGTGCCATATTAATAAATTTGTCATTAAGTAATTAAATTCTGTATGTTTACAAAAATAAACGCCCCAAACCTTCTGTCAAAATGAGTTTTTTTTTTTTTTTTTTTTTTTTTTTGCTTTCCATTATATTATATTATTATTGTGCACCCATCCCAGTCCCCAGTCAAGAGATATAGAAAATATAAATTAAAATCTTACTTAAATCCATCCTCCTCATGTTTCACTGCTGTTTGCATGAATGTTTGTCCATATTCATGAGTATCCATCGCACTGCACTGGGATTTTTACACTCCCAAACAAATATGCAATAACTTTTCACCTAGCAAGCATATATACATTTAGCTACATTCACTGCACTCACAAATATGATATTTGTACTCCAAACAAATATGCTATAACTTTACAACTAGCATACATACAGTACACTCACTGCACTCGCTGCACTCACAAATATGATATTACTTGAACTACGAGAGACGCTGCAACTTAGCACCTAGTCGTACATATTATGTCTTACATAATACAAAGCGCACCTCCGCTCCTGCCGCCGCACTTGGCCGTACTGCCTCCCTCTCCCTAATCCCTCCTATATCTGCTCCCCTGCTTTTGCTGAAAGTGGGTGAGAGGAATGTCATCGTGTGACCTTGAACCTCAGTGTTGACTGAGGGCGCTAGATGGAGTGAAACTTCATGTTTTATTAATTATTCAACTTCGAAGAGAGAGAGAGAGAGAGAGAGAGAGAGAGAGAGAGAGAGAGAGAGAGAAATCTGCAAAAAAGATTTTGACATTCAAGTTAAATGTTTTACCGGTAACTTTTATTTTTTTACCGGTAAAAGCTAATCTTTAAAAAAGTTAGAGAAACTGATTCTAAAATTTTACCGGTAAAAAAATTTAACGGTATAATTACCGGCAACACCACAGATACTATTAATATTATGTAAACTTTTGTGGAAAATTAGCAACTCACAATATGAGTTGTTTGTTTCAAAATAATTAATAATAAAGTAATATGGTTCCTGTCAACTCTGATCTTGCTCTAAATTATACCGGTGATTTTTTTTACCGGCAATTCTTTTTATTTTTGAAACTTTTTTCTATTTCATACATTTTTTTATAAAAAAAAAAGTTAAAAAAAAAAAGTAAAACTGAAGTGATGGACAAATTGGTGTATCCCAACAATATTGATTGAAAAAATTAGCAAGGCAGTCAGTAAATAAATAAATTTCAAACTTTTTTTTTTAATTTTATTTTTCATTATATATGATTACATTGATTATATATTTATGCACACAAAAAGCTTATTAAACAATTTTAATGAGAAAAAAGTAAATTCAATATAATTATTTTTCTACTAATATTTTTAATAAATCTAATACACACTTATGCACATCAGTTAGCTTACATTAATATTGCAAGTGATTTTTAAATAAAACATTCAAATTGTCGTAATAACAATCTTAAAAATAGCATGCACGGAAAGAATCAAGCACGTAATGCCAATATAACACAAATTATACTAAATTGGAACAACACAAATAATTATGCTGTACAGCTCTGGCCAAAAGTTCCCGAACGATTTACATAGGCAACCCGCAACTACACTATGTTATCTTTATGAGAAAACTCAGCGGCCACCGCTACCGCGTTCAGGAACTTTTGTCCAGAGTTGTACAACATAATGTTTATATCTTGTACCATAATTATTATCAAGTATAGCATAAATTATGCCGTGTAGAATAAATTGTGCTAAAATTGAGCCAGTACAATTAATACGTTGTTATTTTTGTCATGTGCAACTAAAATATACTTGCGAAAGTAAAGCCTTGTTCACAATGGACTTTTCTTAAGTGAAAACGCTAATTTTTTCAAATTAAGAAAAAAGTTTGATTGTTAAGTAGTTACTTACAATTTCCACTCAAGAAATTTTTTTCTTAATTTTTTACGTAGAACTTTCACTTAACATTTTTTTTTCTTAATTTTTCTTAAGTAGCTAATTAGAAGAATTATTTGAATTCACAAGAATCAGCTTGGGTTTGATTCTTACGTAAATTCAAATAATTCTTCTAAGTAGCTACTTAAGAAAAAAATTAAGAAAAAAAAAAACTGTTAAGTGAAACCAATTAAGAAAATTCTTAAGTGAAAAATCAGTTTCATTGTGAACACCTATCGTTCTTAAGTGAAAGTAATTAGCATTTTCACTTAAGAAAAGTCCATTGTGAACAAGGCTTTAAAGTTAAAAGTTTTAAAATAAGCAAACTGCTAGCCGTGCAAACAATACTAACAAAGTGCTAGCTGTATATAACATGCTTTCTTATGGGACAATAAAGCAGCTATAACTGGAGTTACAAATATTTCTCAATACTGAAATATTTATACTGTAGCTTACTGAGCCTCAAGCTTTAAACAATTTTATGAAAATTATTAAGGTTTTATTAAAATTTAAAAGTTTTGAAGCTCAGTAAGCTACACTCTAAAAATTAATGCATACTTTAGTTACGAATCCTAACCTATTTAAGATAATCACTTTTAAGTTATTATGAGTATTATAAACAATGCGTTTTAGCAAGTTATTAAAAAAAGCTAATTTAAGTTGATTTAAGCTATTATAAGTTAAAACAGCTTTTGTTAATAATTTGCTAAAATGCATTATTTTAGCTATACTTATAATAATTTAAAAGTGTTTATCTTAAATAAGTAAGGATTTCATAACTGAAATAATGTACCATTTTTTAGAGTGCTACAGTAAATTTTAGTATTGATAAATATTTCGAAATCCATGCAGTTATAGCGTTATAGCTGTTTCATTGCCCCATAAGAAGTCATGTTAAATACAGCTAGCCCTTTGTTAATATTAATTGTTACATGGAGCTTATTTTATCACTAAATTAAAATTTATTCAAGCCTTATTCTATTAACTATTTTTAGTATTTTAATAACTAATACATAATTACATAATATGGAATAATTATACAAACAATTATTGTATGTCTTATTAATTAAACACATTTGATGTACATACATAAATATTCTTAAAAGTAATAAAGATATATTAAATACATCATATTAGGGCATATGATGTTAGACTACAGTATAATACAGAATACAGCGATTAGAACAATGAGGAAGTCCATAACAAATTTTAGTGTTTAATTTTATTTCATATTTGGAAAGATCACATTGTCTTGAATCTATACATATGTGAATTTATAACTTTTGAGCTAATTTAGTATTTTTAATTAACTTTTAAAAGTCACGAAATGACATCACATGCTTCACCTTATGCATGTGAGCATAGGAAAAAGTTGCAGCCTGTGACGTCATTTCATGACTTTCAAAAATTAATTAAAAATAGCTAATGAACTTAAAAATTATAATTTCACATATGTATCGATTTAGGACAATGTCCTCTTTTAGAATATGAAATAAAATTAACCCACTAAAAAAATTGGTGCATTACTTTAATTACGAATATTCCTAACTTATTTAAGATAAACACTATAAAACCTCATAAGTTATTATGAGTAGCTAAATTATGCATTTTAGCAAGTTATTAACAATAACTAATTTAGGTTTTTAAAGTTTTTTTTAAAGCTATTTTAAGTTAAAGTAGCTATTTTTAATAACTTGCTAAAATGCACTATTTTAGCTATTCATAATAACTTAAAAGGGCGGTTTATCTTAAATAAGTTAGGATTCGTAACTAAAGTAATGCACTTATTTTTAGAGTGTCACTAAAATTTTGTAGTTTTCCTCATTCATTGATCACATAGCTTACCACATAATTTGCATTTACATAAAGTATAAACAAACAAAATCAAATATTTTAAGTTATATTACAATAACAACAATGTACAGTGATTATTATATTGTTTTTTAAGCATTTAAAGTGATTATTTTTCTGATAAGAATAACATTGAAAAAGTGAGATTTTAAATATTCTATGAATATTTTCACAAACATGTGTGTGTACAGAATATTTTTTATTTTTCTGTGATTTTTTTTATTGGTATAATAAGAGAGTTTAACGCTTGCAATCTGCACAACAACACCCTATACAAGTTCTGTTAATTTAAATCTAGATAAAAATTAACTACAATAGCAGACGTTGCAAAAGTAGGTTTAGTGATAAAATAAACAAACTGACAGCTCAACAATACTGACAAAGTGCTAGCAGACGACTTTGTGTTCCTGTCTACATCTAACATATTATTATTATGCTTTCTTATGAGGCAATGCAGCAGCTATAACTCAAGTTAGAATTATTTCTCAGAGCTGAAATTTTTAGCACAACTTACTGAGCTTGAAAGCTATTGTTTTCCTGGATTTAAAGTCAGTTGGGTGAAAATGACAATTTGTAACCAAATTGATTAAAATCTATAGTTTTCGTATAGGAAAACAAAAACTTTGAGACTCAATAAGCTATGATAAAAATTTCAGCTCCGAGAAACAATTTAAACTGAAGTTATAGCTGCTTCATTACCTCATAAGAAAGCATGTTAAATGTAGACAGGAACACAAAGTCGTCTGCTAGCACTTTGTTAGTATTGTTGAGCTGTCAGTTTGTTTATTTTATCACTAAACACACTTTTGCAACGTCTGCTATTGTCAAAAAATTCTATCGTAGACCTGGATTACATGACGTCAGGCAGTTCAAGAGTTGCATACTTTACAGTTTTTTTAACACATTTGATGCCAACATCTCAGCAATTTTACGTTTTTTAGTTTAATTTGGAGGCCAAGATCCCTTTAAAATGAAGTGATAAAATATATCAGATATAATTTTGGTTTCTTATTAGAATCCCCATGCACAAAATTATAATTAAAAAAGAGAAAAACAGTGACAAAATTTCTTATTTGGATCATAATAGGTTCTTCTTGCTCGTACGCGGTAGTAATATTTAACAAAGTAAAGATAGACCTAATTTTGGTTCATTCATATTAGGCATGCACAAAAAAAATTCTAAGGAAGTAATGCAGAATTTCAGTACCTAACTTATTAGTTTACCCAGCAAAAAAAAAAAATAATAAAAAAAAATCAGAAGGTAGTAATAAAGATATAAGTCCTAATTATGCTCTTGCTCAAAATGATCTTTCCCTTGCCAAAACCAAGTACTTGTATCCCGAAGCTTAGTACGAAGAGCCTCGTTCTCTTGTTCTAAAGATTGAATTTTTAATTCAAAAGTTTTGATTGTAGTCTCTCTTAACGTAATTTCCCTTTGTAAATAACTAACCTTCTCCTGTTCGTTGCCATAATCTTCTTGTAGATCTTCCCACGAATTGACTCTCTGCACAATGTCACACATATCACATTGCAGATGTGTGAAGATATTCTTGAGCGTATTGACCAGCTGTACGTCTTCATCGCTCAACTGATTCTTTAGGTCTATAGCATTGATGACATCTACCAAGCTATCTTGTAGAGACTCAACAGAAGATGTGTCCACGGTAAATTCATCGAAGTTTTGTATCAGTTTTTTTTCCTCTATCTTATTGAGGCATAATGTCAGGAATTTGTACTCGCTATCTTTATACGTTTGAATTTTCTTTTGAAGGTTTCTAATACTGACCAAAAGACGATAGCTGTCAACACTTCTATTTGGATTGACATACAGGAGGTCGGGTCTGGTGATACCATCTGAATAAATAAATCAATATGACAGTAAATAAATAAGTGATTGAATAGATGAATGGATGAATGAATGAATGAATGAATGAATGAATGAATGAATGAATGAATGAATGAATGAATGAATGAATGAATGAATGAATGAATGAATGAATGAATGAATGAATGAATGAATGAATGAATGAATGAATGAATGAATGAATGAATGAATGAATGAATGAATGAATGAATGAATGAATGAATGAATGAATGAATGAATGAATGAATGAATGAACGAACGAACGAAGGAACGAACTATTGAATATGATAATTTAATTTCAATAATAAATGTATTGCGTTAATAAAAGACATAAAAAGGTAGCAATTAAAATTTTAATATAAAAATGCTTAAACATGTTTTTGGTGTTTGTGATTTCAGCGAGCTGACTTGAGTCAATCTTGTTTAAAATACAACAAGTTAAAAGGGGGGGGGGGGGGGAATTTTTGTTTTAACATATGAAAAATCATTATAGTTATTAATAGTTGAAATAATTTTTTTATATAAGTAATGAGATTTTTCTTAAGTTATATATATACTGTATATCGATACAGTGTCCTTTTTTAGAATAATATGCAATAAAATTACCACCGCTCATATTTTCTCATTTGAAATATTTTAGCCTAAAAAATGACTGATGACTGACTAAATTACCTGATGATGTAGGAAAGCTTGGCAAGAAGTTTTGTTTGCACTGGTTCATCATATCGAAGGATGTTAGGCTTGACGTCACGGATCCTGTGACGTCACGATTGGGTGTAGACTGAGGTAGCTCCCCTGATGTTACAGTGCACGGTATGTTAGGGCGAGCCTGCACCTGCAAATCATACAGTCAATAGACAACTTGAATGCTATGTTTTTATAGTTTTAAACAATTCTTTAGGAAAAATAAATAATATTGGTATATATAAAACTTCTTGAAAAATGCTCCTTCGATCATATTTAAAATATTCTTTGAAATTCAATATATTTTTTGTAGTAAAGACGGTGGCCATTACGCCAAAAGACGTTTCGCGTTTTTTTTTTTTTTTTTAATTGTTGAAATAGTTTGAATGAGTTAGCAGCAATTGGACAATTTTTTTTAACGGTCGAATTTTTAAAAAAAAGCTGTTGGAGAAAATACAGCTTTTTAAAAAATCGTTCGTTGAAAAAAATTGTTTAGCTGCTGCAAACTCGTTTGAACGATTTCAACAATTAAAAAAACAAAAGAAACGTGAACCATCTTGTGGCGTAAGAAAGAAACTTAAGAAACTTTATATGCCCCATATTCTAAATAGATTATTAGGCCACTCCCCCATGTCAAGCCGCATTTTTGCCACATTTCTTGTCATACCTATAGACGGTATGGAGTGCTCTACTCCCATGATAGCTGGTTTAGTTTATTTGATTATATTTCTATTAATCGCTCTATTTATAATGAGCTTTTATCACATATGCTAATTTAGATATAGACTAGTCTAAAAATTAATTTATATAAAAGAAATAAATAAATAGTGTAGTAACATACTAACCCCCGTAAGCTGCAACGCTAACTAACTAGTTAAACCGTAGTTATAAGTTGTTATTTTGATTGTTGCAACAATTGAAAAAAGATAACTAAGGTTTAACTAGAGGTTGCAGCTTACAGCCCTAAGGTTACTACACCTGTGGTTTCTAAGATTTCACTTACAATGCAGGTAGACTAACAAGATAGGCAACATCGCGCTAGCATTGTTGCCATTTTACACACCTGCTTGTCTTGTACGTGAGGTGAGGCAACGGTAAATTGCAAACATTGCTTAAATTAGGGGAGTGTTTAAAGTTAATTTAAAATGGATGGGATATTTTTGGGATATACGGATATCCCATGTATATCTATTGAATGTATAGTGTGCTGTGTGGGTTACGAAATGCTTCATAAATAGAATGATGAAGTATCCATAAAGTTAAGATCCTGTTTTGAGCACATTTTTATATAGAAAGAGAAAGAGTATAAATAGTAGATTCCATTGAAGTCAATATTTACCTTTAATAATTACATTTCAGCTATTAAATCCCCTCTAAAAAGTGCCTACCACGCCCCCCTAGAAGACCCTTGCGTTCGTCTTCTGTAAATTTTAAACGCACAAATTTCAAAATTACGTTAATTTAACGTTAATTTTGAAATTCAAAAACTCTCAACGTTACTAAAAATACGTCATTTTTTAACAAAAAATAGACATTACGTAACGTAGCATAACATAAAACAGCGCAAACTACTAAATTTATGTTTCATAATTTGTCATAATTTTATAAAGGACGTAGAAAAAAAAAGAAGTAAGTATATAAATTTACCTGAGGTACGCGAGCACCGGTACGACCTTTAATCTTCTTGTCTTTGCACAAAGTGAATTTTATGGGTTCCTGTTGTTGCTGTTGCTGTTGTTGTTGTTGTTGTTGTTGTTGTTTTTGTTGTTGTTGTTCTTCTAAAAGATAAAAATTATCAATCAATCAATAGCCAGTGAACAGTACGCAGTAACTTTTATTAAAAATAGAACACAAAGAATTTTACGTATTTATCCCTGAGCACCAATATCACCAAAAGGATGAGGCGCACTGGTTCCAAACGACATTTAAATTAAAAAAAAATATATATAGAAGTACTATTGGATTAAACACAACTTCAAAAAAATTAGTGTCTGTGACCTTTTAAGCTAATAAATTAAAAGTAAATTCTCTAAATGCCTAACTAAAAGCCATATGGTATACTTACTTAAATGCCACGTGTACTCTGAACGTCTAGTCACTGAGGACATATCACTGCATTTCTCCACATCGTCGTCCAAGCCATTACCAATCCTAGCCAACATTTGCTGTGCCCCCTTAATGTTGAACGGATCTCCTGCAGGTAACTGGTTATCGATCCCAGGTAATTGATACTGACGAGAGCTAGTACTGAACTCGGTACAGATATCAGAGATTGGCTCCTCGTAATTAGGTAGGGTGATATTTCTACGTGGTCGAGGTGGTACAGGGAACTGTGGCGTCATTGGGAACTGGTAGTTCATTGTGGTTGATGGAGGAGGCCGGGTCTGTAAATATGACGTCACGATCAATTTTATATCATTAATCATATCTACGTAATTACGTTAACATAATTACGTAATTATGTTGGAATAACTACGTTTTATATCATGCCCACGGATAAAAAATAAAAATGTATTAATTATTTTACATCATCTTCAGAAAAAATTGTGCAACACAGCATAATCTATGCAATGTTGCATAATAATTATGTTATATAGCATAAATATTATGTTATACGACATAATTATTTATTATATTTTAATTTAGCATTATTTATGCTATATAACATAATACAGCATAAATTACATAATTTATTGTTTCTTTTAACATAATTATTTGGCTAAAATAACAACATTTATGCTTTATTTGAAACGTAATGCGCAATTTTAAACACATATTACTCAAAATAACGTAATTTATATTACAATGAATAATAATTATGCTGTATACCAAAACGAATATCTTATACAGCATAATTATTTAGCTTAAGTGACAATATTTATGCTATAACGTGAAATGAGCATAAAGTTTCGTAATTTATTTTTCAAATGTTGTATGTAGATATTTTAAGATCAGAAAAGTTAAAGTTTAATTATTATCCATTTATTCAGTTTCGTGAACGCACACATGAAATCCGAACCAAAGAAATTATTTTTTCGGTTTTCACATGAGCGGATAATTTTTAAAACTTTTATGAAAATAAGTTTATTTGCTAAAGAAAGAAAGAAAGAAAGAAAGAAAGAAAGAAAGAAAGAAAGAAAGAAAGAAAGAAAGAAAGAAAGAAAGAAAGAAAGAAAGAAAGAAAGAAAGAAAGAAAGAAAGAAAGAAAGAAAGAAAGAAAGAAAGAAAGAAAGAAAGAAAGAAAGAAAGAAAGAAAGAAAGAAAGAAAGAAAGAAAGAAAGAAAGAAAGAAAGAAAGAAAGAAAGAAAGAAAGAAAGAAAGAAAGAAAGAAAGAAAGAAAGAAAGAAAGAAAGAAAGAAAGAAAGAAAGAAAGAAAGAAAGAAAGAAAGAAAGAAAGAAAGAAAGAAAGAAAGAAAGAAAGAAAGAAAGAAAGAAAGAAAGAAAGAAAGAAAGAAAGAAAGAAAGAAAGAAAGAAAGAAAGAAAGAAAGAAAGAAAGAAAGAAAGAAAGAAAGAAAGAAAGAAAGAAAGAAAAGAAAAGAAAAGAAAAAAAAAAGAAAAGAAAAGAAAAGAAAGAAAAGAAAAGAAGTATCTATAAGGAAAATTTGAAAATGTGCCTCCCAAATTCCATCCCTTTACAGATATTTACATTTTTACCAAGGGTAGTTTTCCCATTCCATGTTATACTAACCGGGGGTGGCATTGCCAAGTCCGCGGTGCGGACAGACGTCTTCTTAGTACGTTTCCCTCCTTCCTGAGCATGCTCCACACATCCGCCACATTTCTGAGCATCGTGACATGATTTCTTTTTACGACTAGACTTCCTCAATTTTTCTTCGCCGTGTTTTCTTTTTTTAGGTTTATCCCTGGGGCTCACTCTCCTAGGGGCGTCTGTTGGGTCAATTTCACTTTGTTCTGTAGTGGATGCGGATGCCTCATCTGCCATTGTCTGAATATCCGGGGAATGTTGTATCGGAGAGGTTACTGCTTCTTTAGGTTCTTCGGTAGGTACTTCAGGGTTCATTTCGTAGGTCCAATTATTAGGGAGAGGTACTTCCTGTACGTTGATCTTTCTCATGCGTACCATATTGGAGCTGCGTGCAAATACATACTAATTTAAAGGCAGAGAACACCTTGAACAAGAAACTTGCCCGATTACACCTTGCCCAATTAACATCAACGTTAATTTTAGCCTCAGTAATTTACATATAATCGCTTTTCAATTCATAAAATCGCAGATGCGGAGTTATGACGTAACAGTTCTCTGGTCCACGTACGAAGAAACAGGCCATTGCTATATAAATTTATAAACCCGCATCTGCCATATTATGAATGTAAAATAAATAAGAAATCAATGACTTTCTTTAAATTAACGTTGATAATTAGGTATAACACTATGTTTTTTGTTCAAGGTGTTCTATGCCTTTATTTTAATAGTCTACTAATGAGGGAAAACATGAGTTAACTTACTAAGTATTCTGAAAGATTTCATTGTATATATATATATATATATATATATATATATATATATATATATATATATATATATATATATATATATATATATATATATATATATATATATATATATATATATATACATATAATATATACACGTAAATTACTACTAAGTACTAATATAAATTTTAAGAAGAGAACCGTGTTCCTATAAATACATAGTTAGCTTTTTAGATCTTAAAAAACTTTGTAGGCATCTAAAAAATAATTGTAATTAATATATAAATAATCACCATTATTAAAAAATTGCATAAAAAAAACAATTTTTGAAAGGGCAAGGATTAAACCTGTATAACTAAATGTATGGCCCACTCTTACACCTAACCCTAACAGAAAACATCAATGAATTTTTAATTTTATTCAAACCCATAATAGTAAACGAAAATAATAATAATATGTAGAAATAAAAACATATATAATGTGTGTGTATATATATATATATATATATATATATATATATATATATATATATATATATATGTGTATATATATATATATATATATATATATATATATATATATATATATATATATGCATATAACTATCTGATATAGGCGTCAACTACTGCAAAAAAAAAGAAATAATAATACTAAAGTAGATAAAGAAAAGAAGAAAAAATGGGTAGGGAACTATTTATATATCATATATAATAATAACTATAAAAATAATAATAATAATAATAATTAAAAATGCCTTATGCGCTGGTGTTTTTTTTTTTCTGAGAAATGAACTAAAATTTTTGTCTCTTGGATATATCAAAATATCATTTAAAATTAGATGTATATCATCTCACACATGCAGGTAGTACCCTTTTTAATGTGACCAGTATTATAAAGGTCTAGTAAGAGCGTACATTGCTTCGAGTGACCTGCCTTTATTAGAAACTACATAATCAGTATAATTGATAATTATTATAAGGATCATTTATAAATAAAATGCTTATTTTATCTTTTATATTAAAACTCTACTTTTCATTTGCCTTTTATTATTGTCTTTTACTACAGATCGTTTTTGAAAACAATACAACTATTTCAGTGCTTTTATAATCATATGAGATAGTACACTCAATGGTGCAATACACACCACCAATAGTACATACAATGGTGTACAGTGTACACACTACACATACATAAATGCGTCAAGTGACGGCAGTTTGATTATCTGACTACACATTTTTTGCGTAATAAAGAGATTTTTTTTTAATAATTTGCTGGTGATTTGCGTTATTTTTCTGGGCTTGACCTGTACAGGAAGGCCGAATTGATGCTCTCGCGACAAAAAGGAGTATTTGCACTTTCCACCAGCGTGGCGAGTGGAAGATCTGCACTTTCCACGCAGCACGGTGCGTGGTCTAGCGGCCATTTACTTAACATTACAGATATACTCCATGGTGGAAAGCGCAGATACTACACTCGCCGCACTGGTCGAAAGTGTAAATAATCTTTTTTGACGCGTTAGCATCGAAATGGTGCACAAGCCCAGCTCCTCTACTACAGGAATCTTCTCTTGGTCTGAAAGACAAGCCGCTTTTATAGCAGCTAAAAGATTGAGGTTTAGACAATTTGTGAACTCCGAGCAAACCGAGCTTTACACAAACCAAGGAGATTTACGAGAATTAGTGCATGCGTACTACTCACACTGATATGGAGAAAGTTACTCTTAACCCTCCCTTTACGTGCAGATAATAATGTTCAACCCGCCACTCGACTCACTTCTACATTCCACAATACATAACAAATAACTAATTATGGTATATTTATTATGCATAATACACTCAACAGTAAGCAGAAAACCATTTTACTTCAAATCAAAAAGCGTGAAAAGGATATTTTATTTATTATTCAAATAAAAGGAATTCAGTTATAATTTAAAAATTAGCTACTTAACTTTTTATAATATATTTCAAATGTCTCTCTCGCAACACACGCGCAAACGATATTAAATAAAATTAAATAAGAAAAATAAATTGATAAACATAATAAGTAGAGTGGAGAAAAAATATCTTGAAATACTACGTTCATAAAAAAGAAATGCAAATGTAAATTTAAACCGGTTTGAGCAACCGCCCGAGCCAAAATCTTTGAGTGCTCGTTTTTTTGAAAATGTTCTTCCCAGTTTCAAGCTTTTAACTTGAAAACGAGCTTTTTTGAGTTGAGCCCGTAAATGACTCATAAAAAAAAACGAAGCCAAGAAAAATACTATAAGTGATTCTTATTTAATGTGACGTTTTTATCATGCCAAATAAGCTGTTTAAAATCTTTAAAAATTATTTTATTTATGACTCTTATCCTTCAAAAACAAAATTTTTCATAATGAAAATTGAGCTTTTTACTTCATAGGCTCGAAAGCTCGTTTTCAAATTTTGGCTCAATCATCGAGCTTTCCAAGCTTTGGCTCGTTTTTCGAGTTTAAGCTTGATTTAAAGCTAA
Organism: Ecdyonurus torrentis; assembly: GCA_949318235.1. Classification (NCBI taxonomy): domain Eukaryota; kingdom Metazoa; phylum Arthropoda; class Insecta; order Ephemeroptera; family Heptageniidae; genus Ecdyonurus; species Ecdyonurus torrentis. Next base: position 18,366,985 of record OX439137.1, read on the forward strand.
ACACGGGTTTCAAGTCAAACCGGGCTAAAAAACTTCAGCTCGGGCTAAAAAAAATATCAAGCTTTTTACAGCTCTAAAAAGCATACATCATAGAAAACAACAAAGGCAAGAGTCCAGGGAAGGATTCGATCGTTTTAGCCCATCTAGATTACAATAGAGATGGCCTATCTTCGGATGAAAGGACAGGGAGGTGAAGTCCACCATCCCAGAAGTTTAAGGAGGGGTCTGGCCCCCCTTGCCCGCCGAAGGTGAAACCTCTCGACACATTACTGATTTTTTTTTTTTGTATTTTAGATGTTTTTTGAACCCTAAAATTGGCATTCATTCAAAATTTGTTCATGACTTTTGACAATTACGAGCAATGCAATTTATGTTTTTATATTTTGAGCTACATTTAATTGTAATTTTAGGTTTATTATTCTGAAAAATGTAATAAATAATTTTACTTTCTTTATATTATTCCCAATTTTACGAAATCAATTTCCTACGTTTTAATAACAAAACATATTTTCAAATTAGCCAGCATAAAACAAACAAAAAACTCCCTTTTCTTTACTTAGAAATATTGAAATAATTATAAACTTTATTGCGAGTCATTTTTTGGTCATTTATGATGCGAGAAATTTTTAACTTATAATTTAACATCACTGTGGCTGTTTTTTCAGTGCAAATTTATCAAGCATAAATAAAAAAAATCAAATATGCTAATATTTTAAAATAAGATATTTTTTATTTATTAAAAATAAATTTTAATTTTGAGCACTGCTATATACATATATTTTATGCTTTTTGAAAAAAAAAGTAAGAAAAAAGAAAGAAAAGCCAGCAAAAAAAACATTCAAATTAAGATTTTATATTGAATACATATTTGATATTTTTATATTGATTATTCTAATAATAATAATTCTAATTACTCTCTCGCTTTTTTTTTTTTTTTTTTTTTTTTTTTTTTTTTGCTGACTCGGCCCACGGTGGCCCACTTTTGCCGCGGTCCATCAAGAAAACGTCAAAATCTCAACCCAATCCGTCCCTGGCTCCAGCTCATTTGCATTGCTTGGAATGAGTTTCTCAACGTAGTGCTGATTAATCAGCCTCTGGTGAAAACCTTGCCACATGTACCATTGCTTTGCGGAGCAGCTGGCAAAGAATTGTGCAGTATGGAACTTAAAGCCCTTCATAACTGTGGTACCCTCGCGTACTGCTCATGCTTATACGATGACCTATGGAATGTGATTGATCACTGGCTGCTCGCCCGTAAGGTTTTGGGCTGCTGTGGGTTTCACAATAACCTCCTCCGCTCTAGTGTCAATACTGGCGCATGACGAAGGTTGCGTCTTCTCGGCAGGGTCGCCAGTGGGCTTGAGTTTAGACTGCTCCTCTTGCGTGTGTTGTTCGACCATCACTTCCTTTTGCTGCACAGCAGATTGAGGCGCTACTAATTCATTAGATGATTTAACAGAGCTACTCTGACCCGCAACCTTGAAAGCTGCCACGTCACCAGGTGTGACGTCAGCCATTGCCATTGTTTGACATTTTTGTTCTAGAAGCACCTGCTCCAACAGAGCACTACGTTGCTCATTACTGTAGTTTTTAAAAGTTTTAAGCAGCTCTTCCAGCTCACTCGTGGAGGTAATAAAAGCTTGTGCAGTATCGAGCTTCTCTTCGATTCTTTTAAAGTCATATAGTTCATCATTTTTCTCTGAAGCCCTGATGACTTGATTTGGACCCAGAGGAGGATCAGCTGTGCCGGCTTTCGGCTCCAGTACAGTGGAAGCTGCCTGCACGGGCGAGGGAATAGGTTCCACGCCCTTGCTAGTGATATACTCGTCAGCGGCCACCACAGTTGTAACTGATGATGGACCTGGGAATACTGACGCTACCTCTGTTAAAGAAGGCCGCTCTTCTTGGCATGCACTTTTCGAAGTTACCGTGGCTGGGATGCAACGAGACATTGGCATAGGCTGAAACGGCTTTTTAGCACACAGGTTAGGGGAAATCTTCTTATTGCCCCTGTTCCACTTGTACAAGTTGGGTGACCAGGGCTTACGCTGCTGATACCGATAATGTACCAGAGATCGGCCACTTTGCCCAGCCGCCATTGTGGCATCACGTATCATACTGCTCTGGGAGTTTGAGGCGCAGTTTGCATCGCCAGAGTGAGCGCTTGCAGACGCTGTTTCACGTGGTGCTACCCAATGCAGCGCTCCACGTAGACTGTTGTACTGTCTGCGTGGCTCTGCTTCCACTTCAGGTGCTGAGTCAACGGCTACGGTTCCCTGTGCAAAATCTGACCAGGACGATGCACTGGATTGCGTAGTTTGAAGCAACATGCCAAAAGGATTTTTAGCGGCTCCAGTTTCCTGGTGCTGCTGCGTCAGTTGACCTAGCTGCCTGTGGCCAGGAGACTGTGGTCCACGACTTTGCTGCTGACCACGGCCCTGTTGCTGCACACGTCGCTGCTTCGCCTCAGCACTCTGTACGTTGCTGTACCAGTTTCTTCGTTTGTTAGTCATCTGCAAAAAATGACACATTAATTTCTGAACCAAGCAGGTTTAGTAATTATGCGCCTTGTCTGGGCAGATGAAACATGAGCGTGCACTGTAGGTGCATCTCTGGTTGTATCCAGCGATTATGCAGCCCAGTTGGGCTTATAATGCGGCGGGTTAAGTAGGTCAGCATTTCTACGTCCCGATTCTAACAGAGAATAAGAGGGACAAATAAGTCAGCGCTGACTGCTTATCCCAGTGCAGTTACTATGTCTGTTGCCATGAAGCCAAATGGCTTTTGATTAGACGGTTAATTGCACTGACACACTTGGCATCCTCAAATATACGCTTTCACGTCTTGCATCATACCGCGCCACGCATACAGCGCTCTAACTCGTGCAAAGGTCTTACGCACGCCAAGGTGGGCACTACGGACGTGATCGTAAGCATACTGCATAACTGCGTGGCGCACGTTATTCGGTACCACCAACGAGCGCTCGCGATCTTTGCCATGCTTATATAGCACTCCCTCGTCCGCTAACGTATAAATGTCACGAGTTTTTAATTTATTGCTATGCGCCACGTCAGTCATAATCTGTCTGACGACATCATCCGCCCGCTGTGCCACTCACCAATCTTTCTACGTGAAGAACAGTGGGGGATGACGAAGCTGTAAGTTTGAGGGTGCTGATGCTCGTCGGTTGCAGCGGACACTTCGTCGCTTCGGCAAATAATAAGTCCAGATGCATAGACTCCTCTGCCGCAGGTTTGTCAACTGGTCATTCAACATTCAAGGGTGTCAACTAAATTACACCCTGCGACGAGCAAGTCGCGGGAACTAGGCTGGGTATAAAACCTAACGCAAAAACGCTAGCATAAGTTGACGCGTTTCAGCATACAAATGAGGGAAATCATGAGTGTACTACTGCGAATTCTCAAAGATAACATTATCTTAATATATATATATATATATATATATATATATATATATATATATATATATATATATATATGTATATATATATATATATATATATATATATATATATATATATATATATATATATATATCAGATATATATCAGATAGCTATATATATATAGCTATCTGGTATAAGCAAAAAAAAAAAAAAACGCGTAAGAAAATATTAATATATCTAAAATAATAATAATAAAATAATAATAACAACTGCTATAAGCGATACTATTTATAGTCTGACCAACAAACTAAAATATCATGTCACTTTGATTGACAATACCATCACAAAGGAATAGAGTAGACGAGACTAGAGAAAATATTATGTATAATTATAGGTGTATATCATCTCACTCAAGCAGGTAGTAACCTGCTTTGCTTGCGAACCATATTATATACGCTTATAATTATGAACAAATTCTAAATAGTTACTCTTTATAGTTACTTTTTTACGTGTTTAGTAATAAATTTTCAAAACTAATCCCTCCCTCCCAAATTCATGTTTTTATTTAATTTTTAAAGAACTAATATTCCTGTCAGATATTAAACGCAATAATATATTAAATGAAACATATTTATGTATATTTTATAAAAGAAACATTTAAATTATTTTTAAATAAATAAATAAAATAATTAATAAATAATTATTAAAAATTATTTATTCAATTGTTATACTTGGATTTTTTTTTTTTTTTTTTTTTTATTGTTCTTGCTATTTTTGTACAAGTAAACTTTTGTGCAGAATTTACTTTGAAAATTTTTGTGGCTACAAATCAAAATAATTTGGTTAAAAAAATGAAAAGACAGAAAGTGATTTTACAAAGTACAATTTCAAATACTTATTTTAATAACTTCAATAGCAGCGGCTCAAAGAAAAAAAAAATCATAAAAAACTTTAATTAGTGACTGTTTTTGTACAATGTTACAGCGCTTTCCTTTTCCTTGCCGCCTAAGCTTGGCTGTAGCTCGGTATATAATACTAATCTTTATTGATAAATAAGTTTCTGCTATGCCGGCTTTTCTATTTATCAAAGATTTATTTTTACATTAAACACTTTTCAAGGCAGTTTAAAACAAAAATACTCAATTTCACAGAAATTAGAAATTATGTTATTTATGCTGAATGTTTTGTCAATTCTTGCTATATAGGAGCAGCATAAACAACTATCGAGTTATTTTAAAAACAAGACTCAAAGGATTTTAAGTATAGTTTCTTTCTAAGCACTAGTACGACTTAATGCATCACAATAAGAGAGGTATTCACTGCTGCACTTCTCAAAATACTTCTCAAAGCCAGGAAAAATACATTTAAAAATTAATTATTTGATGAGAAAAAGCATTGAAATGATATATTAAAAAAAAAATACACCTCCAAAAGAGGCAAAAAACCATAAGGGTTGTTAATAACATGGGAATGGCAAAAAACGTGCAAATTTTTCCTGTTTTTGGGTAGTGGTTTTATCCAAGCCTAGCTCTAAAATTCACTGAGATATTCAAATTAATTTGATGCCACTATTTAGTAAACACTCTGTATTATATTATATTTCACGTTAAATATTTTGCAAAGAAAACAGAAGTACTCAATTACATAATGTTATGACATAAAACATTGAAGCCCACTTGCCTAGCGAGCGCCATCGAGTGTTTGAAGTAAAGTGAAGCTAGCGGTGACGTCACGTGGTAATTATTATTGTTTAATGTTTTGTGCTCGGCAAACTGCAGTAAAGTCACGTTCAACTTCTTTCTAATCTGCCGTGATATTGTACACTCGTATAGTGTGACCAACCAACTAAAGTGCAGGTACGAAAATGTAGTTTTAACATGAACCCATGGTAGAAAATAAAGAAAAGCGAGACATGTTCCCTCCGTTCACTCGTGTAAATAAAATAATTTTAATAAATATGTAATTTGACATGGTGATCTATAAAATATTTCATTCATTTGAAATTTGTAATTGTCTTAACGTTGAGTATCACTATAGGCCACAACAACAACAATAACAACAATAACAACAAAAACAAAAAGAGAGAGGGAGAGGGAGAGAGAGAAAGACAGAGAGAGAGAGAGAGAGACAGAGAGAGAGATTAATATACTTTAAGTTAAAAAACTGTGCAGTTTACACCTCATTTTAAATCTTCAACCAGGTTTAAAAACATGACTAATATCCTAACATAGCTATAAATATACTAATATAAAATTAATAAATATCAACGTTGATTTGGCTGCAGTCAAGGAGAGTTCTAATTTATTTTACATTCACAAAATAGCAGATGCAGGTTTGTGACGTCACAGCTCACTAGTCCACGTGCGTGGTAACAGGCAAGCTGCGACGTCACAAACCCGTATCTGACATTTAGTAAATGTAAAATAAATTAGAAATCATAATGATTCCGGTCAAATCAACGTTGATAATTACGTATGTTAGGTTATTAGACATGTTTTTTGTTCAAAGTGTTTATTCTACGTCTTTAATTTCATGTAACTCCAACCATGCATAACCATCTCAAAACGTGATTTTCAGCGACAAGCGAGATCAACGATGCTTTTGTCTAGTCTATGTAATGTATACGGCATGAATCATACAGTACTGATCACGACCAAAAATAAACACGTAATAATCATGTTAAGGGAGTAGGGTACCGACGTCGGACGTTAGACTCAAACTTTTATCGTCAAAAAAAACCTAAAATTTTGCATATTGATACTTCAGTTCGAGACAATTTTAAATATATTTATATTATATTATATATTTTATATATATATATATATATATATATATATATATAATTTTGGAGGGTCACAATGCAAATTAATTTTATATGATTTTTTGAAATTTTAAGCTCATAAGGCCCAATGTTAATTTCAATTTTTTCTTCTTTTTTTCGGGACAGTCAAACATGTTGAAATTTTTATCACGGCTAGGTGTGATCCTTAGCTACACAATGACACCAAATTTAGACCCAAAAAACTTCTAGTTTTTTAGACATATAAGGTCGGTATCCTATACTCCCTTAACTCAAATACAGCAACATAACAAAACGTAACTTTATATTTTAAATCTTCAGCAATCTTACTAACTACAAAGCATAATATTTAATATATTTAGCATAATTACTTATGCACGAAAAAATTATGAAATTTATGCTGCATTGAGCTATCTTAGTCATTTATTACTATTATTTTTCTTTGATACTTGAAATTCAATCTGTTTACAACATTAATGCTCTGATCTCAATAGTATTGCTAAGTATTTTTAAACTGGCAAAATTATATATAAAGTCATTTTTAGAATTTATTATTAAAATTATAATTATTATATAATGAGTTCTTTTCTTTCTTCTTCTATTACACCAACACTTAAAATCCTACTTGATTCAAGGTGAAGGCGAGAATATTATGATTCTGACTATTATTATTATGATTATTAAATTATATTCAGCATAAATTACTTAAAAATAAAAAAATAAAACTTCAAAACTTTATGATGCTATTTAAAAGTTAACAGGTATCTATGATAAAATTTTTAGAACCCATGACCATCAGATAAGAGGCTTAAAACACGTAAAAGTATGTCTAGTATTTCTCATTTAAATTTCTCCAAAATCGGTGGAGTAGTTTTCTCAAAAATCGCAAAAAAACGTGTTTTTCTCCATAAGCGTAATGTTAAATTAGGGGACCCTTAGCTTTCCCCGCAGCACCCCGCGCGCTAAACCGATAACGTCCAAAAAAGCCTTATATAGTCTTGTCAAATAACTTAAAATAAATTAATATAACAATAAGAACAACATACAATGAATTACACAACTATAAGTACATTACTAGTTAATAAATAAAAATATTATATTTAAGTTTGTAAGGTAAAAAGGTAAGCATCATGACGCCATGATACCTTTCGGTGTAGGCCAGGATTAAACCTTTTCAGTATGGGCTTCTATATGATCTCAGGCTTACCAGACCTCAGACTCAACCCGTTATCACACTCTTCTGGGCTTGACTACCAGATCTGTGCAACCCGGACCACTGACTCTCGGAAAACCAAGAGTTGACAGCACTCGCGTTAGCAAGCAGTGGTCAAACTGCCAACACAGCCACGCCGCCAGTCTTTGTACGGTTTCACCCATCCAAGTACTGACCATACACTCGACGTTGCTCAACTTCAGTGATCCAACGGGAACCGGTTCAGACAACGCGATGACTGTGCCTGTGCCCGATTGTGGAAGTTTGTGAAAATGTATTATTATCAGCATAATATTCCACTGTTGCGTGGGTGTTGAACATTAATATATCGATGTTATTACAAGAAACGTATATATAAGAATTTACAAGCAACATTTATAGCAGATAAAGTAATAAATAAAGACATGAAATATATGTGATAATATAATAACTCGCTTTGTTCATATTGATTGTAGATTTTATTTCATTGAAAGATCATAGAACTAGTCTGACTGTAATGATTTATATTTTATGTTTTTAGGAAATGTCATGTGCTGCGAGATTTTACAAGTTTTCTATAATATTATGTAATATCAACTATGTATTATTGTGGTTTTTTACTGTGAAAGTTGAAAAATTAAATAAATGAAAAGAAAAATATTGCAAGGAGAATATGAATAAGAAATTCATGTAATTTTTTTTACAATTGTGTGTGGGTGTGTTTGTATGTGTGTGGGTGTGTGGGTCTCTATCTCTCTCTCTCTCTCTCTCTCTCTCGCTCTCTCTCTGTCTCTGTCTCTGTCTCTGTCTCTCTCTCTTTCTCTCTCTCTTTCTCTCTCTCTTTCTCTTTCTCTATTTCTTCTCTTTCTCTTTCTTTCTCTTTCTCTTTCTCTTTCTCTTTCTCTTTCTCTTTCTCTTTCTCTTTCTCTTTCTCTTTCTCTTTCTCTTTCTCTTTCTCTTTCTCTTTCTCTTTCTCTCTTACTCTACTTTTTATGCTATGTATTTATGTAAAGAATTTTTCACAAATCTAAAATTCAATTCGTAATTTTTCATTACATTCTCATTAAATTTCTTGATAACATAATATTATGCAATCAGCAAACACGCGGAAGTTGTAAATGATACTTAATTGAAATGAGAGATACTTATAAATATCATCAAAATAAATTTAACAACTAACTTATCAAAGTTTGTCGTATTACATCAAGTACAGCTACAGTGTATGCAATGCTTCATACTGTAGTAATGTTAGCCGTGCTCCCTTGCTACAAATATTACGCAAGTACATGCAATAAGCATTAGCTGATCGTCTTTCTTTTATAGTTCGGAGCACAAAAAACTAGAGCTGTAAAAAGCTTGAAAAATATTTAGCCCGCGCTGAAATTTGTTAAACTAGTTTGGCTTGAAAAATAGGTTCAGCTTGAACTCGAGCTTTAAGTATAAGTAGTAATTTTTTTACGTGTAATATTAGCTTTACCGGACAATCACGGCGCTGGAGTGTAATAAGCTTAATTTATCTTGTCTACAGATTTATACAGGGAGTCGGAAGATATTTAAAAGACATTGCAATAAACCTGGTTTTCGAACACGATTATTGTAAAACAGAGAGCCGAGCCCCTGTAAAGTAGGCAACAAGAGCGACTAAACTTACAGACTCTAAAAACGAGAGTCGCCACCGAACGTATTTTATGAACTGTAATAAAATATTACAAGTCTATCTCCTACATATCGACTGAACTGAGTATTTTATGTCACAAATAATGTACACGGGAAAAAAATAACTATGTAATAATTGTGCTACCTGATTTTAGCACACGGAAACAAATTACTACCTCTGGCAGGTACATGAATCCTGTATTTTGCAATAGGTACACTTTAATTTAGAACAGGTAGTTATGAAACTACAATACCACTTAATCTACAGTAAGTGAGTCACACCTTTATTGTAGCATATTGTACCTGCATTAGCAGGTATTATTGTAGTATAATTTTGTATAATAATACCTGTCTTCAACGTAAAATATGTCTACCTATTGCATTTTTTATTATTATTATTTTTTTATTATTATTATTAATTTTTTTTTGCGTGCACAATGTGTTCAATATAGCATAACAGCATTAACCTATGCATAATAGCTAGGTTACATAGCATAAATATTATGTTGTACAGCATAAATATTTATGTTATTCTAAATTAGCATAATTTATGCTATAATGACATAAATGCAGCATAAATTACTTAATTTATTATTTACGTGTGAGAAATAAAAATAGTTAAGGCAGATCGATATTTAAATCCTGTAAATGCATAGGGATAAACACGAATACGTAATAACTGTGCTACCAAGATTTATTTTTAGCACAATTTGTTCAACATTTGTTCAATTTGGGCAACACAATTACTTATACAACTTACAACACAAGTACATTATTTATTTCCAGCAAAACAAACACTTTAATTTTCAAATAAAATATAGTAAATTTAATTTTTGTTTTTGTTTTTTTATCTGAAAAAAGTTTTAGAAATAGTCATTTGTTCGTCCCTTATAGTCTCGCACCTTTTTTTTATATGTATAATATATTTGTATTTTTTTTAAGGTAAACATAATAATAAAATAACAACTAAATTATACCGCACTAAAACTTACACCACGGTTTGAACTTTAAAACGCAATGAGAGAGAGAGAGAGAGCATCATTTGGTCGTCACAGTTTTTTTAAAGTAAAAATCGTAATTATATAATGAATTATCAAAAGATATATATACAGTATACATCTTGTTCCACTAAACTTTGAAATTAAAATATTTTTATACTTAACTTCAACAAGCAGCAAGGCAAAAAAAAAAAAAAAAAAAAAAAAAAAGAGAGAGAGAGAGAGAGAGAGAAAGAGTGAGATATACAAAATCAACGTCATTTGGTCGCCCTTTAGTCTTAAATGTTTTAGAACAAAACCAGTAAATTGATGATCCGGTAAAAACTAAAATTACATCTATATTATTGAGTTATTGAAAGAAATCAAATCTCAGCTTATCTTAATTAATGCATTTCTTATGGAAATATCGTTAACATAAATACGTTATAACGGTTACAAAAACGTTCATTGCAAGCGTACTATTACTTTGGACTGCGAAAACCAGCAAAACTAAAAAAAAAAATATATATAAATTTACTTGTATCTCTAAAGCAGCAAAATGAAGAAATTGAAAGCAAAAATAGTCATTTTGTCCTATAATATTAATATTGTCTTTTGCGTAAAAATATATTATATTAAAGGTGGAGAGAATGAACCATTTTACACGAGAAAATTTATCTCCAAAGTTACAATTATTTAGACTTTCTGTTTTATAATAAATTTGTTAGATAATATACAAAGTTTTTAAGATCAAAAAAGGTAACTCTTTATTAGCAAAGAAATTACGTTTATAGTAACGAGTAACAGTTAAAAAAAAATCAAAATAAGTTATTGGTTTGTACTGAAAAGTTACATCTATGTAACTGAATAATTTCTTAAATTCATGTTTTCCGTGTTCTCCGTAAAAACTTAAAATTAACCCAATTTAAAATGTAATGAGATGCGTGGGAAAGTGCGTGGAAGATAAAAAAAAATTATCTTACCTTGAGATGCGTGTAGCAGTAGCTGAGATGCGAGCGATATGGTGGCCCGCCAGATAGAGACGCTTATGCCAAGTATGATCGCACAACAAGCTCTGGCCACCACTTTACATAGTAACTAAAAAGGTAGTACAGTCGATTCACCAAAAGTAATTTTTCCCCTTCTCACCGTTCTATCTAAACCCATGTTAAAAGAGGTAACTTTAAAAAAATCATAGCGCAACTAATACAAATTATCAAGAAATAAAAACCATATCAGAACATGCCTAAACAAGTTAGCTATTACCTTAAAATCTATGAATATCCTCATCAGTTGATTAATATTATTAATTAGTAATTTTATAATCCACCGTTAAGATTGGATGCCCGAATTGATTTCGAGTATCTCCGTATAATTTGTTTGTACTTTACGCCAATCATAGGTCTAGAAATTTCAGTTACGCCACCTACATAAGAAGAATACGGTGACATTACTACCTAATTTAGTTACCATACCCAGCACTTGCTTAGTATTGCTCGTCAGGCTAGTGAAGGAAGCCACGTTGCAAGATCACTCGTCTGGCTCGATGTGCGTGGAGCTCCACAAGTGTTTCTCTCACGGGGTCACACCCCCTTCAGCCGTATCTAACTTAAGCAATTATTATAATATTGCAAAAACATCGGGAATAATATGTATCTATTTATGCTCAAATTTCAAATTTACTTAGATCCGTGTAACAATTAACTATGAAAAACAATAATTAACATCCCTATTAATGGTTATTTCTCACCCCAACCCCCCATCCCCCCACCCCCGAGTTGGCATCACTGTAGGTAATAATTATTTTGGATATATTGAAACGATTTGCAAGGTAAAAAAATAAATGCGTAATAATAAAAAAAATTATTTGAGCAAACTTTTATAGGTATCCATAACAAAATATATTCTATATTTTGGTTAAAAACTATATTTAGTAGCATTAATATTATGTTATATATAGCATTATAATGTCAGCAGTATCAAAAAATCATTACTTATTTATATTGATTAAACTTTGGTAGCTTACAGTTTCATCATTCAGTAACGCCAGATTTATTTTTCAAATCTTTAATAAACAATAAAATAATAACTAATTTATGCTATAGTGAAATAAACATATTCATAATAAATTTATTACTTTTATTCTTTTTTTAACTTCTTTTATATGTATATATAATATGATATAAAAAAAAGTTAAGAAAATGTATTATAGATTTTTTTTTCTTTTTTTTATGCTTTTTTTTTTTTTTTTTTTTTTGCTTTTTTTGCTTTTTATTTTTATTTATTTATTTTTTAGAATTTTAGATTTTCTTTTTTCTTATAAAATGTGTGAATGTTCTTATTTTTTCTTAAACCCTTGCAAGATCTGAACATTTCTTTTCCTTCCTATTCCAGCAGTTGTATAATTATTTTTATGGTCTACTCGTTGGCATGCTAATTGCTAATTACTTTTTTAAGTGTTATTTAAATGAAAAAAAAAGGAGTCCCAAATTGTTGTCACTTTAAAAAAAATAATATTTAATAAGAGTATTTTTGGTGTCATCATTAAGTTTAATCCTATGACTGGGTAATTAGATTTTCAAGTTTCAAGTCTCTAGCTTCATTAATGTGATTTTTATTAATTAACACATCTGCCAACAATTGGGATCTAAACACTGAGTCTGCACTATGAGGCGCAAAAAAAAAATATATATATAGAAATTTATTTAAATATTTAATTAAATAATAAAGTAAAGTTAAAAAAATGTAAATAAGTGGGAAAAATGCAACTTTGTAAACACAAATATATAAAAGAATTCATTTAATATTTTTTTATTGCAGTTTTTATTAATTATTTTATGTTATTTTCTTTTATGCACAAAACATAGCACAAACATACAAATTTGATCAGGACATCAGGACAGTAAATTTTTTTAATACAGTGTGAATATTTTAGAGGATATATATTATCACTATTTTTTTATTATTAATTTTCATATTTACTAACAACAATTTTAAGTGTATATATATTCTCAACCATATAAATTTAAGTTAAATCAAATTTAACTTAAAATTTAAAATTTCTAGTTATTAAATTAACAACTTTAATTAAAATTTATCAAATAAATTATTAATTTAATTTTTCATGCTATATGTTGATGTTATACTAACAAAAAATGTAACTGACTGTACTGTTAAACAGTTGGGTTAAATTGAGAGGTTGTACGCCTGATTTCGCCCAAATAAGAAAGCCGTTAATTATCATATATATATATATATATATATATATATATATATATATATATATATATATATATATATATATATATATATATCGATGCTTCCGCGTCAAAAAAGATTATCTGCCGATTCCACAGACCCCGCGAACAGATTAACTGCGAATTCCATACTTTCCACGAGTGGAGTAACTGCAGATTCCGCCAGCGCGACCCGCAGAGCAAGTGCAAATTTTTTATTGCTCCCCAAGAGATCATGTGCATTTAGCAAGTAGACTATCTGCATTGCTACACTTAATTTTATTTTTATTATTTTTAATTTCTTAGCATTGATTGATTATTTAATTATTAAAATTACTACCTTAAAAAAAATATTAGTCCTATAGGATGAAAAAAAAAACTAACAATATATCTATACTTTTCTTTACCCAATTTTGTTAATAGTTAACAACTTTTTTTTTTTTAAATGCTCTATTTTGTAAATTATTTAGCTGTAATATTCTAAATTAACATTCATAACAATTTTTTAAATTATATTTCCTTGTAAAAACTTTTTTTTCTAATACTACTGTAGTACTTACTTCATAATTTTAAAGGCGAAATACAAATTATTATTATTTTTAACTTAAAAATGAAAGAGAGAACAAACTGCTTTTGAGAAAAAAAATTTTCTTTTTGAAATTATAACACTTCACGACCTAAAAATTTAATAAAATTATAACTTTTTTTCATAACATCAATACCAGCAGCCAGTAAAAAAAATTAGCAGTAAACTGCATACTACTCACAACACAGACTGAATGAAAACTGAGCTCTCTTGGTTAAACATCGGAATTTTGTTTATAGTATTGGGCAGGATAAAGGCTATATTTTATTACGTTATTCTAATGTGGACTTTGAACCTTCAAAATGACATTCTGTAAAATTCTTGGAAATTTCTAATCTATTAAACGAAATTTAGAAATATAAAAAATATATAATAAAAATAAACTTAGAATAATATAATTATAATTATTATCGAGTATTAACTTTTTCATTACATATTGCCATTATTTAAATAGCTAAATGATTCAAAAGCAAAGAAAATAATATTTTATTTTGTAAAATTTTAAAATCTATTAATATATATTTTAAATACAATATTAAAAAGTCAAACATAGCGAAAAGAAAAAGAAAATTACTATCAATAACACGGCAAGTGAACCCGTGGAAAGTGTAGATAGTCTATTCGCCAGCAATAAAAAATTTGCACTTGCTCTGCGGGTCGCGCTGGCGGAATCTGCAGTTACTCCACTCGTGGAAAGTATGGAATTCGCAGTTAATCTGTTCGCGGGGTCTGTGGAATCGGCAGATAATCTTTTTTGACGCGGAAGCATCGATATATATATATATATATATATATATATATATATAATATACATACAAAAAATATTCACATTTATTTTGGAATGTAGATAAATAAAATATTTTTATTAGTTGATTTCAGAATAACATGACAACATCATACATAAATGCATATAATATAAATTTGTATCATAACTTTAAAGCATAATATATCATTATACAATTCTATAGATAAAAAAATGAATGAAAATAATACAATTATAATATCTAATTTATAGATGGTCTCTAATATTATAATAATTTAATTTTTTTATTTTTAGTTTATAATAATTTTTTTTAGCACAAAATACTAATAATTAATGTACTTATACATATACATGGGAAACAAATTATAATATAAATGTTAAACATATAAATCCTGAAAATTATAGCAGTCAACTATTAGCCTGGAACAGGTAAATTTGTAATGAACCATTTGCAATTAAATGTATTTAACCCTTGCAAAATGTATGTGAAATAAAATAATTGATTGATTGATTGATTTTTTTTTTTAGAAACAATGCAATAAGAAATTTGAATAAAGTAAATTGACAAAGGCTTTAAGTTTGGTAAGTAACAATTTCAAACACACAATTTTTACGATTTGTACACCACAAGTCATTTTTACTAAATCTCATATACAAAATAGTTCAGTTCTTAGAAATCAATACAGATATTAAGTCGATACTTACAATAAAAAAATACTTTTATTACAAATTTTTATTATTATATGTGTACACATTTATGTAATTTTAACATTATAATAAAATTGCTATAGAAATAATATAGATAATTAGAAGTCGTGCTTGGAAACAATAAATTACGACTTACAAAAATTAATTAAAAATACTTAGTGAACTCAAAAATTAGAAATTCACATATGTATCGATTCAGGACAATGTCCTCTTTTAGAATATGAAATAAAATTACCACTCAAAAATTTTTTTGTAATGTTTCTCTTATTATATAAATGTTAATTAAAATAAATATTGCAATTTTTATTGAAAGTCTTAATTTAATGATTTTACAATATGAGGCCAACTATGATTTTAAATATTTGAAAAAAAAAAAAAAAAAAAACGCATGCTATATTTACGGAAATAAAAAATTACATAATTTATGCTGCATATATGTCATTACACCATAAATTATGCTAAATTAGGACAGCATAAATAATTATGCTGTACAACATAATATTTATGCATTAATTACGCATAGTTATTATGCGGTATAGAATAGATTATGCTGCATGTATTGCACAAATTGTGCTGAAAATAAGCTAGCATAATTATTACGTAGTTATCCGTGTTGTAACACTATAATAGATCTTATCAAATAAATACTTTATACAAATTGACCACTTGCAATCAAATGTTTTTAATGGAGGTTATCGGTTTTAAAAAATGCTTAAAAATGACTATGGCTTAAAACACGTAAAAGTATATTATCTAGTATTTCTCATTTAAATTTCTCCAAAATCGTTTGAGTAGTTTTCTCAAAAATCGCAAAAAAAAAAAAAAAAAAAAAAAAAAAAAAAAAAAAAACGTCTTCCCCATAAGTGTAATGTTAAATTAAAGGACCCTTCTTAGCTTTCCCCGCGTCTCCCCGCGCGCTAAACCGATAACCTCCATTGTTGGAATAAGTAACAACGATTTTTCCATAAGAAATGCATTAAGAATATTTCAGAATATTTTAAAAAGTTCGTAAATTGCAAGTGTCCATTCTAATAAAATATAAATCTACTTCTCGTCCCCCAAAGAAATCTTTGCCTTCCTGATCTTACTATCAAGTCCTGCATTTTCCTGTCTCAGTCCCTTCAGTTCTCTTTGCAACTTTTCCATTTCCTTGTCTTGAAAACTTTTTGCTGCTTCTAGATTTTTAACTTTAATGTGCAAAGTCTTAAGATGCATGGACAAATCTGTCCAATTTGAGACTCCAAACTTTGCAAATAAGTTATTATGCAATTTATCATTTTCCACTTTCAATGTCTCAAATAAGTTTTCCCGTTTCTTCAGCTCCTTTAAGACATTTTGCATAGCAGAAACTGACTCTTTAACATCAGTTTCTGCAGCTAAAGTTGAAGTTATAGATTTAAAATTAGTTACAAAAGTAGTTTTTAATTTTCTCAAACTTGTCTTGTGGTTTGCAGTCTCGTTGTTTTTAGCTTTTCTGATGGTTTGTAACGAACATTTTAATTTCAAATTTGTGTCTTTAATCTGAGATATCTCTTCTTGAAGACAGAGGCAGTTTAGGCAGTTTTCATCGCGGTCAACTTCCGAGACAGAACCATTTTTGTCACCTGGAAAATAAAAATTATTCTTAATATTTTATTTTCATATAGATAAAATTGCATCCATTATTAATGAAAATAATAAATTTTATTAATTACAATGAAACTTTTTTTTTTTTTTTTTTTTTTTTTTTTTTGAAAATAACAAAAATGAAAAAACAACAACTAGTTTTAACTTTATTAGTTAAATATATAAATTGCAAGTATTATTGCAATTCATTACAAGTAGTGATTTCAGTTTGGTCAAGAAATATGAAAATCGTTAATTATTTTTTTTCGATTTTTCAGTAGGAAATTTTGAATTCGATTTCCGGTTTCTCAAAATTTCCGAAACCGATGAATCACGTAAATTTTAAACTGGTTTCCAATAAACAGGATATTTTCCACAGCTATATTTCTGACCATGCTTGCATCAGATCACGTGGATTCAATGATGTTTACATGTTAACTTTCATTAGTTTGAAAGTGGAGAGTGGACTTAAACTGCAAGTGATGTGGTTATATCTCACCGTGGTGCAGCAGGTAAATGACTGGGTTAAATATGTATACATACCATGCGAGTGAGTAGTGAGGTAGGACGTGACGTCACTAGCGGGGCTGGAAGTGACGTCATTAGTCACGTGATTCTGATGCTCCAGTAAACCACTGGACTGTTATGACATTCAAAATCAATGTTAGTCAGATATTAAAACGTATTGCTGGTAACAGTTGGCAATTTAAAACAGGTCGAGCAAAAAAAAATTCAATTAAAACATTTCTTTTATTTCTTTATTTCTTTATTATTATTATTTAATTTTTTTACGATCAATCTGGATTTCTAGCTTTTATCTCAAAGAACTAGATTGAATTTAGCTCAGGAAAGACTCGTCAAAAAACACGATTAAAAAAACAAGTTAAAAAAAAATAAAAATTAAGCAAAGGTAATACTTACACTTGTCGCAGTGTAAACAGCGGCAGGAGCTTGAACTCTGTTCCTTCTCTTGACGATTCTCTTGCTCTTTCGACCTACTGCACCTTGGTCAGCTCTAACCTCAGTGTCTCCAGCTGCTGGAGCTGAGGACATAGGCAGTATACTGAGCAGGTCAAATATAGAGTTTATGTTATAGAGTTCAATATATTTATCTAAAACTGATAAATATAATTATATATATATATATATATATATATATATATATATATATATATATATATATATATATATATATATATGTATATATAAGCTTGTTTTTTATTCGTTGTATAATTAAACAGTAAATAAATAAATCATAAAACCAATTGTAGTTTTTTTAAATTAAACAATTACTGAATGAATGAATGAATGAATGAATGAATGAATGAATGAATGAATGAATGAATGAATGAATGAATGAATGAATGAATGAATGAATGAATGAATGAATGAATGAATGAATGAATATTCAATTCATGTACCAATTCATAGTAAATCAAATAATGCAGTAATAGCTTGTACTGTACTCACATTTCCCCCACACATCGTTGATGTTGTTAGAAGTCCCAGGTTGCTCACAGGTTGGTTCAGCCTGTTTGCTCAGGACGGCGTTCGCCTGCTTCCTAGCCTCAATATCTTGCATCAAGTTGGTCACAAACAGATCTTCCTCGGTGACTCGTGAACTCTTAGCCACCACTTCCTCCTCTATGTCGTCATCACACTGGACAGTCGGGGTCTGCTCGCGGGACATCTCACTTGACGTGGACATGGGATCATCACATATGACCTGCTACATACGACAAACGTAATATTGCGGTGAAACCACACATTGGGTTTGCTTACTTTCACGTAAACCCTGTTCTCTTGCACCAAAATATGCGCATTCCATTTGAATAACCATAGGCGATCGTCATTTTTGGTGTAGAGAACAGGGTTTACGAACAGCATTATTAAAACATGATTCTACAAAAAAAAAATTAATAAGTAAATAAAATAAAAAATAAATAAATAAATAAATAAATAAATAAATAAATAAATAAATAAATAAATAAATAAATAAAAAATGGTACTCTATACAATGTTAAGGGATATCAAATTAAAGGTCCATGTTTTTCCGTATACATGTAAATAATAAATTACGTAATCTCTGCTGCATTTATGCCATTCTAGCAATATTAATGCTAATTTAGAACAACATAATTAATTATGCTGTACAACATAATATTTTTGCTATGCAACATATTTATTATGCAATACAGCATACTTAGAGTATGCTGTATTGAACAAACTGGGCTAAAAATGAGTTAGCATAATTATTACATATTTTTAACCGTGTATACATCTGGTTAGTAACACGCTAACACAAGTAACAACTATTGTTTTATAAGACATAAGTACAATAGAACTTACTGGTGGCACTTCTTCAGTGGCTTGAAGAGTTTCAGCAGTAGAAGCAACAACAGTAGGTTCTCTGGTCCTTTTAACCCGCTTTCCTCTCCTGGCAGTGTACATCGTCCAATCTGAATCAAATACAAAGTATCGTCATTTAATATTATTATCTACGTGTTATAGCATTAACTGATGTTAACTTATTTAAAATATATATTTTCAAAATTTTATGAAATTCTCAAAATCTGTATTTTCTTCATTTTTCAAGTATATATATTTTTTACTTCTCTCTCTCTCTCTCTCTAAACCACATTTATATACATTCATTTATATTCGCTCTTCATGGCTACTCCGCATCTCTCTCTCTCTCTCTCTCTCTCTCTCTCTCTCTCTCTCTCTCTCTCTCTCTCTCTAACTCTCATTTTAAAAGCAATTAAAATCTATATAACATTTACCCATTGGTTTCTCTCGCTTTTTTTTATTTACTCGTATTTGTTTTAAATGTATAATATACATATATAATGTATGATAACAAATTGTGTATAGTGTGTATGCATTCATGTTAAAGTCGACGCCATGCTGGATAACTCAATAACATTGGTGGTATAGGAAAATAATTTTTTTTTCCAGTTTAAAACCACTACGCAATATGTTTGAGAGCCTTGATGTTGTAAATATGTTGAATTAATATCTCAAGTATGTGACAAAAAAAAAATAAAAAATAACCGATTTCCCAAAGAAAATTGTCTTAAATGAAGTTTGTCCTATGCTGAGCAATGTTATTCACTACTCCAGTATGACCTCCAAGCGCAATAAATATGACGTCATCTACATACACCCTATATATTGCGACATTACGGTATAATTGTTGTTACTATATCATATTGCAATAAAATATTTGTTGAGATGATATTATAATATTTGCATACTGCACTGCCCAGCCTTGCATATTATATTACTAAGTACGTTTATGTTATCTCTCTCAAGTGCAGGATGCCGAGTGTTAAGTTGCTCTACAAATTTAACACCACGAGTGTGTGTGTTTACTGCCGTTCTCGCTAAAATAATTGGAGACTGAGATAATAATTTATCTTTCATATTTGAAACTTGAATCATTCCTGTGCCGCAAGATAGACATAACTTCACAACATAGGAGAATTTACTATCGGCATGTTTCAGCTTAGGTGACAATAACATTAACTCTTTATCAAATGTCTGCATTATAAGTGAATGTCAGTAACTCACTAAGGTTTAGCCAAAGCAAAGGAAAGCAAAAAAAAAAATAAAGAAAGAAAGAGAGAGATAGATAGACAGACAGACAGACAGACAGACAGACAGACAGACAGACAGACAGACAGACAGACAGACAGACAGACAGACAGACAGACAGACATACAGACAGACAGACAGACAGACAGACAGACAGACAGACAGACAGACAGACAGACAGACAGACAGACAGACAGACAGACAGACAGACAGACAGACAGACAGACAGACAGACAGACAGACAGACAGACAGACAGACAGACAGACAGACAGACAGACAGACAGACAGACAGACAGACAGACAGACAGACAGACAGACAGACAGACAGACAGACAGACAGACAGGCAGGAAAAGAAAAGAAAAGAAAAGAAAAGAAGAAAGAAAAAAAGAAAAAAAAAGAAAAATAATAATAAAAAGAAAAAAAAAAGAAAAAAAAAAAAAGAAAGAAAATTATCATTTAGTATATATATAAATAATAATATTGCGAGAAAATAGCTCCATAAGAAAGCATGTTAAATGTAGACAGGAACACAAAGTCGTCTGCTAACACTTTGTTAGTATTGTTGAGTTGAGCTGTCAGTTTATTTTATCACTAAACCGTCATATAAACCAAAATTATAATTATAGAAAATTTATAAATAAATAAACGTCTTTATTTATGGCGAGGATAGGACATAAATGTCCTTTCTTACTCCTGACCATGAAAAGCATACATTGGATTACAAATAATGCAACATTAAATGAAAACATAATTGAGTGCATGAAAAGTGAATAAAAAATGTCAGTGGTTATTTCAAAGATTACCACTGACTTAATAAACCACTGACTGAATAAAAAAAATATATACAATTATCAAATTTAAATATAAGTAAAATAATTATTATTATTATAGTGAAAAAAAAAAAAAAAAAAAAGAAGTATAAATATAAAAAGTGGTGTTATGACTCTTGCAGGTGGTTTGTGTTAGGTATTTGAATGATTACTAATTAAAAAAAATGGGGGCTAAGGTTCAACGTCTTTAATGTGTTAAATACACAGGACGAACATAGGGGGGCTAACTTTAACACTGGTCCAAAGTAAAAAAAGGGTGAGCCAAGTTCTTGTGTAAAATACAAAAAAATACATTAGGTATTGCACAATGACTTCACGATTATGATTCATAGTAGTTCGCACAACATTTACATATTAGTAAATGGTGTTCTACCATCTTATGGACCAAGGATATAAAAGCAATAGGCTTCTTGGTCACGAAGAATGGATCTAGGAATAGCTCTACATCTTAACAGTTATATAACGTATGTTATATTGTACCAAGATCTCGGGTTTACTGGCTGCTTAACCTTCCTCACATTTCTGTATTCACAAACTTTTTTACATATTGCGGCATAATTTACTTTTACTTTGATGCATCATAAATCATAATATTGATTGGAGCTATAGCAACTTCAGTAGCCATAGTTTTATAATGTACATATGACACGATTTTTTATCGATTTTTATTGATTTCAAGCAGAAAAAAAAACGATAAGTTAGTTCTATAATTTTGTTTTTGTTTGTTTTGCTTGCCATATTGTGTTATCGTGCTATACACCAATCCCAGTCCCTGTCAAGACATTGTCTTATCGACAGGTAAGGACTTTACAATTAATGGAAAAGCACACACGGGCCGGCCACGGCCTAACTTGTAAGTACACAGCCCGACATTCGCCATGACAGCCTAGAGAAATCGTGGAAACATCTAGGCAGGCTGGTCGGTGCAATCACATCAATCATGCACCTCCCGAATACTGTGCGTCGTCATATATGGAATGCATGTAAACATGCATCGTGCAACGTGTTGTGCTGTCACACTTTACGTACGCACCCAGCAGTGGCTCGAACCTATACTCGGTAAGGAGTAAAGAGTTGCGAGTCAGCTGCCTTCACCATTCGGCCATACCAGCTCGGTATTCAACATTTATTTTTTATAAAATTTTAACATTCGTTAAAAATAGTTATGAAAGTATGAACAATCATCTTAAAAAACTTTGGATGTATCTAACAAATTTATCATAAAAAAGTCTAAATACGAACTTTTTAGCTATTACGTGGTTAGTAAATCCCCCCCCCCCCCCCCCGCTTGTTCCTCATTTGTAACTTATTTATTTTTCTCGGAACAGTTTTGATTATTTTTAGTATTTATATTTCGGGCACTTTGTAATTCAGTTACTCAAAATAAATGTGTTATTTTTAAAGTCAATAACATCCTATTACATCATAAAGTAAAAATAAAAATATATAAAAACTTACAAAATAGCCCGACAATAACATAAAAACAACTTAATTATGTTTTTAACGACTGTTTCCGTGGTTTACTTTTTATTATAGTTTCTAAATACTTTTGTGCTATTTGGAGGTCACTGTGATATTATTTACTTAAAGTCTGAATGAGAGTTATGTTAATTATTGTCGGAATATGAAGTATAAACATAATGTAACATTTATTTTAATTAGTTTTTTTCTATCTCTCTCTTTCTCACACATGTGTGCATAAACACTTGCATACTTTTCACTCTCTCTCTCTCTCTCTCTCTCTCTCTCTCTCTCTCTGTCTCTCTCTCTCTACGTTCTTTTCTCTCTCTTTCATATTTTTCTCTCTCTACGCTCTCCATCTCTTCTCTACCATCTATCTCTCTATTATATTAGTCTCTTTACGTTCTCCATCTCTTCTATCTTAACTCTCCCTGTCTCTCTCTCTCTCTATCTCTGTCTCTTTCTCTCTCTCTGTCTCTCTCTCTCTCTCTGTCTGTCTCTGTCTCTATCTCGAATCAATGAATCGCTCTCTCGTCCCTTTCTCTCTCTCTCTCCCGCATAAACTCTCTCTCTCTCTCTCTTTCTCTCTGTCACACACACATAAACTAACTCGCTGCTGTCTCTCCGTCTCTCACACAAACACACAACAATCTTTCTTTCATTCATTAATTTCTATTTTTAAATTCGAATTCAACAATGAATTTTCTTCAACAACAACAAAAAAGCAATAAAATAAAACTATAAAATAAATAACAAAGGAAATTACAAATTAAAATATTTAATTAATATTTAATTTACGTATATTACTAACATATTTATATTTTTATATTATATTTTGTATTTAATGTATTTTTTATAAATCAGTGTTGGCATTCATATAAAAGTGTACCCCATATGTGAGTACTCAATAACATGGGCCGGTATAGGAAAAATACACATTTTAGCTTGTTCTGTAAAGTAAATTGAATCTCAACAACAGTGATTGGGTGACCAACAAAATACGACACATTCATTGGTTGATCTTGTTTTTTGAGCTAACAAAATTGACAAAAATTGAGTCACATGAAGAGCATGGAACTTTTTTGTGTGGAGTTTCTTTCATTCTTATCAAGTTCAAAGTTCTAAACGAAGAAATAACAATGATCGACCATATGTATAAACGTAGTAAACAAGTAACGAAGTCATAATCAGCTGTTATAACAAAGGAACATATCGACACAAAAGTTGCGCCGGAAGTCTGACTTTGCAGAACGAGCTTGTTAGTTAAAAATAGAAATAGTTTTAGGAGCATTTGTGTTGTTGACTTGTTGAATTAGATTTTCAATTATGCACTGCGAGAAAAAAAATATTTTAAAGAAAAAAAAAAGCTATAAGCAACGTTTATCCTATGCTAAGCAATGTTAATTATTGCTCCAGTATGGCGTCCAAGCGCATTCAGTATGACGTCATGCGCATAATACCCTAATATAATTATTACTTATATTCAGACCAACGAACTAAAACTGGTGTAATTTTGATTGACAATACCCTGAAAGTGGTATAGAGTAGAGGAGGCTAGACAACATATAATTAGGTGTAAATCATTTCACTCAAGCAGGTAGCTTGCAAGCCATCAATAAGTTAACTTTGATACCTAGCTGTCACATTCAAAAAGTATCGTTTGGCGCTGTGTCACTGGCTATCAATGTATAACAATTAGATAAAGAGGTACATATAGTTATAATAATTAGAAAAATACAAAAATTAAAGACTAAATTCTTGCAGAAACTTATTATTATGATTAAAAGTTGAAAACGTGTCATTCTTAAATTTTATCATGAAATGTAAAATTTGCAAACTTAAAAAAAAAAAAAAAAAAAAAAAAAAAATGCAGATGTGTTGTCTCTTTTTGTTTTGCAAGCATGGCTGCATCTTAAAACTACATTTTTGTACCTGCACTTTAGTGCGTTGGTCAGACTATATTATTACACGTAAAATAAATAATACTTAAGGCAAGTAAATGTAATAAGTAGACATATAAGCTAGAACCCAGGTATTATTATACTACAATAATACCTGCTAATGCAGGTACAATATGCTACAATAAAGGTGTGACTCACTTAGATTAAGTGGTATTGTAGTTTATAACTATATACCTGTTCTAAATTCAAGTGTACCTATTGCAAAATACAGGATTCATGTACCTGCCATAGGCAGACCTGGGTTCAATTATCGTAAATACGATAACGATACTATATCGATATTCGATTATCGAAACGTTATAGATTAACAAAAATTGACGATATTATCGTCGCATCTATAACGATACTTTTTGTTCCAAAAATAAGAAAAAATACACACAAAAGTAAGAAAATTGCGCAGAAAATAAGAAAATATTACTAACAAATTAAAAAGTATAAATGAGGCGGTTAATCATTGTAGGTATAGTGTAGTCATGAAGCAAGTATTTAAAATATTTTATTTCAATAAAAAATTTGCATTATGATTTATAGTTATCGAAAAACTATCGTTATAGTATTGCTATCGTGGGTGACATTTTTAAAAGTAACGATATCTTTATAGTGTGATGCTAAAATATAGTATTGTATTGGAATTTTGGGTATCGAACCCAAGACTGGCCATAGGTAGTAATTTTTTCAGTGTAATTAGTTACTTATTATTAGTAATTAGTATTTAATTATTTGTTCATTATTATTTAATATTGTAGTAATAATTAAAATAATGTTGAAACTGTTTACTTTATATTTAGTGCAAAATATAAAAAACAAAAATATTAATTACCTGTTGCGATGTTGCGATGTTGAGATGTTGAGATGTTGAGATGTTGAGATGTTGAGATGTTGAGATGTTGAGATGTTGGAGCTAAGTTTGTTGTTCTTCACCCGCTGCTTCTCAAACAAATGACTGCCGAACTCCGCACTGCACTAAATCAAACTACATTAGACTATTATGATCTGATCGTTCATTGGCTGTAATACTTACTCATATCTCAAAACTGACGTCACTATCTATTTTTAATTATTTTTTGTTGTTTCAATTTTGGTTATTAATTTTTTTGTAGTTTCTTGTCATTTCTCTCTCTCTCTCTCTCTCTCTCTCTCTCTCTCTCTCTCTCTCTCTCTCTCTCTCTCTCTATTATGATTCACGGTTATTGTCGGATATTTTCTTTATTGTATTCATTTTAGGTTTCTATCGTAGGGCTGAAAACTGGATAATTCTGTAATCCGGATTACTGATATGATAATAGATTTTCCAGATCATGCACTATTTTTTTTTTAATTTTATTAATTATTATTATTATATATTTTTTTTTGCTTGCTATATTGTGTTATTGTGCTACATCAATCCCAGTCCCAGTCAAAACATTGTCTTATCGACAGCTCAGGACTTTTCAATCAATTGAAACAGCACATACGGCCCGGCCACGGCCTAAGTACATAGCCCGGCATTCGCCATGACAGCCTACAGAAACCGTGGAAATATCTAGGCAGGCAGGTCGATTTAATTTCATCGATCATGCACCTCCACGAATGCTGTGCGTCGTAATATGGAATGCATGTAAATATGCATCGTTTAACATGTTGTGCTCTCACACTTGACGTACGCACCCAGCAGTGACTTGAAATTATACTCGGTGAGGAGTGGAGTACACATAGTTACGAATCAGTTGCCATCACCATACTCGGCCATACCAACTCGGACAATATTTTATTGCATGTATATTATCCTGATTGTAAATTGATCACAAAAATCCGGCCCTCAAAATTAAGGACAAATAAAGCTAAATTGAAAATTTAATGGGTAAAAAAAATTTAAAAAAAAAAAAAAAAAAAAAAAACGGGGAAGATACTTTAAAAATTAAATTAGATTCCATCTAATTTCCACCAATATCAGATTTTTTTTTTAACTTTAGGATCTAAATTAGAAATAAAATCTAACCGCATCTGATATTTTTGTTAATAATTTTTAAAAAATCGCATAATGGAATTTTTTTATTATTTTTATATTTTTTTATAGCAATAATTTTTATTTGTCGCGGTACGGTTTTCTCTCTCTCTCTCTCTCTCTCTCTCTCTCTCTCTCTCTCTCTCTCTCTCTCTCTCTCTCTCTCTCTCTCTCTCTCTCTCTCTCTCTCTCTCTCTCTCTCTCTCTCTCTCTCATTCTCTCGTCACAACAAACACAGCACAGTAAGGCAGGACTTTTGTTATACAATCAAGCCAACAAAGTTTCAAAACGAGACAATGTAAAATAAAAATTGTAAACAAATAATAATACTATACCATGGTATATAGTATTATGTTTAAAAATATAAATTATATTATATAGTATAGAACATACAGTATAAATATAATATACTATTTTTATTATATAGTAATGAAGCCTAGTATTGATCAATCAAAACCCAATCATATAACAAATTATAGTAATAACAATAACAGCAAAATGGACGGTATAATTATTAGAAATTTTTTATATGAGTTAATTAGCTTTTATGAAAAAAAAAAATGTCTGTTTCGATTTTCTAAAACTGTTCAGTTTTTTATTGATTTATTATTATTTTCATTAGTTCTTTTCTTTCTTTCTTCTGAAACACCAACTCCGGAATCCTACTTGATTCAAGGTGAAGGTGACAATAATCCAGTACACTTGAATTAAGTAGGATTCCGGTGTTGGTGTTACACAAGAAAGAAAGAAAAGAACTCATAATAATAATAATAATAAATTAATAAAAAACTGAACAGTTTTAGAAAATCGAAACAGACATTTTTTTTTTATTATTATAATTTTTTTAGACAATTATGTATTTTTAATCTTATATGTATATTTTATACATATTATATTATATATATATGTATATTATTATACCTTATATTTTTATGTATACATTTAAAGTTGTGCTAAAAGGTGACATATATGCATGCTGTCTGTCAATACTTATAGGATGTATTCGCATGACTTCATTATTAATATTAATACGCTTCAACGCCATACTGGAGTAATAAAGAACATTGCTTAGCATAGAACAAACTTCATTTTTAGGCTTTTTTTTTTTGGTGAAATCTGATAATTTTTGGTATTATTATTTTTTCTCACAATTTTAAACTAAATTTTTGTACCTGCACTTTATTGTTTAGATTTATATTATTACATTATTTATATATACGTAGTTTTCAGTTTTAGTTTCTTTATTGATCATACTTCCCCAATTGGTACATATTGATTACAAAAAATATTTATACAGGAATAAAATACATTTCATAGCAGTTCCAGTCATCATAATTCAAATTATTAGGAATATATTGCTATAATATTTAATTACAATAACATATTATTTCAATTATATATATAGCAAAAAACAAAAACATATAGTTCAATAATTTGTAAGTCATTTTTCACAGTTAAAATAAAGTCATGCGATAATTTTTAATTATTTTACTTGTCGTATCAAATATATATATAATTTATATTTATTAATATTTTTTTATAGCGCCTTTTTTTAGCACATTATTTTATTTTTTTAAATATATAAAATAATACTTCTGTGAATATTTATTAATTTAATGCATAAATAAAATAAATTTATATTGACATTTTTTTATTTATTATTTATTAAATTTTATTTTAATTATTGACGGTGAGAAAATAAAAAATCAGAAATGTATTTTTTTCTCTGTCTCTTTTTTATTACAAATATTTCAAAATAAAATTGCAAATTAAACAAAACAATAGTTTTCTTTACTGCCTGATTTAATGAATAAATTTAATTAGCTATATTTTTATATTTTATTAATTATATAATTATATATTGTATTATTTATATTTTTCAGTTTCAGTTTCTTTATTGATCATAACAACATATTTATCCAGGAATACAATATATTTCATAATAGACCCCTTGCACATCCTTGCGCTTTGTCACCATGTTTGTGGTGTCTAATGCATTGTCCAGCTTAGGGGAAACATCATTTCTCCTAATTTTCACATAACAAAGTTTATTTCAACTGAACGAATTTTTCTCATATTCTTCGAGCTTATTAGGAGCTAGAAATGAGGCTTTGATTGAGGTTTGGAGCTTCTTTTGCAATTAAAAATATAAAAATGACGTTTTTCCTATGCTGGCCTATGTAATCCTGACCAACAAAATGGTGGCTCTTAAATATGAGTGCAACCGGTCTAAAGTTTAAGTCATCATGATTCATATAATTAGGAATATATTTTTATATTATTTAAATTATATAGCTAAAAACATTTAAATAATTTGTAAGACATTTTTCATAGTTAAAACATAAACCAGTTGCACTCATATCTAAGAGCCACTATTTTGTTGGTCAGGAATACATAGACAAGCATAGGAAAAACGCATTTTTTTTTAAATAGCAAAAGAAGATTTAAACCTCAATAAAAGCCTTAAATCTAGCTTTTTCAAAAGAATATGAGAAAATTTCGTTCAGTTGAAATAAACTCTTGTTATGTGAACAATTACGACAAATTATGTTTCCCCTATTCTAGACAATGCATTAGGCACCACAAACATGTCGACAAAGCGCAAGGATGTGATAATTTTTCATTTTACTTGCTTTATCACATAAATATATTTATATTATTATTATTTTTTATATTACAATAATTATTACTTTTTTTAGCACATTATTTTATTTTATAAATATATAATATATTACTTCTGAGAGTAAAATTAATTTAATGCATAAATAAAATAAATAATTTTAATTTATATTAGTGAAGTTTAATTATATATTTATATTATTAAATTTATTAATATTATTTATTATTATTATTATTTCTTATAAATTAGGCGCCAGTGAGACCCCATGAGAAAATATCTTTCCTCTCTCTAGCTTTTTTATTATTAATATTACAGAATATTATTGCAAATTAAACAATACAAGAGTTTTCTTTATAGCCTGATGTAATAAAATATATTCAATTAGTTATATTTTTATATTATATTAAAATTCTATATAATTTTATATAATACTAAAATTATGAATGTTTTTTTATAGTTTCTTTTTAATAATAAAATAAATACTAAAAATAGAATGATAGGAAAGGGCTACAATGCTGCTAACTGTGGCTTTCAGGCTATGAGAAAACATAACGATATTATGACTCATACTTTGACGCGACAAAAACACACACACACACATACAGAGGCAGGCAGGCAGGCAGAAAGAGGTTAATAACCTTACAAGTGCTTGTGTTAATGTACAGTACAGCGAGTTTTATTAAAAATTAGATTCAACTGCATTATGTATAGGGTGGTTTCATTCATGTTAAAGTCGACGTCATAAGTGAGTACTAAATAACATGGGCCAATATAGGAAAATGACTCATTTTACCAGTTTAAAAATACTTCACAATATTTTTAAGAGCATTGATGTTGTTAACAGGTGGGATTAGTTTTTCAAGTATGCAAGAAAAATAATAATAACCAAAAAAAAGAGCTAATTTTCCTAGGAAAATAGACAAAAACTAGGTTTGTCCTATGCTGAACAATGTTATTCATTGCTCAAGAAGAGCATCGAAAAGCATTCAGAATGATGTCATGCGTACACACACACCTTATTAAAGGAAACATCCTGAAATATATGAAACAAATAGTGATTTTCACAATTATAACACCAGAAACAAAAATAAAGTTGCTATACCTCATAAGCATCATTCAGACTGAAAAAATGTATGATTTTCTACCATATATACTTAAAGAGGTTATCAAGGCTTTGTTTAAAAATCTTGTAAAAAATATTAATTTCTAAAAAGTATATTATAGTGGGAAAAGTTATATTGATGAAAGTACTAAAATCGTTAATGAAAATGTGTTGGATTTTATTAAATATGAAGATCTAAAAAAGAACTCTGGAGTTACTGAGCTGTAAATATTGTGTAGTATTTATTATTTATTTATTTATTTTATTAGTTTAACCATACAGCCATGCTTGCAAAACAAAGAAAGACAACATATCTGCAAATTTTTTTTTTTTTTTTTTTTTTTTTTTTTTTGCACAATTTGCATTTTATGATAAAATTAACGAATGACACATATTCAACTTTTAATCATAATAATAAGTTTCTGCAAGAATTCAGTCTTTAATTTTCATATATTTCTAGTTATTATAACTACCTTTTTATCTAATTTTTATACATTGATGGCAAGTGACACCGCGCCAAACTATACTTTTTGAATGTGACAGCTAGGTATCAAAGTTAACTTATTGATGGCTTGCAAGCTACCTGCTTGAGTGAGATGATATACACCTAATTATATTTTGTCTAGCCTCATCTACTCTATACCACTTTCAGGGTATTGTCAATCAAAATGACTGCAGATATTTTAGTTTGTTGGTCAGACTATATTAGTGCTCAGGTACAAATGCTTAGAGTCTCAATTTTAAACTTACCCACTGTACAGTACAAATACATAATGTGTAATGTATGTGTACTGTGCATTATACTTACCTCGAGTTATATTTACTAAAGATTGTTTAGTCTACGTAAGCTAGACGACAGTACGTGACTTCTGTATGATATGTATAAGTGCACCAGGCAGCAAGAAACCTCTGTCCCGTGGGAAAGTTAAACTTTTGTTTACTTTCAGTTAAAACAATGAAATACGTAGATGTTATAGAGGTGTAATGCTTTCTAAGCAATGCTAGGTGGGGTATAGATATATATAGGAGGCACTTACACTGGTTTCTTTGATATTTAAGTACCTTACTTTGTATAGGGTGTATCCGCATGACGTCATATTAAATGCGCTTGAAGGCCATACAGGAGTAGTGAACAACATTGCTCATTGCAGTATAGGGAAAACTGTTTGGCTATTTTCTTAGAGAAATCGGTAAAAAAAAAATTTGTTATTATTATTTTTCTCACATACTTGAGATACTAATTTTACCTATTAACAACATCAATGCTCTCAAAACATTTGCATATAGTGTTTTTAAACTGGCAAGATGAGTTATTTTCCTATGCTGTCCATGTTATTGCGTGATACAACATGGCGTTGACTTTAACATGAATGCATACGATTTTACGTTAACGACTAAAAGACTGCTTTCATTTTATTTGCCCCCTGTAATTTAGAGTAATTGTTCAGCTGCAAAGCTAACAAAGTTGCCTACTTTTAAGGGGCTTTAATTTCAATTGACAATATAAACATAAACCTCACAATTAACACACGGGACTTAAAAAGTTGTTAACGAGCTCCTATAGGGTGTATGCATTCATGTTAAAGTTGACGCCATGTTAGATAACTCAATAACATGGGTGGCATAGGAAAATAAATCATTTTGACAGTTTAAAACCACTAATAAGCAATATTTTTGAGAGCATTGATGTTGTAAATATGTTGAATTAGTATCTCAAGTATGTGAAAAAAAATAACAATAACAAAAATTTAACATATTTCCCAGCGAATTGCCTAAAACGAAGTTTGTCCTATATGCTCAGCAATGTTGTTCACTACTCCAGTATGGCCTCCAAGTGCAATAAATATGACGTCATGTGCATACACCCTATTGAGTTGTAATCTCCGCACACATAAAAATAACTACGTAATAATTATGCTAGCTCATTTTCAGCACAATCTATTCAATATAGCATAATTTATGCTATACTGCATAATAACTATGTTACATAGCATAAATATTATGTTGTACAGCATATTTATTTATGGTGTCTTAATTTAGCATCATTTATGCTTAAATGACATAAATGGAGCATAAATTACGTTTTTTTTTCTTTCCTTGCGGATACGTTATTTTGTTTCAGAAAATAAAATTTGAGTAATAGGAGAGCATAACACAACAACAGCTTAATAATAGCCTGAGGCAATAACGGTCGTGACTTATAAAATTATTAACGATTGTAGTAATAAATGTGTATGTATGTTATGTGGTGGCCTCTGTACTAGGTACCACTTACTTCACTGTCCGTCTCGGACTCTGTCATTAAATCATTGGATAATTATTAAATATTTAGATGTATGTTGTACACACATTATGTTTAATAAATAAATATTATAAAATTATTAACGACCTCCTATTGAGGTATTATCACCTGATAGTGTTAAAATGCACATATAAAAATGATTATTTAAGATATTAAATATAAAAGGAACGGGAAAAATAATGAAAATAAATGCTAAATGAAAAACACTTTATTTTCTTTCTAGTTTATCAATATTTATTGAATATAAATTATGAAACAATTATATCATTATGCATCCAATACGTATAAAATTAAATACAAAATAAATATCAAACAAAAATATTTAATTATGTTTATTAATTAATACTGAAATATAAACATATTTGACTTTTAGTTGTAAAAATAAATTTCTTTTTACATTAGTTATACTTTAAAACAAGATAACTGGAGAAGTTAAAAAAAAAAAAAAAAAAAAGAGCAATCTCCGTGCGAAATTCTTTAGAAGTCAAGATTGTGAATTATTTTAAATTGTACTCCCATAAAGACTAAAATAAATTTGAAAAGGATATAAAATTTCAAGTTATATAGCTCGTTCTGTAAAGTAAAGTGAATCTCAATAACAGTGATTGGCTAACCATAAACAAAATAAGACAACTTTTTTTTTGTTTTTTTCGAGCCGATAAAAGTGAGTCGCATATTGAGACTGGAACTTTTTTTTGGAAGTTTCTTTCATCCTTATCAAGTTCAAAGTTCTAAAAGAAGAAATAACAATGATTGGCCATATGTATAAACGTAGTAAACAGGTAACGACGTCAGAACCAGCTGTTTTTAACAAAGGAACATTTTCGAAGCTGGCTCAATATTTGTGTGTAGTTTATAGAACGAACTTACATGATGTTTTACATTGTAGACACGTGAAAAAGAAAGTTATTATAAGTCACGTTTGGTAAGAGTTTTTTCTCTCCGTAAAGATTAACCTCAAGACGTGATGGTATTTATTTTATTTTTTTTTTTTTAATTTTTTGTTAGTGAATAGTTTTTTTTTTTTTTTTTTTGGCATAAGTTTGTATTTCCTTAAATAGCATGTGTATCAATTTTCAAATCGATTTGTGCATCGGTTGTAAATCGGAAAAAATATCATGGGAAATACAGGATGCCCTATGCTGTTTTTCCCAATATCCGATGGACAAATTGATTTGAGATTTGGTATAATATGCTATTGAAGGCAGTACAAACTTATGCCGCAAAAAAAAAATTAAAAAAAAAATTCACATCTCAGGTTAATTGTAAAAATTGTCCATTTTAAAGAAGTGTTCTCTAGTAATTTATTCAATAATTCAGTTGTAATGTGGGGGAGGGAAGTAGCTGGGGAAGGCGATGTTCCACACTATACACACAGCCATGAGAAGAACGTAGAGAGCCAGAGCAGCCCACCATAACTTCTTCTCCCAACTTTTCACCTCCAAGTTCTTCAAAACATAAATACCGACCAGCAAGCCTGCGATTGCTCCTGCGAAGTGTGCCATGTAGCCAACCTGGAATCAATATAAATCAATCAGTCAATAAATCAATATCAATAAGTCAATCAATCAATCAATCAATCAATCAATCAATCAATCAATCAATCAATCAATCAATCAATCAATCAATCAATCAATCAATCAATCAATATCAATAAGTCGATCAATCATTGAATCCTTCAACCAATCATCAATCAATCAAATAATCAAGCACCGGCGAAGCCATCCATGTAGCTACATTGGAATCTTTCTAATTAGCTGAATACAAATTAGCAAAATAATACCAAGCAAAGCAAATACCTAAAATCTATATAAGTTGTATTTAAATAAAGAAAAACACCTAACCTGTGTTTCGACTTTGGCGACGTATCGTTGATAAATAGCATTGCCCACGTCAGCGCCCATCAACACCGCGAAAACCAGCAACTGGATCACTGGGAATGCCATCTCAGCCCAGTTCTGAAATCACAGAGAATATCAGTGAGCAAGTCAATCAATCAATCAATGAATCAATCGATCGATCAAATCAACAAATTACAATTTATTACAAATGATGTTGTAAATAGAGGCAAGACCACTTTAAGCCATAGACCACATAAAACCACATGTGCTTTTTAATCAATAAACATGAAATGTGATCTTCAAAACTGTTGACAATTTTGACCAGAATGTTAATGTAACCCCAAGTGAGAACGTGAAAATACTGTAAAATATACAATTTGCGTGAATATTCATGTTTATGACGTCACAAACATGCAAAAATTAGTTTGAAAATGTTGTGCGCGTTGCATAAATTGAACTTTCTGATCACTGCTACGGCGCTACAGTTGGGTTTTCAGACAAACTAAAATTATTTATTTAAGTCCCATCAAGTGTTTTGTGATATAAATGCTTATGTTTTTCTCTGGTTTATTCCTTTAAAGCTTTTTTTATTGTAACTCTGTATCAACTGGCAACAAATTAGATAATTAGTTTCGTTAATTACCAAAGCTACTTACCATGATAATGGTGGCTAGATGGGCAGTAATGATGGCATACACTCCCCCAGAAGCTCCCGCTAGATACACTGTTGGGTCAGTGACAGAGGTGCCCAGTGACCCGGCAATCACTCCAGCAAAGTAGATGACCAGAACACGCCACCATTTGTGCACCATTTCTAGGGGAATCCCCAGTATTAGTAGTACTAGAATGTTCATGATAATGTGCATCTCTCTGCAATATTAAATATATATAAGGAACTGAAATAAACATACACTTCTCCCAATATTAGTTCGAGCGGATACAGTGTAATTAACTATGTAAAGTCAACTGTGATTGGCTAGTAGGTTTATAACACGCTCTCTGATTTGTGTAGCCCCGCGGATACAGCTTTTGGCGAGAATGACCTTGTTTTGGCCAGAGTGTTTAGAGTTTATCCACATGATGTCATTTTTAATGCTCTTGGAGGCCATACTGGAGTAGTGAATAACATTTCTCAGCATAGGAAAGCCTTTTTTTTTTTTTTTTACTGACCCCAACACTTTGCAGCCCCATCAGTACATTGCGACGTCAAATAAGATATATTTCAACTGTCAGATGGAAAATAAATGAAGTTAAATACAAAATCAACGTGTTCATGTCTAATATCGGCGATAATAAGGTATGTTAATTATTAACCTAGTATTCTAAAGTATATAAAACAATTGCATAATATGTTTAAACATTTAAATGTTACAACCTACCCAACATGTACAAACATGTAGGTGAGGAACCTCCAGGCCTCGTGTCTCTTGTGAGGGTCATAGATAAGCACGCTCGCTATTGGTCCATTCACGCTGTAGGTTGACCCTGTTACGCTCAGGTCGTATACAAACAATATCACCTGAAAATTTAAATTAAAATATCAATTACCTAGAAAAAATAGGGGTTTTCAATCTTATAAGATCGTTTTTTACTTTGTTAACAATAGGGACTTACATTGTTATAAAATAGTGTCTTAAATTGATAAAAATATAGCTTTGCGTAGATAAAAATATTGATTTACAATATTAACAATTAATATTTTACATTGGTAAAAATCGGGCCATATATCGTTAAAAATAGGGTAATGTGATATGAAAATATGATATTGCCAAAAAATAGGGTCACAATTATTAATATATTTTTTAACACTATATAGGGTTTTATAGTATTTGTAATAAAAACAATTTGAGACTCACAATTGTACAGCTCTGGTCAAAAGTTCCCGAACGATTTGCATAGGCAATTACACTATACTCGACTCAAAAAAACTGAGTTACCTGCTGTTCGACCTTTTTACGGTATCGCCCAGTCGCCCTCCTTCTCCTCAAATGTGACAATGGGCGATACTTTAGGCATGCCCGATTTAAATCGACTGAGGCTTTTTGATCTTTTTTTGTTATCTTTTATGAAAAAACGCAGCGGCCGTCGCTGCCCCGTTAGGGAACTTGTAACCAGAGCTGTACATATATGTACAATAGCAGACATCATATATTTAACATCAAAGACAATACCGCTTTCTAAAGAAAAGGTAGAAAATACATTGTCAGGTAAAAGCAGCATTGCCAAATCATGAATAAATTCTTTAAGAAGTGGCATCGTCGTTGATATTAACTTTATGAAGTGTGAGAGTGTAATACCTACCTCTATTAGACAGATACAGAGGAGCGCCACAGGTGGTGGACAACAGGTGTAAGCCTCTTCGTACTTTCCGTCAGGTACACTGCCAGGTTTGACCCTGCGAGGTACCAGGGCGTTCACATAGTTGTTCACCAGACTGTACACCACACCCTGGGGGATTGCACCTGTGCGTACCTGTCAACATAACAATAATTAGTATAATCACAGATGTTCATATAGGGATATAGTCTGCATGACCAACGCACTAAAGTGCAGGTACAAAAATGTAGTTTTAAGATGCAGCCATGCTTGCAAAACAAAGAGAGACAACACATCTGCAGCTTTTTTTCTTGGTTTGCAAAATTTGTATTTCATGATCAAATTTAAGTGACACATTTTTTACTATTAATCATAATAATAAGTTTCTGCAAGAATTTAGACTTTAATTTTTGTATTTTTCTAATTATTATAACTACCTCTTTATCTTGTTTTTATGCATTGATGTCTAGAGAAACCGCGCCAAACTTTACTTTTTGAATGTGACAGCTAGGTATCAAAGTTAACATATTGTTAAAAACTATGGCTTGCAAGCTACCTGCTTGAGTGAGATGATATACACCTAATTATATTTTGTCTAGCTTCCTCTACTATATATATTCTACTGTCAGGGTATTGTCAATCAAAATGACAGATAGTTTAGTTCGTCGGTCAGAGTATAGTATAATGTAGCCACAAGTGTTCATCATAGATATAGATAGTATACCAGATCTTGAAACTCCTTAAAGTTGAGATGTCCGTCTCTGTTTCTGTCCGTGAGATCGATGATCCTTCTGAAGGCATGATCTGGGAGATCGTGAGCATAGTCGGCTGACTGAAGCATGGTGCGCAGTTCTGATAGTTCTATCACCCCATCACTGTTCACGTCGTACTGAAATATGGCAATCAATATGATAAATAATGTGTCAATCAATCAATCAATCAATCAATCAATCAATCAATCAATCAATCAATCAATCAATCAATCAATCAATCAATCAATCAATCAATCAATCAATCAATCAATCAATCAATCAATCAATCAATCAATCAATCAATCAATCAATCAATCAATCAATCAATATCTATCAATCAATAACAGAAAAATTGTTTTTTCTTTAATTTTTTAATTAATTTTTGTTATAATTAATGACATAATGCATGATGACGTCTTTACACGTGAAAAAATAAATACGTAATAATTATGCTATAGTGCAATGCAGAAACATTATCATAGCAACATAATTTGAGCAATATTATACAGTGATTATACTACATAAAAATACTACATAACATTTATGTCATCACACAATAACAACATTTTTGTGCTCTACATATAGCAAGTGTTCAATGTAGCATCAATTACGTAATTTAATTTTTATGTGTATATAATTGCTAAAATCCTCTTTTATCGTTTAACCGCAACATTGCATTATATACGCACTATACTATGCAAACGGTAATGTGTATTATTTGAATGAATCACATTTTTTATATGTTTGTATTTTAGTTACTTAAAAAAAAAAAAAAAAAAAAAAAAGTAAACATACGCTATCTAAACGTTATGACACGCGAGTGTAAAAATATTTCTTATCTAATCTTAAGTAATTAAAGCTCATTGTTATATATTATTAAATACAAATTTGAACCATGCTAACAAAATGCACTTATATAGTGACTAACTCAATGCATTTTATGATAAACTGTTGCATTTTTGTCCTTGCATTTCATGGTGGTAATTTTAATAAACAACCAAAAGTCAAATATTGCACGAATATGAAGTTGTTTACTTTGTTGTAGATTTTGTGTTATTTATCGTGGCAAGTTCAAAATCAATTTATTAAAACCAATCAATCAATCAATCAATCAATCAATCAATCAATCAATCAATCAATCAGAAAATTAGAAAATCAATCAATTAGCAAATCAATAAACTGATGAAAAAACCTAACAATCAATCAATCAACTACACGTAAAAAAATTACTACCTATGTCAGGTACATGAATCCTATATTTTGCAAAGGTACACTTGAATTTGGACCAGGTAAACTAAATAATCTAAATAAAAGATAAACTAAAATATCACTTAATCTAAGTGAGTCACACCTTTATTGTAGCATATTGCACCTGCATTAGCAGGTATTATTGTAGTATAATAATACCTGGGTTCTAGCTTATATGTCTGCCTATTGCATTTATTTGCCTTAAGTATTATTTATTTTACATGTAATTATTCAATCAATAAATGAACCAAACTATTTATGAATCAATTAATCAGAAAATCAACGAATCGATCAGTGAAAAAAAAAATAATGAAAAGAACGAAAAAAAAATACTGGAAAGTGATTTAACATTATTTAAAAGTAATTTTAATGCGCCTTAACGCCATATTTGATGTATTAGTCCACTTAAGTGAAGATAGCTATTATTTTCTCATAACTCTCCATTTATTTTTATTTTTTTATTTAATAATATATATTTTTAAGTTTTATTTTCTTTTTGAACTTCCTCGAAGAAGTAGAAAAAAAGTGATAAAATTACTCAATGCTTTAAAAAATGTGTAAAAAATAAAAAAAAATGAATTTTTTCCCTCAGAACAAATTGTTCCACAAACATGGCTTCAGTGCGCACGATTACAAGAAAAGCAAAAAATTATGTTAAAAAATTTCAAAATAAACTTACCCTATTAAAGACTTCTTTTAGATGCTGAAATAAAAAAAAAATTAATTAATAATTAATCAACATGATAATCAGGGATAAATTGATAAAGATAAAGCGAACTTCTGACGACGTGGACGCACATCCACCTTGCACTGGCAGTTCTTTAATGCAAATTACGTCATTTATTTTTTAAGTCAGCCAGATGATGGTCTGATATGTGTTTCACTTATGCTGGACAATGCATTAGGCACCACAAACATGGCGACAAAGCGCAAGGATGTGCAAGAGGTTTATAATAACTTTAAAGTGATCATCTTAAATAAGTTAGTATTTGTAACTGATGTAGTGCACCAATTT
This sequence comes from Ecdyonurus torrentis, assembly GCA_949318235.1. Taxonomy (NCBI): domain Eukaryota; kingdom Metazoa; phylum Arthropoda; class Insecta; order Ephemeroptera; family Heptageniidae; genus Ecdyonurus; species Ecdyonurus torrentis. The sequence goes on from OX439137.1 coordinate 18,406,944, forward strand.
TTAGAGTGTGTAAGTTATTAATTATAAATTAAATTATAATATAAATATATAAATATCTGAAGTCCAAAACAGAAATATTCATGAAAATTGCATACTTTACTCGCTCTTTTCTGGAACCACATTTACATTCTGGTAAATTGATCTTGTTACGAAAAAAAAGGTCTATCTCATATTTTGTCAGGGGTAGCAAAAGGCCTATCTCGTATTTTGTCACAAAAAACGAGATAGGCCTTTTGCTTCCCCTGACAAAATACGAGATAGACATTTTTTTTTCACAACAAAATCGAAATATAAGTCCGATCAAGTGTTTCAAGATGTATAAATGCTTATGTTTTCTTCTGTCCAATGCCTTTAAAACTCACCAAAGGGTCAACCTCTCCAACTGCCTGCATTTCCAGATCACCCCTCGGTCTTGCCATTTTGTTGTGCCTCAATATATCACACAAGTCAACCTAACTCAAGCACGTATACAAGTAATGAGCTACCTTATAGCCGACACACCTATACTAAAATATGTTTCATATTGGCACACATTTAGCGTAACTGATAAGAAGCTTAATCTTATCATAACTCCGGCCCTCTCTCTCTGTATATATCGTAATAACCTATACGTTCATACTGCTTTATTAATAACACTTTTTCAACTGTGCATTTAAGGGGGTAGGTGACCGACTGATATCTCGCAAACTAGGACGGTTGCGAATAATAATATTAACACAAAGTAAAGAAGAGATGTTACTTTAAAATTTAGTTATGTCAAATATGTGAAAACACGATCAATTATTTAAGTTATTACACTTTAAAGATAACATGTAAATGTGGAAATTTAAATTTGAGCCGGAAATTTTAGTCAATATAGAAACTTTTTTACAATTAAAAATATCATTAAATTTTCTTTTGGTATAAAAAATTATATTTTAAATTTACTTGATTTTATTTGAAAGTTAAAGGTTGAAGGTTTGTTTTATTGGAATTAAATCATGCACCAAAAATTATTGGGAAAATATAGTTCTTCTTTTAGCGATTTCCGGTCCAAGTCATTCCCCCACCGCCTTAATATCGCTCAACTGAAATTTGTATTAGGTTAGTGATATTTTTGTGTTTACATAAGCAACTATTTTTAATAGGCTGTATGCGGATGACGTCATATTTAATGCGCTTGGAGACCATACTGGAAAAAAATAAACTTAACAAACTATTAAGTTACAAATAGATATAACTACACGAAAAGAATAAATAATGTAATTTATGCCACATTTATGTCATATAGCATAAATAATCCTAAATTGGAATAACATAAATAATTATGCTGTGCAACAAAATATTAAAATATTAAACATAATTAAATTTATTATGATAATTATTTATTTATTCTGTTTACTTATTGATTTAATTTTCATAATTAAATTAAATTGATTAATTTTAATATGTAGTATAATATACTTTCTCTAGTAAAATATCATACTCACGAGAAATAAACATATAAAATCTCCATTTTTATTCTCTTGGAAAAAAAAAGTATAAATGTAATTTCAATAATTTGATCATGTCACACTTAAATCTTATATTTACACTTAATTATATTATAAAATTTTGTTAATTAAATTAAGTTAACTTGTATATAATGAAATATTGAAGATGTAAAAACAATGCTAAAAATTGTATATGTTTATTGTTGTTTTTAAAAATGTATATTACTATTCAAGGTTTTGTAAAATAGGGCATGGTCCTTCGTTGTCAGATTTCTAAAAAATTTCAGTATTTATTGAAATACCTTGTATCAACATTGGAAAAAATCACTATAAAAAAATTCTCAAAAAATTTTCAGAAAAAAATTTTTGAATGTTGATTTTTTGAGAAAGTGGCAAAAAAAGGAGAAGATGGGTTGGAAAATCATTAAATATCTCCTTGAGAGAAAATTTTTTAAAACTTTTTTCTTTACAAATGTTTAGATGAAGAGTAAAGATTTTTATTATATTTTCCATTCTGACCTTGAAACTTTTCCGATGCCTCAATATTATGATTTTTTTAATTAATTACAAATTTGACCTACACGAGGGATATTTAGAGCTTAATGTTTGAGATAAAATAAATGCATTCATATTTTATCTATATGGTAGTGAAAACAAAATGATGGAGCTTTGATTAGAAAAAAGTTACAGCAGTTTTAGTGACGCAAAGTCGGGAAAATACGCTCGTGGCTGACGCTCGGCGACTGCAAGAGCTGTGTAAGCCAGCGCGAGAGAACTATTGTATTAAATAAATTGTACCTCAAATGAATTAGCATAATAATTATTAAATATTTATTTTTGTACTTGTAGTGAAATTAGAGTGAGTTTACTGGTTTGTAATGAGCAGGGGAGTATTAAATAAATAAATAAAATAAAAAATAAATAAAAATATCTTTATTGCAAAATAAGATAGTCAAAAGGTGCAGTCAGGACAACAAGTCCTATCAGTATTCAGGATTTTGCAACGGGATGGGTCCAGCCTATAGTAAGCATTGGCAAAGGGACCTGACAGGGGGTCCGCGGACCCCAAAAACACCCCCTGAATACGACCCTATGGTAATGAGGAAGTCTAATTATTTGTAGGACAATATTTGAGCACATTTTAAGAAAGAGTATAATCAGTAGATTCTATTGACGTCAATATTTACCTTTATTAATTAAATTTCAGTAAATAATTCATGAATAAAAAATGACAGCCACGCCCCCAAAAAGCCAGTGACGTCACTTTCCGTTACTCGTTTGTTTGAATTTGCAGAAGACGATCGAACTCCGCTGGCGTAGGTTTTATCTCACTAACTCAAGTAAGGAAAAATTAGAGAGAGAGAGAGAGAGAGAGAGAGAAAGAAAGAGAGAGAAACTCATCTATACGTAAAATATTTTTTAATACAAATTTGATGCAAGGATAAAAGCAGACAAAATTACAAGTATTTGATAAGTAATTTTACATTACATATGCAAATAATTTGGTTGTGTTCAGGTAGATGTCATGCACATTCTTATTTAGCACAAAGATACTATACATACAAGATATGGACACCAACTGGTTCCAAGTTAATCTTAGTGGCATTGTGATTGGTCAATTTTGATCACGTGACCTTCAACTCGAGCACTGATTGGCTTAGATGCTCATTTTAAATTTCGCGGTGGCCCAAATTGACTTAGCGTGTCTTTATCTTGTATTTAGTATCTTGCTAGCATCAAAATTTCATATTAAAAGATAAGAGTGTTGTTTGTAAGAGTTACATTCAGATGGCTCGTCGTATATCAAAATCTAAAAAGAAAACTTGCAAACTTTATAATGACATTTGAAAATTAACAGCTACCTATGATAAAATTTTCAACATCAGATAAGAGAGAAAATAATTATTAAAATTAACATGGGCTCTTATGAGACTAAAACTTTAAACTAAAACATCATAATTTAAAGTCTAGCATATAGTGACTCTTTCAATTCTTTTACATTTTTGAAGCTATCTTATCCTAATTTACCACTGAAAATTTTGAACTACACCGTATTTTCTTTTATTATTATTTTTTTTTTGCTTAATATATTTTAACAGTTTTTGAAATTTAAAAATAAGAATAATAAATGCGTTTGTAAGAAGAGTCAGTTTTGTGTAGCCAGGCAAGACCTGCAATCGGGCTAACTTTTAAAAAAGAGTATACATGTATAATACATATATAACATGTAATTATTAATTAATATATAGTCCTATATGTGTGTATATTATCAACAACAACAAAAAATAATAAAAAAAGGAGACGGACCAGGGCAATGTAAATAAATATATATGTAGGTATATGCATGTGGTCATGCATATAGTTTCATACGTACATTAAAACTAGCAAATATTGTTGCACTATTGTAATGGATGTCCGTTACTGAATGCGGCGTGCGTGGGGCCTCATTCGTTTAAAAAAAAAACTGGGCAAAATGTCAGATTTTTTTTTTCTTTACACTTTTTTAGTCAAATCACCAGACTTGGTCACGTTACTGATTTTGTGTAACTTCGTTACGTTACTCATTACTCCAAGAAAATGACGTTACGTTTACCCGTTACAGTTTTTAAAAAGTAATGACACTACGTTACTTACTACACATAAAAGTTACTTTTAGCGTAACTTTACTTTATTTACTTCACACATGCTTTCTTATAAAATAAAAACATTGTCAAAATAATATTAAAAATATTGAGTGTTTTTTTCCGCTAAATTATAAATAGAGAGATTTAAATCAAAGTCATAACAGTAATTTTGAATTACTATATAATGAAGAAATCATATTTATGTACTTAAGCCTCGTTCACAATGGACTTTTCTTAAGTGAAAACGCTAATTTTTTCAAATTAAGAAAAAAGTTTAATTTCCACTTAATAATTTTTTTTTCTTAATTTTTTACGTAGAACTTTCACTTAACAATTTTTTTTCTTAATTTTTTAGAAGTAGCTAATTAGAAGAATTATTTGAATTTACGTAATAATCAACAAGGGTTTGATTCTTACGTAAATTCAAATAATTCTTCTAATTGGTTACTTAAGAAAAATTAAGAAAAAAAATTGTTAAGTGAAACCAATTAAGAAAATTCTTAAGTGCAACAATAGTTTTATTGTGAACATCAATCGTTCTTAAGTGGAAAAAATTAGCATTTTCACTTAAGAAAACTTAGAAAAAGTCCATTGTGAACGAGGCTTTATAGATTTAGAAGCTTATATCAGTGCTTGAAATATTAGAAAGCAGTGTCGTTACATTGCAAAAGTTACTTGAAAAAGTAACTCGTTACTTCTATCAAAAAGTAATGACGTTTACGTTATTTTTTAACAAAAATAAAAAAAATTACGTAACGTTGTTGCTTGCAACGTCTTTACTTCCCAAGTCTGCAAGTCACGCAGTATAGTTGATTTCCCATGAAGTTAAAGTGCAATTAAAATGAAGTTTTCTATCTGTAGAGCACGCTCGACACCATGTTACCTGGTAACAAATAAATATTAATATCTGATATGATGTATGTATAACAATAACAATCAACTGATCTTGTCCCACTTATAGCTCTGATTAAATTTGAATGCTAACGTAAGATCGAGGGTTCAGCGATATCTCGGGATATTGGCATGATATCGTTTTATTTTGTTATTGAAATTATAAGTGAAATACTGAAATAGTAGAATAAAATGAATGAATGAATGAATGAATGAATGAATGAATGAATGAATGAATGAATGAATGAATGAATGAATGAATGAATGAATGAATGAATGAATGAATGAATGAATGAATGAATGAATGAATGAATGAATGAATGAATGAATGAATGAATGAATGAATGAATGAATGAATGAATGAATGAATGAATGAATGAATGAATGAATGAATGAATGAATGAATGAATGAATGAATGAATGAATGAATGAATGAATGAATGAATGAATGAATGAATGAATGAATGAATGAATGAATGAATGAATGAATGAATGAATGAATGAATGAATGAATGAAACACTTACAGATATGTAAGAAAACAAAATAACATTATGATATTAAAATTACAAAAAGTATGGTCGACTTGACACTTTTGACAATAATTATAAGTAAGGATTTTTACTAGAAACATGCACTTCTAGGGTCAAAAAACTGAGAAAAATCAATCATCAATCAATACTTCAAGAAAAACTTTTAGAAGGTAGCAATCAAACCTTATTAAACGAGTTTTTTTTTTTTTTTTTTTTTTTACTTTTACTATCACGTGCACTACTGTTTCCAGCACTTCTTTTCAAATATTTCGATGTTTCTTAATCATACCTTGCAATGCTTGTGAAACATATGTGAAATAAGATTGAATTAGAAACTATTATTCGTATCGTTTTAAAGATAATTTTAATCCACATATAACAAAAGCTTCTCTCTCTCTCTCTCTCTCTCTCTCTCTCTCTCTCTCTCTCTCTCTCTCTCTCTACATTTCCACTTGACAACATGATTAAATCGTCAACTGAGTACAAAAAATTGATCCAAAGTGCAGCATTGTTTAAAAATGCCCGATAATTGCATTTCTCCGCCTTAAATTCTTATAGCTTGCTGTGCGTAAGAACTAAAATGCAGTGTGATCAGTGTTCAGTTGACCAGACACCTCCACCTTTACTCCTTATTTCTCTGTCTTTGCTCTGAACTTGCAATGATATGTTTGGACGCAATAAAAACAATTTATTATATTATTATTAAAACGTGTCATTTTCCATATCAGCCCGTGTTTTTTAGTGCTCAAGTATGGCGTTAACATTTATATGAATGCAAACACACCCTATAGTTATACCCTATGTTATATTAGTAGTTATCAAAAAAGTTATCATAATTATTTTGTTATTATATTTTTTTCGCTGTGTTCAAATAAATGCGTAATAATTAAGCTAGCTCGCGTTTTCAGCACAATTTTTTCAATAGTTCAATATAATCTAAGCTATAGGATGTGTGCGCATGACGTCATTCTAAATGCTTTTTGACGCTCTTTTTGAGCAATGAATAACATTGCTCAGCATAGGACAAACGTAGTTTTTGGCTATTTTCTTTGGAAAATTAGCTATTTTTTTGTCATTATTATTTTTCTTGCATACTTGAGGTACTAATTCAACCTGTTAACAACACCAATGCTCTCAAAAAAATTGCGAAGTATTTTTAAACTGGCAAAATGTGCCATTTTCCTATACCGGCCAATGTTATTTAGTACGCACTTACGATGTTGACTTTAACATGAATAAAACCATCCTATACTACAGTATAATAACTATAGATCATAAATATAGTAAGAAAAAGTATAAGTATTATATTTTACGGATTTAGCAGCATCTATGCTATTATAGCAGAAAACAAAAATATTTTTCCTATGTTGAGCAATGTTATTTACTACTTCAGTATGGCCTCCAAGCGCATTAAATATGACGTCATGTGCATACACTCTATATAAATAACGTTTTATCGTTGTGACGTCATAGCTGGTAATCTGACATAATTAGGTAATGTTTAAAAAAAAGTCCAACCTCGCCATACGTTATCGTAGAAAAAGTCTAACTTATCTGTTTTATATTTTTCTAAATTGTATAAGACTTTATACTATATATATAAATTTCTTTGCGGTGAGTCATACCTGTTCTGAGAATATTCACTTCTAACAAAAGTAAGTAATTTGATATCAAATAATCTTTAATATAACAATGGGAGTTACCAGTGATAATAAGATCGTATTGTTGTCTATCATATATGCTAAAGGTCGAATAAACCAGAGAAAAACATAAGCATTTATATCACAAAACACTTGGTGGGATTTACATAAATAACTTTAGTTTATTGTCTCAAAACCCAACAGTAGCCCTGTAGCAGTGATCAGAAAATTCAATTTTTATGCAAACCGCACATTTTCATACTAATTTTTGCATATATCTCTTACGTCATAAACATGAATATTCACGTAAATTGCATACTTTACAGTTTTTTCACGCTCTCTCGTGGGACTACATTAACATTCTGGTAAAAATTGTTATCAGTTTTGAAGATCCCATTTTCTTGTTTATTCATTAAAAAGCACATGTGGTTTTATGTGGCTTTAAATATGTAAATATGTGCCTCATTTAAATAAATCTGGCCTCTAATAAAGGTTATCATTTATCATGTAAACAGATAGGACTTCGCAGTTTGCATGGTGTAGTAGATAACCTCCCTTCAGAAGGTTACCTTACAAAATATTTTGCCCTATAATGAACTCTTACTGGAGTTAGGATATACCAAACTTAAAACTTAATTTTAACATATAAATCATAGGGACTCCGCGCCTAAGACCTAAAATTTAATTTTCATACGATAATGTTCAAAGTGTCAAATCATATGTAAAAAAGGACGTAGTTTTTGAAAATTAAACTTAAAAAATCGTTAATTGAAAATTGAAGGCCCCAGGGCCCATATTGTTTTAATTTTATTGTGATTTAGGCTCTTATTTTTGCTGTAGTAATTTGGCATTTTGTTAAAGCATATTTATATCTTAATAATAATAATAAAGACAATTAAATTTCCCATCGATTGATATGCATAAAGTGGAGTTTTTATAAAAATTAAAGGCAGAAGTCGGCCTTGAATGTAGGAAGGAGTCAATTTTGCTGTTCCGCAAAAGTAACGCTAAATTAACATGGCATCATATATAGGACTTTTTTAAGTTTCCGGTAGATACGGATGAAAGTTTGCGATTCTATGTAATAAAATACGCCCTTTTCAATAAATTTAAATTTGTAATTTTTAATTTCAAATTAGAGACCCCAGGGGCCCCTTTGTTATGATGTATAGAAGTAATAGGCGCTGTTTTGATGTTAAAATAAAATATACGCACTTAAATAGCTACGTAATAATTATGTTAGCTCGTTTTCAGCACAAATTATAGGGTCTATGCATTCATGTTAAAGTCTAAGCCATGTTGGATAACTCAATAACATGGGTGGCATAGGAAAATAATTCAATTTGCCAGTTTAGAAACAGTAAGCAATATTTTTTGAGAGCATTGATGTTGTAAATATGTTGAATTATTATCTCAAGTATGTGAGAAAAATAATAATAACAAAAAATTAACATATATTTCCCAAATAAAATTGGCTTAAATGAAGTTTGACCTATGCTGAGCAATGTTATTCACTACTCCATAGTATGGCCTCCAAGTGCAATAAATATGACGTCATCCGCATACAACCCTATACAATACATAAACCATGGTATTCTTTATAATAATTATGTTTTGTAGCATATGTTGTACAGTATTGTATTGTGTTGTATTTATGTTTTTCTAATTTAGCATCATTTATCTATAATGTTATAAATGAAATATAAAATACATAATCTATCAATTTCGTGCAATTTCAAAAAGTTTAAAGTATAAAATAAATAATAAAACTAAAAAAAAAAAAAAGAACTAAAAGTAGCAAATAAAATTTTCAATCGATTGATGTACAATATGTGTGTAAGTATACAACAAATTTTGAGACCTGCAGCGTGTTCTGAAATCACCATGGAAATAAAAATAAAAACGTAATTTATGCTATGTCATTATAGCATTAATAATGCAAAATTATAAGAAGATAAATAATTATACTGTATAACATAATATTTATGCTTTGTAAAACAGTAATTGTGAAATAGTATAGTTTATGCTGTATTGAAGAAATTGTGCTGGCTAACAATGAGGAAGACTAATGATTTTTGTGACAGTATTGGGCACATTTTTACAAAGAGTATAATTAGTTAGATTATACTGACGTTAATATTTACCTTTATTAATTAAATTTCAGCAAATAATTCATGATTTAAAAGTGGCGGCCACGCCCCCAAGAAGCCTGTGTCATTAGTCGTTTGTTTGAATTTGCAGCAGAGTCTGATCTTCTGCAAATTCAAACAAACGACTAACGGCATAGGCTTCTTGGGGGCGTGGCTGCCACTTTTAAATCATGAATTAATTGCTGAAATTTAATTAATAAAGGTAAATAATATTGACATCAATAGAATCTACTAATTATACTCTTTCTAAAAAATGTGTTTAAATACTGTCATAAAATTATCATTATTATTATTGTCCTCATTATTATGTATTTATTTTTGTTCATGAAAACTTTGATGTTATTAATATTTTGTATGCTGGCTGTTTTAGAGATATGCTTCAAAACGAACAAAAAATACGGTGGCTTTATTTCTTCTTATTTATTTTTGAGTAAGATTTTTCAATAAATTTTTAAAAAGTGAAAAAAGAAGTCACGGCTAGTAAGTTTTGTTTGTGGGCTTAGGAAAAAGTTATCAAATCGACAGATACGTCATTTCACAACCTTAAAAAATTAATTAAAAATACTATTAAATGATATAAAAAAACAATTGCATATCGATTTTGGACAATGACCTCTTTTAGAATGTTGAATGAAAGTGGCATCTATTTTTTTTTCCTTATTGATTATAAAGGTATACTGTATAGACAACATGAAACATAAGCATTTATATCACAATACTCATGATGGGACTTACATAAATAACAATAATTGGTCTAAAAACCCAACTGTAACGCCGTAGCAGTGATCAGAAAACTTCAATTTATGAAACCCGCGTACAACATTTTCATACTAGTTTTGGCCTGTTTCTGGCGTCATAAACAGAAATATTAAAGCAAATTGCATACTTTACAGTATTTTCACGCTCTCTTGTGGGGCCACATTTACATTCTGGTAAAAATTATCATCAGTTTTATAGATCACATTTTGTGTTTAATGATTAAAAAGAATATGTTGTTTCATGTTTTCTATGCCTTTAAGTAGAAGTACTTCGATGAGCGATCAAATATACGATTTCCTATGCAACATACTCTCTCCGCAGAATTGTGGTGACGAAACAAGAGTGAAGTTTTTCTTTTTAGTTTCAAGCGGAAATAATGATGATAAAACTATTATGATATTGCAAATATTGCAGCTGCTTTATTTCCGTATTACAAAACATATAGAAATATTTTTATTGACCAAGGCAGCTGATAACCAGATTATACAAGTTACAACAAGCTTTGGTCTTGTCAAACTACAAAAAAAAAAAAAAAAAAAAAAAAAAAAAGGCTTAAGGTATATTAAAATATTGAATATTGTGCCAAATTAGTATATTCGGCATATTCACTCTAAAAAAATGGTGCATTACTTTATATAGTTACGAATCTAACTTATTTAAGATATACAATTTTTAATTTAAGTTATTATGAGTAGCTAAAATAATGCATTTTACATTTTAGCAAATTATTAACAATAGCTAATTTAATTTAAATAGCTTTAAAAAACTTTAAAAAAAAACGCAAAACAATTAACTTAAATTAGCTATTTTTTATAATTTGTTAAAATGCATTATTTTAGCTACTCATAATAACTTAAAAAAGTGTATATCTTAAATAAGTTAGGATTCGTAACTAAAATAATGCACCATTTTTTATAGTGTTAATTTAAACCCTTTACACCATTTAAACCGTAAAAAACAGTAAAACTTTCGGTGTAAAGGGTTTAAAAGGTTTAAATGAATATACCGAATATACTAATTTGGGACAATATTGGCCGTTTAAACCTTTTTTTTTTTTTTTTTTTTTTTTTTTTTTTACAAAGGAATGAATATTACGAATCGTTACGAATCCTAATTTATATTTGAGCTAAACTTTTGAGTTATTATGAGCAGCTAAAATAATACATTTTAACAGAACATTATTAACAATAGCTATTTTAAGTTAAAAACAGTAAAAAAAAAAAAAAAAAAAAAAAAAAAACGACAACTCAAATCAGCTATTGTTAAAATAACTATAGCTAAAATGTATTATTTTAGTTGCTTATTATAAAATAACTCAAAAGTTTAGCTCAAATAAGTTAGGATTCGTAACTGAAGTAATGCACACTTTTTTAAAATTCCTTAAATAAAAAATTTAAGCGTGTAACACAAAAAATTTTAATCAAAACAAACACGGAAAAAGAATTACTAGCTATGACAGGTACATGAACCTGTATTTTGTAATAGGTATACTTGAATTTAGAACAGTTAGATATAAACTACAATACCACTTAATCTAAGTGAGTCACACCTTTATTGTAGCATATTGCACCTATATTAGGGATATTATTCACGGAAAAAATTATCTAAAGAGTTACTATTTAGACTTTTTTATTAAAATAAATTCGTTAGATACATACTAAACTTTTTAGAATCTAAAGAGCTAACTTTCGCTAAAGAAATTACGTTTGTACTAACGAGTTACTCTTTAAACTTTTTTCAACCAAGTTATAAAATAGGTTCCAATGTGTAGTATTATTTTTTTTTTATCACTTTTATTTCATTTAAATTGGCAAAAATTATAAGCGACTTTATCTTTCAAAGAAGGCAAAATTAAATTTACTATATTATAGTATATATATATATATATATATATATATATATATATATATATATATATATATATATATATATATATATATATATATATATATATATATATTTATATATATTTATATATATTTATACATACATATAACAAAGTTATTATACAAAAGTGTAAAAGTAACTTTTTAAATAATTTTTTTCCGTGTATCATTTATGCTATAATGACGTAAATGTAGCATAAATTACGCAATTTATTCTTTCCGTGTATATTATGATGATAATATAGTACTTGGTGCCAAACTATGGAATGATCTTCCAGATTCTTTATATAATAAATCAATGAATGTCTTTAAGAAAGAAATTAAATCACTTTTATTCAATTATTAATAATTTTAATAAGTATACTTATAAGTTATAACTTGTATTTTATTTTAATTTGTAATTAAATGTTAATATTAAATATGTCTTGTATTATAATAAAAAAAATTCAATTTATTATGCTATGATATGCATAATTTAATTGTAAATATTCTCACTAAAATGCTGTGATTATAATTGTTATTTTGATAAATTAATAACATATTATTCTATAATCACTATATATTATAGTATTGTCTGATCTAAGTATATCACCTTATCATTATAATAATTAATTGTGTTATCTTGAATTCTATAAAATATCAGAAAACAATTGCTGTTATGAGTTGAAAATTAATATTTTGTTTATATAATTGTGATGTACTCTCCTTTAGCTATCGTTTTTGAAAACTATGTAATAAAAATTGTCAAACTATAAACCTCTGACAGCAAGAATATCAGAGGACCACTTCAGTGGGTTTTGTACCTTTTGTGGCCTCAATAAAAACTATTATCTATCTATCTATCTATTATAATTTTTCAAGTTATGTTTTTCTCTATATAAGATGGCAATTATAAGATAAGATAACAAATTGTATAAAATATAACGAGATATGATTAGTAACGCAGTTGTTTAAGCTCAGTTCAGTTTTACTGTTTTTTCAGGTAAGAAGTGTGATTTTAAGTTCTATTCCAATTAGTACACTAAAAAAAAATGGTGCATTATTTTAGGTATGCATCCTTACTTATTGAAAGAAACACTTTTGAGTTATTATTAACAGTGAAAATAATGTATTTTAGCAAATTATTAACAATATTTTAAGTTGTTTTCAGTTATTTCAGGCTTTTTTAAGTTAAATTAGCTATTGTTAATAATTTGCTAAAATGTATTATTTTAGCTGCTCATAATAACTTAAAAGTGTTTATCTCAAATAAGTTAGGATTTGTAACTGAAATAATACGACATTTTTGTTATTGTATATAATATTGCAGCACTAGAATATATTAATATATTATATAACTCACACAAATAGGATAAATTAAATAATTTAAGCTGAAAAACATAAAATTTATGCTATTTTTCAATATTTATATTAATTGTGAAGTATAGCATAAATTATACTGTATTGTAGAAATTGTGCTGAAAAAATTGTATAAACATAAATATTACGTATTTATTCATATCCATGATCATAAAGAAAATTCAATGTATAGTAAAAATATTTTATTTGATATTTTTGAAGTATGTTGAAACTAATTAGTTAAATCGTAATGATGATATTACTTTGATTTTTGCATTAATTGATGTTTCCAAAAAAATTAACTAAGCTTTAACTGGAGGTTGCTACGTATAGTCCCAACATATGGACAGAAATAACTATACGTAATTATATGAAACAGTATATTCTAACAATATATATATATATATATATATATATATATATATATATATATATATATATATATATATATATATATATATATATATATATATATATATATATATATATATATATATATACTGTGTATATCTATACTGTATATATATATATATATATATATATATATATATATATATATATATATATATATCAACTTTATTGATTTGCGAAAGAATAACTACGGTATATAATCATTATTATAGCTCATAGCATTGAATGTTATCTCTGATCACGCAGCTATTAAGTGTTCTGAACTGAAACTTCTGCTATATCAAGCTTTTTTTTAATAATTTTCTTATCATATATAAACATCATGATCAAAATATAATACAACAAAATGGCAGTTTCACATAATCTTATATCTTATATACGTATACGTCAATAAGACAATACCTCAGAGCCACTTCAATGTTATATAATAATTTAACCATTAGATATTATAGTGACATCTTTACATTTATGCACTTTGTTAATAGACACTCACTCAAAAAATTGGTGCATTACTTTAGTTAGTAATACGAAAAACTTATTTAAGATAATCATTTTTAAGTTATTATGAGTAGCTAAAATAATGCATTTTAGCAAATCATTTAAAATAGCTAATTTAAGTTGTTTGAAGTTTATTTAAGCTATTTTAGGTTAAAATAGCTATTGTTAATAATTTGCTAAAATGCATTATTTTAGCTACTCATAATAACTTAAAAGTGATTATCTTAAATAAGTTAGTATTTGTAACTAAAGTATAATGCACCAATTTTTAGAGTGCTCTTAAAAAAAAAAACACGCTGAACAGCTTGTACAGTTCTGGCCTCTGGAACGAGAATTACCCACATATTTTATGCCACATTTATGCCAGAATTTGTGCCAGAATTTATGCAACATATTTTACATGACAATGAAAATTAACATAATGTGATAATACTTGTATTTCAGGTGTTTGAATGGCCACTGCTGTCGCCCAATCTCCCAGCTCCCAAAATATCCTCTTTAACTATAGTACTTCAGGTTCAGATCAAGACGAGGAGCAGAATGAGTTGGAGGCTGAGGAGCCGGGAGGAATAGAGGAGAGAGGAGAGGAGCCAAACAATAAGAAGGATGAATTCGAGCGTCTTAAATCTTACCCTTTCCAGTGGGAATGTAACATTGAGAAACGAGAATTGACGAAGTCTGGATTTTATTTTGTTAAACCGGCAGGAGGTTTCACTCATAGTAAGCTTTTTAACGTGAAATAATTATTAAAAAAATAGACCAGAGAAAATCAAAAGCATTTATATCACAAAACACTTGATAGGACTTACATAAATAATTTTTATTTCTCCCAAAACCCAACTGTAGCTCCGTAACAGTAATCATAAATTTTGATTATGAAACCAGCACAACATTTCCATACTAACTTTTGCATGTTTGTGTCATAAACATGAATAGTCACGCAAATTGCATACTTTACAGTATTTTCACGCTTTCTTGTGGGGCTACATTAACATTCTGGTAAAAATTGTCATCAGTTTTGAAGATCCCATTACGTGTTTATTTATTAAAAAGCTCATGTTGTTTTATGTGGCCTATGGCTTTAAGTATATTGTGTGACTTATGTATCAGTTACTAGCAATATATTGACTAGTGACAACCTCTAAATAAATATTTTGATTTGACAGGTTGCGACTACAGAGTGAAATGTGCCTTCTGTGCTAAAGTTATAAATCTGACAACATTGCAAGCGACGTTGCAAGATGAACATCGCAAACTAAGCCCAGAGTGTGAGATCTTGAGTGGAAATTCAAGAACCAATGTCCCTCTGTGTGACGTCACTGCTTTTAGGTAATTAAACTAATTAAATTCAACTAATTAGTCACTCAGAAAAATAATTAAAGTGGTATTCAGCGGTGGATTTTTAACATAATGATTAACGTGTTATTAAATCTCCCGAAAACGTGATCTCAAAATTTAAACTATTTTCGTGCTGAGCGAGCAAACAGTGAACCTACGTCGCAGCTAAACTTGCTCTTCATGCGCTTTATTGCCATGTTTGTGGTGCCTAATGTATTGTCCAGCATATAGGGGAAACATCATTTATCCTAATTTTTCTCATAAAAAGAGTTTATTTCAACTGAACGAATTTTTTTTCATATTCTTTGAGCTTATTAGGAGCTAGAAATAAGGTTTTGATTGAGGTTTGAAGCTTCTTTTGCTAATAAAAATATAAAAATGACGTTTTTCCTATGCTGGCCTGTGTATACCTGAGCAACAAAATGGCTGGTCTTAAATATGAGTGCAACCGGTCTATAGCTTGGCGTGAATGCGTGAATTACTCTCATTTTTGCATATATTGTTTTGCTACATAGCCGTAGCCGTAAAAATATTTTATATACATAAAATGTTACGTCAAGTAGCGAGAGTAAGAGAGAGAGAGAGAGAGTAACTCATGCTTGTGCCAAGCTAGCATGAGAGCAACTTTAGCTGTGACGTAGGTTTGGGGTCACTGTAACGATGTTTTTTCTCAGATATTTAAAAATTAAAATTTTCAGTCGCGTGAGATCGCATTTTCGGAACGCTGATCAATGATCACACTAATCACTATAAAATTTTTAAAAAATTATTCGTTTTCTTTGTTCTCTTCTACTTTACTTCACTTTTTACACATTTTCAGTGCCAAAAAAAGACAAAACAACACAACAACAACATAGAAATTATTTCTATTGAGAATTGAGAAAGAACATGGAAAATGCAAAGTCTAATAAGGAGATCTATATATATTTCTAATTAATTTGCAATTGTGATTGTGATTGTTTTACAGATTTGAGAAACATCGCTTAATTTCATTCTTGGTGACCAATTGGGTGTCTCCGGTTGACCCCTATGACCTTGCTGAGTGGGGGTTCTACTACACGGGGGTGGGTGACAACGTGAGATGTACTTTCTGTCGTCTGGAGGTCAGAGAGTGGGAAGATGGTCAGTATTTCAGTCTTCTAGTCAATTACCTGAATTGTCTATAATGTTAACGTTAAGTTCACACTAAAAAATAAGTGTTGAAAATTTTGTACACAGTTATGCAATGCTTTAAGTGTTGTGGAATCAACAGTTATGACGTCATTAAACGTTGATATTTTAACGATTAAAACATTAGTGACGTCACAAGCGTTTGGACTAAATAGAAAAATTGTAGATTTCTACAGAAACGACAAAGTTTGACGTTTATTCCATCGTGTTTCTAACGCTTGTGACGTCATTTACGCTATTATCGTTAGATTGTCAACGCTTAGTGACGTCATAACCGTTTATTCTACAATACTTAAAGTATTGCAAAACTGTGTACAAGTTTTTCAACGATTATTTTTTAGAGTTTAGTTTTTTATTATTGTAACTTTTGTGTACAGGTGACACAGGTGAAGTAGAACATAGACGTTGGAACCCGCAGTGTGGCTTCCTAAATAACAGAGCTGTTGGTAACGTAAAGTTGGGTCAAGAAGACCAGGCTAGCACTATCGTGTGTTGTCCCTTCCATGACATTACTGGCAAGAGAAATAACAACACTGCCGTCATAGAGCGTAAGTCATACCTACATCAAAGTCAATACCATATTTGAGCATTATATAACATGGGAGGGTATAGACCCCTTGCACATCCTTGCGATTTGTCACCATGTTTGTGGTGCCTAATACATTGTCCAGCATATAGGGACCTATAGTGTTCATATCAAAGTCAACGTCATATCTGAGCACTATATAACATGGGCTGGTATAGGAAAAATGACACATTTTGGCCATTTTAGAAACACTTAAAGGCGTAGAATACCTTAAACAAAATAACATGTCTAATATCCTAACATACCTAAATATCAATGTTAATTTGACCGGTATCATTGATTTCTAATTTATTTTCTATTTATAAAATGAGAGCTGCGGGTTTGTGACGTCACAGATCGCCTGTTTCCGCGTTCTTGGACTAGTGAGCTGTGACATCACAAACCCGCAGCTGCCATTTTGCAAATAGAAAATAAATTAGAAATCAATAACACCGGCCAAATTAACGTTGATTTTTACGTATGTTAGGATATTAGGCAAGTTTTTTGTTCAAGGTGTTCTACGCCTTTAATAAATAAAAAATCAATATTTTGAAGAACACTGAAGCTGTAAACAACGCTGAATTAGGATTTGATGTATATGCTAGAAATATAATAAAAAAATTACTAGTTTTTCATGAAAATAGTTTTTTTTGTGTGTGTGTGCTATATGAAGTCATGTTGTTTATTGCTCCAATATGGCGTCAAAGCGCATTCAATATGACCCCGTTTAGTAACTACAAAGGTAGCACGAATGTTTTACCAAAATCTAATTTTTTTGGTTACGGTTCAGAAACTGTAATTGAAATATTTCAAATATTTAGGTTTACAATTTCCTGGTGAAAAGCCGACTGACATAAACCTGAGTGAGCTGAATGTAAACACCATGGAGAACGTTCCACGGGCAAGACATCCTAATTACAGGTCTATGCACTCAAGACTGGAGAGCTACTCTACCTGGCCAAACAGCCTGAGACAACGTCCACAGCAGCTGGCGGAGGCTGGCTTCTACTATACAGGTATACTTCATGAGAATTTGAGGAGCTAAATGTTTTGAAACTTTTTTTTTTAATTTTTTTTATTCTATTACTTTTTGCCTATGATTTTTTTTCGATAAATTTATAATTTATTACTTTGTTTGTTTTATTAAAATGTTTATTTCTTTAATGACTGATTGATTGATTGTCTGAATGACAGATTTATTGATTCACAGTAAGTGATAGATCAATTAATTTATTAATTCATAGATTCACTATAGTCGATTGATTGATTTATTGATTGATTGATTGATTCACTAATTGATTTATAGAT
Organism: Ecdyonurus torrentis; assembly: GCA_949318235.1. NCBI lineage: Eukaryota > Metazoa > Arthropoda > Insecta > Ephemeroptera > Heptageniidae > Ecdyonurus > Ecdyonurus torrentis. Next base: position 18,425,525 of record OX439137.1, read on the forward strand.
TTATTAATTTATTGATTAGCTAATTAATTGTTAAATTGATTGATTGAATAATTAATTGATTTATTGATTCACTAATTGATTGATTGAATAATTGATTGAATAATTAATTAATTAATTGATTCACTAATTGATTGATTGATTCATTCATTGATTGGCTAATTGATTGATTGATTCCTCAGGTACTGGTGACCGTGTTATTTGCTTCCACTGTGGCGGAGGTCTCAAAGATTGGGAAGAGACAGATGATCCATGGACAGAGCACACCGCGTGGTTTCCTTCTTGCGATTTTTTGAAACAAATGAAAGGACAACAATTCATAAATAACAGGGTAAGGACAGACTGTTTATATCTTGCTTATCATCTCATATCTTGCCCATCAAGTGGACTACAATGGTTCTTACTGGCGATGAAATATATATATATATATATATATATATATATATATATATATATATGTTAGCTTCCAGAAGCGAATTCGCTCCGAAAGCGCAAAAAATGGTCAGAACGCGTTGGGACCACGTATGAGGCTTTGAAATATGAAATTTGTGTTGAGAGCATAGTAAATTTAATCCCAACGCGTTGAGATCATGTTGAAAATTTTCAACGTGATGGGATAAAATTTGAAAACTTAGAACATGCTAGGACGTGTTAGGAACATGCAAAATTGTTCCCAAAGCATAGAATGGTGCAGTAATTTTCTTAAAAATCCGATAAATGAAAAAAAAATATATATATGTATTAATAGATGCTGAACACGTTAACTATTATGTTATGTGGAGTAAAGTACAATATAGCATACATTGCTAATAGTTATTATTTGAGTCATAGCATAACTTCCTAATAGTTTTAGTAATTTTAAAAATTGTAATTTTCAGGGAGAAGACGAGAGAGAAGAAGAAACTCCTACGTCAAATAGTGAAGAACAAACTACAGTTCAACAATCAACGTGAGTCCAATATTAAATACAAATTTAAATATTTAAGCGAGTAAAATATACTGGGATCTGGGTTGAATCCATATATTTAATATAATCACTTTTAAATCCCTTGTCAACTTATTTTTTTATCATTTAGAATACTAGATTGATAATTACCATACCTTATTATCCATGAATTAGACACCAACATGTTGATTTTGTATTTATTTTTATTTATTTTCATTTTGACAGTTAAAATAAAACTTATCTGACGTCACAATGTACCAGTGACTGTGATTGGCTGACTTATCACGTTACCAGACCCAGTGGCTGTGACTCGCTGATAAGTCAGCTAATCACAGTCACCCGTCAAGTCACGTGATAAAGTCAGCCAATCACAGTCACCGGTACATTGTGACGTCAGATAAGTTTTATTTCAACTGTCAAAATGAAAATAAATAAAAATAAATACAAAATCAACATGTTGGTGTCTAATTCATAGAAAAAAAGGTATGGTAATTATCAATCTAGTATTCTAAATGATAAAAAAAAAGTAGATAAGGGCTGAAAGTAATCATGAGTAGCTAAAATAATGCATTTTAGCAAATTATTTACAATAACTACTTCAATTTAAAATATATTTAAAAAAAATTAAAATATATCATAAATTAGCCTCTAATTAATTATATTATGTATTACAGATTACAAGAGGTGCCTATGCCAGCTGCAGCAACATTCAACGGTAAGTTAGCAAATATATTCAAAATTTTAATATCTTTCCCTCTCCTCGATCTTCTACAAGAGACTCACAGTAGATGCGGTACAGTAGTCCATCTCCTATAGCGGGAATGACAGATCAGGGGGGGCTGATTCTGTAACTTTTTCGCTTTGTTGCAACAAACAAATTTACATAAGATATCGAATAATTTCGTTCGTTATGAAGTTACAGAATCAGCCCCCTGTTCTGCGTGCCACCTACATGAAGTCACACAGAATTATGCGTTTTTGCTACGCGTGACAAAAAATGAGATACACACATATTGCTCGCTACAACACCGCTATGTTTATTTGATTACAGAACCAGCTCCTGTTAACTTACACGTCATAGACTCACGCCTATGTATCCAGTGTAACAACAACGAGTTAGGTATCGTGTACCTGCCTTGCGGTCACATGGTATCGTGCCCCGAGTGTGCGGCTAAGATGACCGATACCTCCGTGTGCCAAGCTTGTAAGAAGAAAATCAATGCTTACGTCAGAGCTTACCTGCCTTAATTAACACCTGGAGAAAACTGTATTGATGTAGTCAAGATATTACATTCAAGATAAGGAGTGCTTAATTATGTTTACTCAAAATACGGAAAAGAAAGTGGCCGGAAGAGGAAACCACGTGACGGTAATGGTAGGAGAAAACTTCGTGCCAGCAGTAAGCTAGCCTTGAGCTACCTCCCACTTTTACCGTCACGTGGTTTCCTCTTCCGGTCACTTCCTTTTCCGCTTTTTGAGTAAACATAAGCACTATTTGGCCAATTTGTTCCACCGCGAAATTCTAAATGAGCGTCTAAGCCAATCAGAGCCTGAGTTGAAGGTCACGTGATCAAAATTGACCAACCACAATGCCGCTAATATTAACATAGAACCAGTTGGTGTCCCTATGTTGTATGTAGTATTTAGATGTAAATAAATAAATAAAATAAATAAATAAATAAATAAATAAATAAATAAATAAATAAATAAATAAATAAATAAATAAATAAATAAATAATCGTCTTTATTCAAAAAAATGCATAAAAAAAATTACAAATTTTTGAAAGGGCGAGGTTTAAGCCTGACAATATGTCTGGCCCACTCTTAGTAGTAGGGTTGTAGGGATGTAGTGGGTTTTTACAGAGAAGTTATGTTAAAATTGGAACCTAAATTATTTTACGTATTGTTAACTGGAGCACATTACGAGTTGATGCATACAATAAAAATATATGTTCACTGCTGCACTTCTCAACCTTTTACTTGACTTTGATCATAGCACACTAAAATATTTTCGCACACATTTTTATAGTTGTTGTTGTTTTGTTTTGCTTTTTTGTCTTTTTTTAATATTACAATTTTTTCCATTGTTGGGATGAAAGATAAGGAAAACGTGAAGAATTATTTGAAAATAACATGCATGGAAAAACAGCGACATTGTAAGGCTGGAAATTCATTAGCTTTGCATAATGATATCAACATGTATCTCATAACACTGTCAAGGAAAAAATTCCAACGTTAAAGTTTTCAGGGCTTTAGGAGCTGAGAAGTCTTAAAAACTGAAAAATGTTAAAGATGAAAGAAAGTTATGTTTTTTTCTAAATAATTTAACATTTGTCTTATATTTAAAAGCAATTTCATCTAATAAACCACTAAAATTTTTGAAATTGGAACTTTTTCCTTGTATTAGCATAAGGCACATGTTGGAATTATTCCGCAAATATGTTAACAGCATATTATGTTATAAAATTATGTTGTATATTTTAAATCATAAATGTATATTATCAATTATCGAAGATTTCAAACAATTATTTAAATTGTATAATATGTTGTTTGTTTTTTTCGTTTTTTTTTTATTTTTTTTATTTTGTGGTCTTTTTTTTTTTAATTGGGTTGTCATGCCTTCGTAATGCCTTCATTTTTGTTATTAAATTATTTTCAACCTAAAAAAGGCGATAATTATCCATAACAACGCGAGTTATTTTTAAATAATTCTTAATTTTTTCTAACCTTCAGTTTGACATTGCAAGAAATTTAAAAATTGAAATTCCCCAATTGCTGTTACACTAAATTTTTAAAAAATGTAATCAAATTTATTTTACCGAGCTGATATAGTCAAGTTGTGAAGGCAGCTGACTCGTAACTCTGTACTCCTCACCGAGTATAGGTTCGAGCCACTGCTGGGTGCGTATGTGAAGTGTGAGAGCACAACACGTTGCACGATGCAATCCATGAGGATTCGGGAGGTGCATGATTGATGTGATTGTACCGACCAGCCTGCCTAGATGTTTCCACGGTTTCTCTAGGCTATGTGTGGAACTGTGTGTGCTTTTTCATTTATTAGAAAGTCCTTACCTGTCGATAAGACAATGTTTTGATTGAGATTGGTGTAGCACGATAATACAATATAGCAAGCAAAAATAGCAAAATAATAATATAATAATAATAAATTTAATCATAGAATAGAAAACAGAAGTAAGAGTCTTGTCTTATATAATATGTGTGTGTGTGTGTGTGTTGGGTATTGATATATCTGGACACGGGAAATATCATATATGTATATATATATATATATATATATATATATATATATATATATATATATATATATATATATATATATATATATATATATATATATATATATATATATATATATATATATATATATATATATACATATATATATAAAAGTTATTGTTTAATGTGCTGAAATATTGCACTCTGTAAATAAATACAATAAAATATTATATGCATTAAAATAGTCAAAAGTCAAAAGTTTAATATTTTATATAATTAAATATGAATACACAAACTTTATTATTTCTTACTAAAACATTTTCCTCTACTGGTTTACGTAAATAACATGTATTTAAATGTAGTTCCCCGGTCACATGAAATCTCCATCTGATTGCATTGTATGGCTACAAGCCAATAGAAATAAATTTTTAGTAAAAAAGTAAAAAGACTGTAATCTTTTTTAAATTTAGATTTTTTTTATTATGGTTAAAAGATTAGGATTACAGTTTTAAAAAAAAATCCATGTATTTATTACAAAAATAATGTATTTATTAAACTTGTTAAAATTTGTTATATTATAAAAATCAAGTGATCAAATTTGTAAAGAATTCTATAATTGAAAGGGTTTAGCTTTCGTGTTACACCGTGTTATATAAGCAGTAAACTGACATTGAAAAGGAATTCGGCTCGACCGGGACGAGCCCGATTCCTTTTCAATGTCAGTTTACTGCTTATATAACACGGTGTAACACGAAAGCTAAACCCTTTCATTAAAACTGCCCGTGTAAAATAGGCGTTAAATTACAAACTCTCAATTCTATAATTGTTATGTGTTGAAAATTATGTATTGTATTTTATTTTAATATCATGTTTAAAATTACAAAAAAATCTTATTGTTTTTAATACTCTGTTTTAATCAAAGAGGTTGACTCTATGGTTCTTATACTATTAATAAAAGTGCAAAAAAAAGCTAAAAATTAACTTTTTATACTTATTTTGACAATAAACATGTTAGATATATATACAAAGTTTGTTAAGATGTGCAGAGCTAACTATTTAGCACTGAAGAAATAACGTTTATACTAACAAGTTACTGTTTAAACTTTTGTCAACCAAGTTATTGGTTTGTACTGAAGAGTTACATCTATGGAACTGAATAATTTGTTAAGGCGGGAAATCAGCTACTGCGGGATTTGACTAAAAAGTTGTAAAGACAGAAAAATCTGCAATTTTGTACAGTGTTACATTAGAATTATAGGTATCTTCAAAAATGTAAAAATTTTGGGGGGTCACCATGCTAGTTTTTTAATTATGATTTTTTGAAGTTTTAGTCCCATAAGAGGCCATGTTAATTTCAATAATTAATTTCTCTCTTATCTGATGGTCATGGGTTCTGAAAACTTTATCATAGGTAGCTGTTATTGCTAACTTTCAAATGGCATCATAAAATTGGGAAATTTTCTTTTTAGATTTTGAGATACAAGCCATCTGAATACAATCCTTAAATTTATACTTCCCGTGTATAATACTAAGCAAATTATATAATTTTTGCTATAAAAATAATACAAAAAAAAGAAAAGAAAAACGTTATTAATTATATAATAATAATTACTACGATGTTCTTTTTTTTAATTTTTTTTTTATTTATTAAATTTTTTTTTAACAGTTGTTACTAAATAATTAGATATTATTTTGTGTGTTATTTAATTAAGACACCTAATTTTATTGTGATTAACATTTTATAATTTACTGATAAAAAAGTGGACAATTTTTGTCAACTTTAATGAGCTTCCTGTTGATCGTATTAGATATTATAGATTATACATCTCTATGCTGCTGGACCTGAGTATGGTGCCTTCGAAATTTGACATTTTCATCTTTTGTATTATTATTTTGGTAAGAATAAGTACTCATTACCAACTTGAATACTTAAAGGCATAGAACATGTTGAACAAAAAGCATGTCTAATATCGTAACATACCTAAATATCAATGTTGATTTGGCCTCAGTCATTGATTTCTAATTTATTTTATATTCAAGAAATGGCAGATGCGACTTTATGACGTCACAGCTCACTAGTCCACACCCGTAAAAACAAGTGAACTGTGACGTCATAAACCCGCATCTGATATTCGTGAATGAAAAATAAATTATGAATCAATCACTCCGGCAAAATCAACGTTGATATTTAGGTATGTTATAGGATATTAGACTCTTTTTTTTTGTTCAAGGTGTTCTACATCTTTAATAATTATGTTAGCATTTTGCTAGCTTATTTTCAGCACAATTTGTTCAATACAGCATAATTTATGCTATATTTCATAATACCTATGTTACATAGCATAAATATTATGTTGTACAGCATATTGTATGTTTTAATTTAGCATAATTTATGCTATAATGACATAAATCAAACGGTAATTTGTTCTTTCCGTGTAATTATAATAAAAAATAAGTAAATAAATTTTTCATGATTTAATATTTTGTATTTTACAGAACTTCTCAATTATACAAGCGATCAAAACTAGGAACACAAGTTCCAGCTTTAATGAAGATCCATGTAAGTTTAAGCATCAACACTGACAAAAACAACTAAGTAATAATTATGCTAGCTCATTCTCAGCACAATTTATGCAGCATAACCTATGCCATATTGCATAAAAACTATGTTATATAGCATAAATATTGTTATACAGCATAGTTATCTATGTTATTCTAATTTAAAAATTATGCTATAATGACCTAAATATAGCATAAATTATGTAATTTATTATTCACGTGAAGATGGCGGGCAAAACAGATTGCAGCTTTTTTTTTCAAAGATTTATATTTAAAAAATATTGTTAGAATGTTTAAGGAATGAAGCTTATTGGTTTAGCGCGCGGGGATAAGCGGGGAAAGCTAAGAACCACCTAATTTAACATTACGCTAATGGGGAAAAATGCGTTTTTTTTTTTTTTTTTTTTTTAATTTTTTTTTTATTATTTGTTATTATTTGTTGTTGTTTTTTGCGATTTTTGAGAAAACTACTCCACCGATTTCGGAGAAATTTAAATGAGAAATACTAGACATATACTTTTAAATGCCTTAGAAAATAGAAATTTGCCATAGAAATTTTTAAAGAATTTTTTTAACCAATAGTCTCCATTACCCCCTCGTGAGAGTGTATAAATACTGTTAAGTATGCAATTTGTGTGACTATTCATATTTCTGACGCCAGAAATATGCAAAAATTGGTTAAAAATATTGTGCAGAATGCATAAGTCAAAATTTTCTGATCACTGCTACGGAGCTACAGTTTGATCTTGAGACAAACTAAAGTTCTTTATGCAAATCCCATCAAGTGTTTTGTGATATAAATGTTTATGTTTTCTTCTGGTCTATTGCCTTAATGAACTATAAAATTAGAAATGTGCATATCTATCAATTCAGGATGATGTCGTTTTTGAGAATATGAAATAAAATTAACAACTAAGTTTTGTAAGTCTTTCTCCTTAGGTAAATAAAATTATTGAAGTTACGAACTTGACAGGTTTTACCTCGGAGATGGTGAAGTCTCGGCTTGCACTGACCTTGGCGTGCGCTGCCTCGTGTCTCGGGCTGGACAGTGGACTGGACATGTGGGGCGTCAGGAAGAAGCCCAGTAAGAGGCGCAAGTGTGCGTGGGACTTGAACACAGGAAAAGTTAGTCTAAGTAAGTCATAAGATAGTCATATAAATATTGATTGATTGATTGATTGATTGATTGATTGATTGATTGATTGATTGATTGATTGATTGATTGATTGATTGATTGATTGATTGATTGATTGATTACAAGTTACACTTCATTCGTCTCATCAAAAACATCAAAAACCAAAATAATACTAAAAACCAAATAAAAAACCTAATAATACAAACACATGTTACATCTGCATTACATATTGAAGTTTCTTTTTGATCTGATAACTTCTATATTTTTCCTGCAATTTTTGTCTATTTTTCTTGAAACTGTCTTTAACTGGAATGATCTTTACTTTGCTCTATACAGGTGCTAAAAAGAAGCCAGTGTCACTGCCACCCCAATGTGTTGTCTCGGGATGTAAAAAAAACGTAAGCTCAACCCTTTCATTCTGTTTTTTTTTTTTTTTTTTTTTTTTTGCAAAATAATAAATACTTTGTATGTTTATTTTGTAAAAAAAAAAAAAAAATGCTATTAATTATAAATGCTAAGATGTTACTATTATACATACAAAAATAGTTAGTCACTTATCATTTACTCACAAATTGGGAAGAAAACTGGTAAACCTGCGCTACAATTTCTATTGTAGACCCGGATTTCATGACGTCATGAATTCCAAAAATTTGCCTACTTTACAGTTTTTTAAGCCAAGTTTGTAAGGCTACAGAAATGACGTAATATGTGTTTGAATGTTGGTAATATATCATTTAAAACAGACATCAAATAAATTAATCAGCAGGTTATCAAAATTACAGCAATGATAATATTCTAATACTGTTCTCTTCTATCGTTGTATTTTGTGTTTATAGATGTCTTATTTCAATCCAGATGATGGAGATGAATTAAACCGTAAGTTACCTCACTGATTGTTGTTTAAAATTTATATTTCTGTTCGTAAACCCTGTATGTTTTCTGCTACTAAAATGACGATCAGCTTTGGTTATTCAAATGTAATGCGCATTTTTTGGTGCAAGAAAACACGGTTTACGAATAACACTATTTTATCACACTTACAGACGTAGAACACGTTGAACAAAAAACATGCCTAATATCCTAACATACCTAAATATCAACGTTAATTTGGCCGGAGTCATTCACATAATGGTAGCTGCGGGTTAATGACGTCACAGCTCGCCTGTTTTCATGAATGTAAACTAGTGATCTGTGACGTCACAAACCCGTTGTTGTAATTTAGTGAGTGGAAAATAAATTAGAAATCAATGACTTTGGCCAAATCAACGTATATTTTAGGATATTAGGCATGTTTTTTGTTCAATGTGTTCTACGCTTTTAAGTGTGACATTTTCAAGCACTGAAAGAAATAAGCTTCTAAATCTATAAGTACATAAATATGCTTTTGTTATCATATAGTAATTCAAAATTACTGTTATAATTTTGATTTAAATCTCTCTATTTATAATAAGTTATCGAAAAACACACAATATTTTTGAAAATGTTATTATTTAATAAGATTTGTTTATGTAAATGTAAATAAAGTAACGTTAAAAGTAACTTCACCATTTTTAAGAGCAGTGAGTAGCGTAGTGTCATTACTTTTCAAAAACTGTAACAAGTAACGTAACGTCATTTCTTTTTCTTGCATAGTAGTGAGTAACGTAACGAAGTTATAAAAAATTAGTAACGTTACCAGGTCTGAGTACTAGTTATTGGCCTTTTTTTTTTTTTTTTTTTTTAAATATACCTTCCACTATAAATTTAGGGCTTTGAAACTTACGCACTTGAAATCTTAAACAACCATTTTTGTGTAAAAATTTCAAAAATCTCAAATGAGTGGAATGTATTTTAAAAAAAGCAGCAAACACAACTGCCGATAATTGCGGCAAGCATACCGATAACTAGTACAATTACCATATAATTATGGTTAATTTATTACAAGCTATTTCCTATAATAATATATGAATTTTGATTATATTTATAGCAAACACAATACCCGGAATAGTAGCCAAAACTTGTACCAAAAAATATTTTATCGGCAAAAATGAGGTCAGTTATAAATGGAATATATATATATATATATATATATATATATATATATATATATATATATATATATATATATATATATATATCAGTGGTAATATTATTCTGTACAGATGAGCCTAGAGGAGGCTGAGCAACTATGTTGTGAGCTCGGTATGCAGCCGGCATCTTTTGAAACTGCACAAGAAATGTTCTGTCTAACCAGATATTTCAAAGGTTAGTCGTCTACAACATAATTAGTTATAGTCTGACCAGCGAACTAAAGCTCAGGTACAAAAATGTATTTTTACCATACAGCCATGCTTGCAAAACAAAGAGAGACAACACATCTGCATCTTTTTTTCTTGGTTTGCAAAATTTGCATTTCATGCTAAATTTAAGAATGACACGTTTTTAACTTTTAATCATAAAAATAAGTTTCTGCAAGAATTCAGTCTTTAATTTTCATATATTTCTAATTATTAACTACCTCTTTATCTTATCTAATTGTTGTGCATTGCTGGCTAGTGACACCGCGCCAAACTATACTTTTTGAATGTGACAGCTAGGTATCAAATTTAACTTATTGTTAAAAACCATGGCTCGCAAGCCACCTGCTTGAGTGAGATGATATACACTTAATTATATTTTGTCTAGCCTCATCTACTCTATTCCTCTATATTGTTACATATTTTTGATAATTATTTTTGCCATTAGAAATGCAATAGGTAGTAAGCTGAAACCCAGGTATTATTATACTACAATAATACCTAATGCAGGTGCAATATGCTACAATAAAGGTTGGATATCACTTAGATTAAGTGATATTTTAGTTTATAACTACCTGTTCTAAATTCAAGTGTATACCTATTGCAAAATACAGGATTCATGTTCCTGCCATAGGTAGTAATTTTTTTCCATGTTATTTCATTGCAAGTAGCGTATTGTGAATATTTGCTGACACGTGTCATTATTGTTCAGGTAACCTCAAGGTGCCACGTCCTGGCTACAAATACTGGACGTCTGCTAAGAGAGATTCTAAGAGGACGCTCATCTGGTGTAATGAGAACTTAGACCCCGTGGTCCGAGGATTGTGGTCCATACAGCCACCTGGTCGTGGTAACAAAGTAGCGGTCATCCTTGGGGTTGCAGAGGCCTTCAAGACTGGACTGGTTGACAGCAGGGAGGAGGAGAAACACAGGGCGCTGTGTGAGGTATTTACTATAATACATACTGTTGAAAATTTAAAAATTGAGAATAAAGAATTTCTCTCTCTCTCTCTCTCTATCTCTCTCTCTCTCTGTTATCACTTTCTGTCCAGCAAACATATCATAGCAAGTTCAAGAGCAAAGAGAGAGATTTTAGTTGTTTTGAGATCTGCATTTTGGTTGTTACGCACAGATAGCTATAAGAAGGTGGAGAAATACAATTACCGTCCAGCCACTTGTCTTCACTGGGCGGCATAATTCTTTATTCTCAAAATTTAAAAACTCAACAATATATTATATTGCAGAGAGAGAGAGAGAGAGAGAGAGAGAGAGAGAGAGAGAGAGAGAGAGAGAGAGAGAGAGAGAGAAGCAGGCCTAAAACATCATGGTCTGAGGGGGTTGAAAGATGTTTAAAAAAATAAAAATATACGTGCAGTATTTCATGTTAAAAGAAATACAAGAAAATAAGAAAAAGTTATGATTTATTCTTTGTTTTTTTTGGCAATAAAAAAATCAATTTTATTGTATGGTCAGATTGACGATGATTCAGTTCCTCCGACTGAAGCCCCGGTGAAGCAAGACCAGCCAGGGTGTACGCAGCCAATATGTCCTTCAATACCATGCCATGGGACACGTGTAAGTATAACCATGTCTATATAATTAATATTTGTAATATATAAAAAATATAGGGTGTATGCATATATGTTAAAGTCAACTGGATCACTCAATAACATGGGTCGCAGTGGAAAATAACTCATTTTGTCTGTTTAAAAATACTTCGCAATATTTTTGAGAGCATTGATGTTGTTAATAGCTTGAATTAGTATCTCAAGTATGTGAGAAAAATAATAATTACAAAAAAACAAATTCAATGCCCTATAGAAAATAGCCAAAATTGAAGTTTATTCTATGTTGAGCAATGTTATTCACTACTCCAGTATGGCGCTTAAGTGCAAAAAAATATGACGTCATGCGCATACACCCATTAATTATAAAAAAGAATAAAAAAAAGGAGTGTCAAAATAAATAAAAATTTAAAATTCTTTATAAATATCACAAACTAATAATAAAGTATTAATAAATAAAATTGATTATTTGCTATTGATTACCAGCAGAAATCTGATGATGATAAAGAAAATGATGATTTGAGTAAGTAAACTTTAATTGCCCGATTAAATACTGTTAAATAAATCAAATATAATAAATTATTAGAAAATAATATTTATGCCATTATCAAAAAGTCATCAAATGCAAATATAGAAAATGCATTTGTAACATTTAATATCTTAACCCTTAAGTACCTTGTCAACTTACTTTTTTATCATTTAGAATACCAGATTGATAATTACCATACCTTGTTATCCATGAATTAGACACCAACACGTTTAATTTGTATTTATTTTCATTTATTTTTATTTTAGCGGTTATTTCAAGTATCTGACGTCACAATGTACCGATGGGGTCGTAATAGAGGCAAAGAACTAGAGGCGGGAGGGGCTTAAATTTATCCGTGACCAAAGCGGTGACTGTGATTGGCGGTGGTACATTGTGACGTCAGATACGTGAAATAACCGTCAAAAAGAAAATAAAGAAATAATAAACACAAAATCAACATGTTGGTGTCTAATTCATGGGTAATAAGGTATGATAATTATCAATCTAGTATTCTAAATGATAAAAAAAGCAAGTTGACAAGGGCTTTAAGAATTTAAAAACTATCAATTTGTTCAATTTCAAAGGGTTTTATTTTAAAAAAACAAATACAAAGATCATACATATTTAGAGTCAAATGCATATAATTTCACTCATCTCAACCCAAATAGCTTTATTGTAATTAGAAACTAGGTTACTTAAAATTAAAAAGTACAAATAAAATATAAAGTAAAATTTATATCATATGAGAGATAAAAGAAGAAGAAAACGGCCCCTTCGTCTTAAAAATTTGAAAGTTATGCAACCTGTTACACATAAGTGCGCAACTATTTGCCTATGTATCCAGGGGCTATGTAACAAAATGGTGGTTAAATTATAAGATTCAATTATTTTTGTAAGAAAAATTTAGTTCACCAATATTAAACAATATTTCAACCATAACTTTGGATTTGTGTAGCACAATAACACTATAATGGTAAGCAAAAAAAAAAAAAAAAAAAAAAAAAGAGAGAGAGAGAGAGAGAGAGAGAGAGAGAGAGAGAGAGAGAGAGAGAGAAATTAAGCGTGATGAAAATTTATTTTAAAAAAAGCTTTTTTTTTTTTATTGACAACTTGGCATGATGTCTTTTTTTCCTACTTTAAAAACAGAAAAGGGAGAGCCACAATCGGATATCACGTGAAGGTAAAAGTGGTGTTAAATTTGGTGCAACTTAGGCCTAGCTGAGCCACCTCCCACTTTTAACATCACGTGGTTTACTGTTCCGCCACTTCCGTTTCCGTTTTATTCTTGTAGTAAGTTTTGTTAAAAATGGGACACAAAGGATTTTACGTATTTTTACCGCACCAATATGAGTCGATGAATAACAATAAGAGAGATGTTAACTGCTGCACTTCTCCACATTTTACTTGACTTTCTATCATAGAACACAAAAACGTGCTCACACACCCATTGTTCCTTCTCTCTAGTTTGCATGATGTTTACTCATCGCCTTACGCTTGCTGTCTTGACCAAGTCGATCATCACAACATGATACACGTCAAGTAAAAGGTGGAGAAGTACAGCAGTGAACACCTAGCTCTTATTGTTTATTGTTATACATTAACTAGTATTGGTGCGGTAAAAATACTTTTTTTCCAGGTTTGTCAAATATCACTCTACTGGGCAGCAACTGTAACGGCAAGAAATATTACCTTAGTAATTACGCCGTAAGTATATAGGGTCCATGCATTCATGTTAAAGTCAACGCTATATTGGATAACTCAATAACATGCGTGGCATAAGAGAAAAAAAATCATTTTGCCAATTTAAAAACACTACACAATATTTTTGAGAGCATTAATGTTGTAAATATGTTGAATTAGTATCTGAAGTATGTGAGAAAAATAACAATAACAAAAAGTTAACAGATTTCCCAAAAACAAATTGACTTAAACAAAGTTTGTCCTATGCTGAGCAATGTTAAGCACTACTCCAGTATGGCCTTCAAGCGCATTAAATATGACGTCATCCGCATACACCCTATAGGGTGAATGCACTTTGACGCCATGCTGGAGCAATAATTAACATTGCTCAGCATAGAACAAACATCATTTTTCTATTTTCTTTGGAAAATTACTTAATTTCTTTTGTAACTGTAAAATTTATCATACTGTATACTTGAAATTGAACCTGCTAACACCGCATCAATGCTTTCGAAAATATTTTTAAACTGGTAAAATGTGTCATTAATCTATATTTTTCCATATTCATTAAACACAAAATGGGACACTCAAAAGCATGTTCAATATTTACTACCCAAATGTAACCATGCAAGAGAGCACAACAAATTTGTAAAGTAGGAAAAAGTTACAAATTTTGAACATTTCTGACGTCAGAATTGTTCACATTCAATAGAAAAGTTTTGGCAGATTGAATAAGCTGAAAATTTAATTATACGTCACAATTAAATTATTTGACAAAATAATTGTAGTTTTGAAAGTCATATTTCGTGTCTAATAAATTAAAAAGGACTGTTGTATGGTCTTTGTTGTAATATTGTATATGTTCCTTCAAAAATTATTACGACAGCTCGATTATATAGATCAGTGATTGAAGTTCTAACGTCCGCCAATGTTTGTAGTTACCATTTGCAGAGGCGTACGCTGCGTGCTGTGCTTTGAACTTGAGACCAGTCAGCTTTAGTACTCGTAAGGAACTGGAGTGTGTGGCTTCTATACTAGCTACCAGTGAGTACATCTAATCTATATGTCAATCAATCAATCAATCAATCAATCAATCAATCAATCAATCAATCAATCAATCAATCAATCAATCAATCAATCATTCAATCAATCAATCAATTAATCAATTAATCAATCAATCAATCAATCAATTAATCAATCAGTCAATCAGTTCATCAATCAATAAGCTGCTCATTTAATCAAGCAATAAATCAATCAGCCAATTCACCAATCAATCAAATAATCAATCAACCAATCAATCAGCCAATCAACCAATCAATCAAATAATCAATCAGCCAATCAATCAATACATCAATCAATCAGCCATTAAATCAATAAATCTATTAATTGGTCAATTCATCAATATCTGAATAAGAAGTAAAATAAATAGTTATATTTAATAAGCATATTATCTAACAAATCTATTTTTCAGCAAAATTGTATTCATTAATTAAAACATTGTTGCCGCAAGCTTGCTATTTTTCAAACTTACGCTTCACCAATATTGTGATAGTTGTATCTTGATATTGCCAAGTATCTTGATTTTGCTTACTGTGACAGAAAACAAGATTCACATTTTGATTCTCGTAGTTAAAAAAAAAAAGAAAAAAAAAAAAAAACGCTTTTTGTTTACTAAATGAGTTTTTTCCCCTCAGTCAAGGAGCATAAGATGTTACTAGGGAGCAGAGGAGACTTCATTGTGTGGTTGGGCGGCACTATGTTGGGCTGCAAGGACAAGTGGACCTGGTGTACCTCAGGCAAGAAGATCGAGCTGTCCAATAAGATGTGGGGCTTATACAAACCGGACAATCAACATGACATTGAGTTTTGCTTAGGCATAGGACAGTTCTTCATGCAGAAAGGATTGGAAGATACCGCGTGTGATGAACATATGCCTTTTCTTTGTGAAGCAGCTGACTAAATTTTTGAGAATCTTTTTTTTGTTGTATGTAATACGAGTCTATAATTCACAACATTATTTTCATTTTTTGTAACCTCTGTACCACTCTAAAAATTGGTGCATTACTTTAGTTACGAATCCTAACTTATTTAAGATATACACTTTTAAGTTTATTATGAGTAGCTAAAATAATGCATTTTAGCAAATTATTAAAAATAGCTAATTTAACTTGGAATAGCTTTTAAAACCTTTAAAAAACTTAAAACAACTTAAATTAGCTATTTTTAATAACTTGCTAAAATGCATTATTTTAGCTACTCATAACAACTTAAAAGTGTATAATCTAAAAAAGATGGATTATGAAAATATAGTTGATCCTTTAACGATATCTGATGCAAGGGTCACTTTCTTCATTAAATATATCAGTCTAAAAAAAAAAAAAAAAAAAAAAAAAAATGTTATACCTAAACCTCACTAGCAGAGATAAATTTCCATAAATAATGAAGAAGGTGAATTAAAATTTTTTTGTTGAGTTTATGATATTTTTGGAAAGAGCTTTAAAAAATTTGGAGGTTCTATTTTTTCTTAGGACGATTAGAGCATGCGAAGTATTTTTAAATAACTTTTGAAAATCGGCCTAGAATCGGCCTGTGACGTCATCAGTCCACTTTTTTCTCGGCAAATACTAATTGTTCGACGTTCAGTAACCAGTTTAATAAAATCAGCTTTCACAAAACTGGCTACTGAACCTTCTACGGTCAATACTTTCCGAAATAAATGCCCGATTGATGACATCACAGGCTTTTAAGGTCAATTTTTAAAAATTAATTAAAAATACTTCCCATGCTCCAATCGTTTTAACAAGACAAAATAGGGCCTTAAAAATTTTTAACGCTCTTTTCAAAAATGTTATAAAAGTGGGGGTTAAAAAGAATTCACCTACCTCATTCTGATATAATTATAAAAAAAAACTGTGTATAAATAAATAAAAAAACAATTAATTACTCGTCCAACATCCTGTGCTTTAATTAACGCTATTGTTCACCGTTATACATTAGTATACCACTTTTTTTACTTTACTATGGGGCTAGCCTTGATCTAACAATTTCACCTATACAACAATGGCGTGGTTTTACATGTTATTTACTATTGCAGTAAGTGTACACTGAACTTTTTTTAATATTTTCTACAAGAGAATCAAAATTAAGTATTTGTTGCAAGGGCGGATCCAGGGGGGGGGGGGCACCCCCCCCCATGTGGGTGGAAAAAAATGAGCAAAAATTGAAGAAAAAAAATAAGTCCATAAAAAATTTTATTGCGCCGAAGGCGCAACTTTTATTGCTGGTTAAGCGTTTGAATCCTGATTACAGTATAACAAAAAATAATTTTTTAACCTCTCCTAGTTGTCATGTCATCAGGGTAATATATCAGAGATATAGTTCTGTTAAAACTTGGACATCCACGAAATATTTTGCTCGCGATAAGAACTAAATAAAACGACTTTAATGTAAATTTTATAATTTTTATCTCAAAATATTTTTGCATCCAAATATAAGTTATGTTTTACAATATAATAATAGTTTTTAAAATTGCTAAACTATTTTTAGTTAATTGGTTTATAAAAAAAATAATAATAATATATAGTAAAGTAATACACAATATTAATAATTTATTTAATTGTTCCTCTTTTTTTTTTAATTTTTCTTTTCAATGAAATAACATTAATAATTTTACAAAGAGATGAAAATAGAAAATATTTCAGAAATCATTTTATCCAACTTTTACTTCTTTTTTTGCTTACATAAAAAAAATAATAACAAACAACAACTAAAAAATCAAAAAATTTGCCATTCAAGAATATTTTTTAAAAGGCATACTACTTTTGCAATTTTTTCCAAAAAGGGGCGTGTCCAAATAAAAATTTTCGGCTGCGGCGCGCTACACCCTCCCCACCCCCCCTCGTCCTATACATAGTTAATTTCCTGGGAGATCGCCACCCCCAAAACAATCCACCTTTGATTTGCTTCATTGAACAGTTGCTATATTGTAGAGCACAAATGTTGTTATTTTGTAATAACATAAGTAATTATGCTGAACATGTTAACTATTATGTTATGTAGTATAATCACTGTACAATATAGCATACATCATGTTGCTATATTGTAGAGCACAATTGTTGTTATTTTGTAATAACATACGTAATTATGCTGAACATGTTAACTATTATGTTATATAGTATAATCACTGTACAATATAGCATACATTATGTTGCTACATTTTTGAAACTATATATTTTTAAGTTATTTTTTCTTTAAATAGATTTTATTGCAATTACAAGAAATGTTATCTCAAGATAATATGTACACCCAAAACTTTGCAACTGAAAAATGTAAGTACATAAAATATTTACATAAGGCAGGAAATCAGCAACTGCGGGATTTGACTAAAAAGTTGTAAGAAAGAAAAATCTGAAATTTTGCACAGTGATACATTAGGACAAGGTATCTTTAAAATTGTTTAAAAAATAAATAAAATTATAGGACACCTCCAGGCTAGATATTATTTATTTATTTATTTATTTACTTTTTTATTTATTTATTTTAAAGTTTTAGTTTCATAAGTGCCCATGTTATATTTCAATAATTATTTTCTCTCCTATCTGATGGTTAAGGGATCCTAAAATTTTATAATAGGTATATAGCTGTTACTCTATTACTTTGAAAATGGCATCATAAAGTTTGGAAGGTTTTCTTTTTGTATTTTGAGATATAAACCATCTAAATACAACCCTAATCGAAATATATTTTCGTGTTGTTATGGTATTCGTAGGTTTACAGCCACATATAAGAAGTAAGAAACTGTCTGTGCTGTTGGCTTGCGCTGCTAAATGTTTGGAATTGTCACCTATAAGTGCAAGGATGGGTAAAAGTACGAAGAAAGGCAGAAGTAACGAGATTTGTTATTTCAATACTTCAACAGCTTTCGTCACAAAGAAAAAAACAGGTAAATCACTTGGAAATTTAAAAAGCAAGTGTTTTATTTAGGCAGCAGGCTGTTAAAGAGAATATTTTCAAAATACTAAATCTTCTCACCCTAACATGTGTATATATAATGAAAAGTGATTTAAAAGTTAAAAAATAATTTAGAGATTTTTAAAAGTCATGAAATTCAAAATGGTCATAAAATACGAGAAATTACAAGGTAAAAATTTAAAGTGTTCAAAAAAGTATGGAAATGTAAAGTAGGGGTCCTTTCTGTGGTTCTCTAATATTTATAATAATCTGCCATCCATATTAAGAAAAGAACCAGATCAAATTATGTTTAAAAAAAAAGCTTAAAAACATTTTTGTTAAATGTACAGTATTATTCAGTCGATGAGTTTATTAACGACTCAAGATAAGTAGTCATTTAAAAAATTGTCTTTTCTTTATTTTTAATTTGTGTAAATGTTTTTGTATATATGTTTGACTATCATTTATAATTGCTTGTGTACTTGTGTATATAAGCAATTACCTGCATGACTGATGCATATTTTTATGTATTGTGTGTGTAGGATCAAAGAAATGAATAAAGAATTTTGATTTTTTTTTAATGTTTATGGTTTACTAATTTTTCTCACATCCTTGAAATAAAACCTGTTAACAACTCTCAAAAATAATGTTTATTAATTTTTAACTGGTAAAATGTGTCATCCATACCATCCTATGTTATTTAGTACTCACGTATGGCGTCGATGTATAGGGTGGTTTCATTCATGTTAAAGTCGGCGTCATAAGTGAGTACTAAATAACATTGGCCGGTATAAGAAAATGGCACATTTTGCCAGTTTAAAAATACTTTGCAATTTTTTGAGAGCATTGATGCTGTTAACAGGTTGAATTAGTATCTCAAGTATGCAAGAAAAATAATAATAAAAAAAATAGCTAATTTACTAAAGAAAATAGCCAAAAACTGGGTTTGTCCTATGCTGAGCAATGTTATTCATTGCTCAAAAAGAGCATCGAAAAGCATTCAGAATGACGCCATGCGTACACACACTATATATATAAATGTAATCACGCTATTGTTATATAATTAATTTCAGAAAACATGCCTCCGTTTTGCAAGCCGGTGCAGTGTGAGCCTGAAGCTCCAGTCGAAGAAGTGGTGACGGTAAGAAGCTCTAATCATCATATTAATGAATTTCAATTAATTAAAAATAAGTTACGCTGACATTTTAATATACCGAGCTGGTATGTCCGAGTGGTGAAGGCAGCTGACTCGTAACTGTGTACTCCTCACCGAGTATAGGTTCGAGCCACTGCTGGGTGTTTACGTGAAGTGTGAGAGCACAACGCGTTGCACGATGCATGTTTACATGCATTCCATGACGACGCACAGCATTTGTGGAGGTGCATGATTGATGTGATAGCACCGACTAGCCTGCCTATACATTCCCAAGGTTTCACTAGGCTGTCATGGCGAATGTTGGACTGTATAATTAAGCCGTGGCCGGCCAGTGTGTGCTTTTCCATTAATTGTAAAGTCCTTACCTGTTGATAAGACATTGTCTTGACTGGTAATGGGATTGGTGTTGCACAATAACGCAAGCAAAAAAAAAAAAAAAAAAAAAAAAATTGGGTATTTGAGAAAGGTAAACATTAATAATACAAAGAAGACTAAACTCAAAAGTAACTTTAATGATACAGATATGAAAGCCTATAGGATTTTAACTTTATGAACATGAAAACAGAATAAAAATTGGTCACGAGGTGCATGCTCACAAATAATAATGCTGTTCGTAAACCCTGTTCTCTGCACCAAAAATGACGATCACCTATGGTTATTCAAATGAAATGCGCATTTTTTGGTGTAAGAGAACAGGGTTTACGAACAACATTATTAACAAACCAAAACATCATTTCTTTAGTGAATAGCCATTCAAAATTTTCTTAGCAGTTCTTCTTTTTTATGCTGTAACTTCTACAGGCTATTGTTGGAGTTTTTTGTCAAATAAAGCTCATAATTCTCAGTTACTCTGTCTGGCATGCACATAGTACCTCTCAAATAGGTGTCTAGTCTAAGTTCGCATCATTTTAGTAGGGAAAAAATATTTTTTGTTTTTGTATTTTTAATATTATTTGGCATAAGGGTATCGTTAAAGAGAGATAGGCAGGTAAAGAAAAAACTCTTAGAATAGTTGCTTTCCTTTCTTTCTTTTTCTAATTTCTTAAAAATCAGATTAATGCAAAAAAAAAAAAAAAAAAAAAAAAAAAAATAGCACCACTCTTTTTTTTTTTTTGAGGCACGATTAATTAAAGTGATTTTTTTTTCTGTTTATAGGATGCAGAGAATGAAGATGAATATATACGTAATTATATTATATTTTGTTGAGCGACTAGCATAAAATATATATTGTCAAAAACTTTCTATTATTTATAGCTAAATTTTTACGTTCAAAATGCTTCTATTTATTGCGTTTAAAATGCCTTTTTATTTTGTTCTGAAAAAAAATTGTCATAATATTTTCACTTTTAAAAATGTGTCTAATTTGACTTAAATTTGCCGCTAAAATTTGAATTTCCGCATTTGCATGTAGTCTTTAAAGTTTAATAAGTTAAATATTTGATTATGTTTTCACGTTTGACTTAGCTAAACTTTTAAGTAACATTTCTTCTTTACTTTGTGTTAATATTATAATTAGCGACCGTCCAGATTGCGAGATATCAGTCGGTCAACTACCCCCTTAAAAATACTCAATGAACTCAAAAATTAGAAATTCACAGATGTATCGGTTTAAGACATAATATCCTCTTTTAGAATATGAAATAAAATTAACCTGTAAATTTTTTAGTCTTTCTCATTAGCTGATTAATTGATTGATTTTTAATAATTTTAGCACAGAAAGAAAGCATTGGAGAATCCTTCTTGGCTTGCGGAAAGAAATTTTTCTTCAGTAATAAATCGGTAAATGTTTTTTTATAAAATAAATAATTCAATACTTTGGCTAAAATCTTGCTTTAATATAGAAATAAAAATAATCAGTCACCGGTCTGGTCACGTGATAAATTCAAACCTCTTCCCAGCCTCCTCCCTCTAATTTATTCCTGCCCCATCCTTACATTGTGACGTCAAATAAGTGTGACTTCAATCTTCAAAATGAAAATAAATACAAAAAGCAACATGTTGGTGTCTAATTCATGGATAATAAGGGACATAGAACGTAATAAAATCTTAAAGCCCTTATGCACGTATTTTTTTTGTCACTTAGAATAATAGATTGATAATTATCATACCTTATTATCCATGAACTAGACACCAACATGTTGATTTTGTATGCATTTTTATTTATTTTCTTTCTAACAGTTGAATTAAAACTTATCTGACGTCACATTGTACCGGTGACTGTATTCTGAGAAATAATTCTAGCTCAAGTTATAGCTGCTTCATTGCCCCATAAGAAAGCATGTTAAATGTAGACAGGAACACAAAGTCGTCTGCTAGCTTTTTGTTAGTATTGTTGAGCTGTCAGTTTGTTTATTTTATCACTAAACACACTTTTGCAACGTCTGCTATATAGTGTAATAATGTTGTTATAGTGTAATAATGTTGTTATTACTTATGTTGTTGTATACCAGATGACAGTTGAAGAAGGTAAAGTGCTCTGCTGTCAACAAGACATGAACTTGCTCTCCATTGAAAATCTCAACAAACTGTTTTGCGTCACCAGGCTGGTCAGAGGTAAAGTAATTAAAATATGTAGTAACGTCATTGCATTCTTCTTATGTAGAGGGGGGCGTAACCAAATTTTGTAAGCCTGTAATTGGCGTAGAGATAAAACCAATATTACGGAGATACCCGAAGTCACTTTGACAACCAATCTTAGTGGTGGATTATTAATTAGATAATCATTAATTAACATCATTGATTGCATCGACCAGCCTGCCTAGACTTTTCCACGGTTTCTTTAAGGTTGTCATGGCAAATCCCGTGCTATGTACTTAGGCCGTGGCTGGCTCGTGTATGCTTTTTCATTAATTGGAAAGTCCTTAGCTGTCGATAAGACTATGTCTTGACTGGGAGTGGGGTTAGTATAGCACGATAACACAAAATTGCAAGCAAAAAAAAAAAAAAAAACTGTTGAGGAGGATACTCATAAGTTTTAAAACAATATAATTTACTTGTTTAAGGTGGGGGTTCAGGTACTGCGGGATACGACTAACATATTTTAACCCTCAAGCGCTCGGATAGGGTCTGTCTCACTTTTGAGTTAGTTTTTTTAAATTTAAATTTTTTGGTATTGCTTAAATTATAAAATTTTGTTACTTCCTCAAAAGTGTTGACAAAAAAGATGAGCGCGCAAATATGATTGCATTAATTGCAGTTCTTAATTAAAGTTTTGATATTGCGTGGACAACCATACAGGGCCTAGGACATTTGCATACCTGCTCTATATAAAAAATACGACGTAATAAAAATACGTAAAATTCTTTGAGTCTTATTTTAAAAATAATTCAGTACCAAAAGAATTAAAAATATCAAATCACTCTTCCAGAGAAAATGAAAGCTACAAAGTTCTGGACGTCAGCTGGTCGAGTGACGGAGAACCAGAGAACGTTTTTTAGGTGGTGCAATGAGGATTACGACCAAGCGAACAAGTATCTCTGGCTCACTAAGGGAGTTACTGCACACCCTTGCGCCACAGTTATGTTAGGCGTTCTGTGGGACCTTGGAACTACTGGAATGAATGTGGAGCCTTGTGATAAGAAGTACAGAGTCATCTGTGAGGTATGTACACTTGGCGGCGTGGTAAACCTTACATCAAAGACAACACTGCTTTTAATGAAATAATCAAAATGATGTCTTTAAGGAATATACCAGAAGAAAACATAAGCATTTATATCACAAAACACTGAACTAAATAATATTAGTTTCTCTCGAAACCCCGTAGCAGTGATAAGAAAATTTTAATTTAAGCAACCCACACAATATTTTTGACTAATTTTTGCATGTTTCTTCGTCAAAAACATAAAAAGTCACGCAAATTGCATATTTTACAGTATTTTTACGCTCTCTAGCTCGTGTGGGGCTACATTAACATTCTGGTAAAAATTATTGTCATAGTTTTGAAGATCCTATTTCGTGTTTATTAATTAAAGAGCACCTGTTGTTTTATGAGGTCTATGGCTTTAAATGTCAGTAATTAGAGTAATTACATTCCGCGTTTATAAATTTAGTACCTCACTGCTGTTATTTAAGATAACATTTTGACGCTGATTAAGTTTTTTTTTTTTTTTTAATTAGACGGACGATGATAATGCGCCGCCTACAGAAACACCTATCATCGACCAGCCTAACTGTATAAGCCCAGTATGTCCCAAGCCTTGTCCGCCAAATGTAAGTACTCCAGATATATATTTACAGTTTCAAACAAATGAAATATAACCATTTAAACATATTACTACGTTGTGAGCTTCAAATTATATGGGGTATCGATATTTATTTTTACTTCATATTTATGTGATTTTATGCGCAATTTAGGTGTAGCATTATCCATCAGGTGAGCTACTTTAGCCAGCAAGACAAACACTGCTCAGGTGTAGTGTTATCTATCAGGTGAGCTGCTTTAGCCAGCAAGCCAAACACTGCTCAGGTGTAGCATTATCTATTAGGTGAGCTGCTTTAGCCAGCAAGCCAAACACTGCTCAGGTGTAGTGTTATCTATTAGGTGAGCTGCTTTAGCCAGCAAGCCAAACACTGCTCAGGTGTAGTGTTATCTATTAGGTGAGCTGCTTTAGCCAGCAAGCCAAACACTGCTCAGGTGTAGTGTTATCTATTAGGTGAGCTGCTTTAGCCAGCAAGCCAAACACTGCTCAGGTGTAGTGTTATCTATCAGGTGAGCTGCTTTAGCCAGCAAGCCAAACACTGCTCAGGTGTAGCATTATCTATTAGGTGAGCTGCTTTAGCCAGCAAGCCAAACACTGCTCAGGTGTAGTGTTATCTATTAGGTGAGCTGCTTTAGCCAGCAAGACAAACAGTGCTCAGGTATAGTGTTATCTATCAGGTGAGCTGCTTTAGCCAGCAAGCCAAACACTGCTCAGGTGTAGCTTTATCTATCAAGTAAGCTGCTTTAACCAGAAGTGCATACTAATTTATTGTCAATTTCAGGAGCAAAAAAAGGCTGCGTTCAAACAAAAACTTAAGTCCAGCGATGATGACAATGATGAGGAAGATGCGGAGGAGGTGGGAGGAGAAGGGGGAGGGGGAGGAGACACTAAACCAACAATTGGTATGCCAGCTTATAATCAATCAATCAATCAATCAATCAATCAATCACAATCATAGAGCTGTAAATTACACGGTTCGAGCACCCTTTCGTTTAATTTTATTCACGGCCAAAAATTACTGCGTAATAAAATTACTATCATATTTTCAGCATATTTTGTTTATTACAGCATAATTTATGATATACTGCATAATAAATATATTACATAGCATAAATATTATGTTGTACAGCATAATTAGTTAAGTTGTTTCAATTTAGCATTAATTATGCTAGAATGATATAAATGTAGCATATTATTATATATAATATATTCTTTCATTGTAAAAGGTACATTAGTGGATCAATCTGCAATATTTTGACAGTTCATTTAACAAAACCCTGAAAATACTGAATTCTTACTTCCTCATTTTGCATTTAAGAGAAGAAAAAAACTCAACTCCACTCTGCTCAAAATATTTAATGAAGTAGGTGACCGACTGATATCTCGCAAACTAGACGGTCGCTAATTATAATATAAACACAAAGTAAAGAAGAAATGTTACTTAAAAGTTTAGCTACGTCAAACATGTGAAAACACGATCAAATATTAAAGTTATTCTAATTCAAAGATTACATACAAATTTTTGATAATTCAAATTTAACTCAAATTAGAAACTTTTTTAAAATTAAATATATTACTCAAATTCATTTTGAACAATATTATTATTATTTTTTTTTTTTTAATTTACTCAATTTCATTTGAAAATTATAGTGTTTGTTGTGCTGGAAATAAAGAATGACTAAAAATAATTGTGAAAATATAGTTCTTATTTTAACAATATCCGGTCCAAGTCGATCACTTTCTACATTAATTACGCTCACGATCGTGCTCGCAACTACATTAATTGATCCACGTTCAAGCTCTGTTATTAACTTTAATAATAAAATTTTAATTAAAGGCATACATTAATCGGGCAATCATTAAACACAAAATGGGATCTACAAAACTGATGATAATTTTTACCAGAATGTTAATGTAACCCGACAAGAGAGCGTGAAAAAACTGTAAAGTATGCAATTTAAGTGAATATTTCTGATTATGACGTCAGAAACATGCAAAAATTAGTATGAAAATGTTGTACGGGTTGCATTAATTGAAATTTTGTGATCACTGCTACGGAGCTACAGTTGGGTTTTGAGACAAACTAAAGTTATTTATGTAAATCTTATCAAGTGATTTGTGATATAAATGTTTACGTTTGCTTCTTGTCTATGCCTTTAAGAAACATTCACTGCTATTTCAGCTATGTTTTTTGGATCTAGAATTATTTACATATATTTAGATCTCGATAATGCAAGCGATAATGTCTGCTTAAAACTTCAATTTAACTAAACCGTAATTTTTTTTAACTTTCAAAATAAAACCTTTTTCCCACATCTCAAATGTTGTAAAGCTAAATCGTCTCTATCGCGTCAAAATGTATCAAGTGAAATTATCACGAGGTTTTCAAACATTCCATCTACATATAGGGGCCACTGTGTCAGATGGAACGTTTGGTGCGCTCGTGATAATTTCACTTGCAACAATTTGCTGCGATACAGCTAGACAAAATGTTGTTTGATATTTACAGATACGTCCAAGTATGTGGATGTAGTTTTCAAGACTCCGTGCAATAATGGCAAGAAATACGTGCTCAGTAAGTTTGATGTAAGTATGAATCACAACCCTACTAAAAATATCAACGTTACATAACCATTAAAACACGGTTAAAACACCGTTAAGTGCCTTTTTTGCCTGTAACAAACGTTAAAATAGCGTTAACACCTAGAACAAAAAATTTGCGTAATATCCTAAAAAACCTGAAAATCAACGTTGATTTGGCCGAAGTCATTTATTTCTAATTTATTTTCCATGCACAAAATGCCACTGCCGGTCACTGACGTCACAGCTCGCCTGGTCCACGCGCAAGTAAACTGGGCGAGCTGTGACGTCAGTGACCAGAGCAGTGGCATTTTGTGAATGAAAAATAAATTAGAAATCAATAACTCCGGCCAAATCAACGTTGATTTTTAGGTTTGTTAGGATATTACGCAGCTTTTTTGTTCAAGGTGTTCTACGCCTTTAAGTATTGTAGAATCAACGGTTATGACGTCACTAAACGTTGACATTTCAACAATAAAAACGTTAGTGACGTCACAAGCGTTGGGATTAAATAAAAAAATCATAGATTTGTAACGGCCAAGTTTGACGTTTATTACACTGTGATTCTAACGCTTGTGACGTCATTTACGTTTTTATCGTTAGATTTTCAACGTTTAGTGACGTCATAACCGTTGATTTTACAATACTTAAAGCATTTCAAAACTGTGTGCAAGCTTTTCAACGCTTTTTTTTTAGTGTGATATACCACTTAACCTAAATGAGTCACACCTTTATTGTTGCACAGTGCACCTGCATTAGGTATTATTGTAGTATATTAATTAAATATAATGTTCAGGCGACTTTTAACGACGCGTATGCTTCATGTTGTAACCTCAGCATGTCACCAGCGACCTTCTCCAGTGCTGAAGAGATTGCCTGTGTCACTATAGGCATCTTTCACGGTACGTTCTATAGGATGCTAAAGAATAACAACAACAACAACAAAGGGGGGGGGGGGGGTGGACAAGCCTGCCGTTACTTCATTTCGTCCACATCTATATACCATTTTATAAATGGAAAATAAAATTTAGAAATCAATGATTCCGACCGATTCATTTTTACATGAAAATAAAAATACTATACCTATGGCAGGTACAGCTCTCGCCAAAAGTTCCCGAACGATTTGCATAGGCAACCCACAACCACGCTATGTTATCTTTATGAGAAAACGCAGCGGCCGCCGCTGCTCCGTTCGGGAACTTTTGTCCAGAGCTGTACATGTATCCTGTATTTTGTAATAGGTACACTTGAATTTGGAACAGGTAGTTATAGAATAAAAAAGAAATAATAATAAATAAATAAAAATCTGCTGGTATGGCCGAGTGGTGAAGGCAGCTGACTCGCAACTCTGTACTCCTCACCGAGTATAGGTTCGAGCCACAGATGGGTACGTACGTGAAGTGTGAGAGCACAACACGTTGCACGATGCATGTTTACATGCATTCCATGACGACGCACAGTATTCGGGATGTGCATGATTGATGTGATTGCACCGACCAGCCTACCTAGACGTTTCCACGGTTTCTAGGCTGTCATGGCGAATGCCGGGCTGTGTACTTAGGCCGTGGCCGGCCCGTGTGTGCTTTTCCATTAATTGGAAAGTCCTTACCTGCCGATAAGACAATGTCTTGACTGGGACTGGGATTGGTGTATAGCACAATAACACAATATGGCAAGCAAAAATAATAATAATAATAATAATAATAATAATAATAATAAAACTTAATCCAACTGTCACATCTTTTTGTAGCATATTGCACCTACATTGGGTATTATTGTAGTATATTATAATAATACCTGTTCTAGGCTATATATCTACCTATTGAATTTACTTGCCTTAAGTATTATATTTTACGTGTAGGCATATGATATTAAATATCATTAGAATATTTTTTGTTCAAAGTTTTCTATAGCTTTAAATAATAAATATTATAAAATTTCAGCTGTAAGAGCACACAAAATTCCAATAATTAACCTATATAATGGATTCTACGGGATTTGGGTTGGAGTTACTTCACTTGGGTGTAGAAACAAATGGGTTTGGTGCCCAACCAACACAACTCTGGATATAAAATCTAAAATGTGGAATGGAGGAAATCCAAACAACTTGCGTGAGGTGGAATACTGCGGCGGCTTATCCAAATATCTTAATACCTACGGGCTGGATGACTTGGTGTGCTCAGAGAAATTTCACTTCATTTGTGAATCTACCTGAGACTATACTGTCGATTACTGTAATGATTTAAGTATTGTAGTGATTGATTGATTGATTGATTGATTGATTGATTGATTGATTGATTGATTGATTGATTGATTGATTGATTGATTGATTGATTGATTGATTGATTGATTGATTGATTGATTGATTGATTGATTGATTGAATAGTCAAATATAATTAATTAATAATTTCATTTAACTCGTTAATTATTAAAAACTTTATTATTAAAACTGCGATTTTATTTTTACTAATCAATACTTAAATTAGTATTGCACAAAACTTGTCACATATAAATTTAACTTTGTAATGTGAGATGTGCAAAATTAAAATAATATGTAAAATTATAGCAATAAAATTATTTGCGATGTAATTCCTTTTTTCCTGCTTGTTCATGATAGAAAAAAAATTACAGGAAATTGCAAATGTAAACAATTATTATAATTATGCTATGGACCCCTTTCACATCCTTGCGCTATGACGCCATATTTGTAGTGCCTATACTGTACTATACTGTACTGTAGTGCCTATGTACTGGCCTATTTGGCCAGTATAGGGAAACGACATTTTCCCTCATTTAATAATAATATAGTTAATAATATATTAACTGAAAACATTTTTCTCACATTCTTCTAGCTTATTAAAGCCATAGACCACATAAAAAAAATGTCCTTTTTAATGAATAAACACAAAATGAGATTTTCAAAACTGATGACAAATTTCACAAGAATGTTAATGTAGCCCAACGAGAGAGCGTGAAAAAACTGTAAAGTATGCAATTTGCGTGAAAATTCATGTTTATGACGTCAGAAACATGCAAAAATTAGTATGAAAATGTTGTGCAGGTTGCTTAAATCGAATTTTCTGATCACTGCTACGGGGCTACTGTTGGGTTTTGAGACACAAACTAAAGTTATTTATGTAAATCCCGTCAAGTGTTTTGTGATATAAATGCTTATGTTTTTCTCTGGTCTATTCCTTTAAGGCCTAGAAATAAGGATTCAATAGAGGTTTTTAAGCTTTGTTGTTAAAAAAAATAAAAAGTATGTTTTTCCTATGCTGGCTTGTGTATTTCTGACCAACAAAATGGCAGCTTTTAAATATGAATGGAAACTATGTATAAACCAACTTTAAGTTAGTAGGTGACCGACTGATATCTCGCAAACTAGACGGTCGCTAATTATATAATATTAACACAAAGTAAAGAAGAAATTTTACTTAAACGCTTAGTTTCATGTGAAAACACGATCAAATATTTAAGTTATTACACTTTAAAAATTACATACAAATGTAAAATATAAAATTTTAGCTGCAAATTTTAGTCAAATTAGAAAAAAAAAAATTAAAATTAAAAATATTATTTAAACTTTTTTCGGGAAAAAAAAATGTAACTATATACCTACAATGATTTCCCGTCTCATTCAGATTTTTGTTTTAATTCTTTATTGTATCCCTCAATAATATGGACTGCATAATATACGAAAATAGCTCATTTTGTAAGTTGAAAAATATCAAGCAATATTTTTAAGAGCATTGATGCTGTTAATGCACTTTTAGTAATTAATAATAACTAAAAATTAATTAGGCAAAGAAAATATACAAAAACGATAAGTTTGTCCTATATGCTGAGCAATGTTATTAACTATACTCCAGTATGGCGTCCAAGCGCAATTAGTATGACATTATGTGGATACACCCTATATAGCAATGGTTCAATATATGCAGCGTTTTTTTTTTTTTTTTTTTTTTTTTTTTTTTTTTTTTTTTTTTTTATGCAGTACATTGTCATTAACGCGACAATTTTATTTTCAAGTTACAATTTAAATATTATGCAATAGAATGTTAGCACTCATATAAAAGTAGATGCCATATAAGAGCAGTAAATAACGTCAACCGGTAAGGAAAAATGTCACATTTTGCCAGTTTTTTTAATACTGATCATTGCGATCATTGATATTACTAACAGGTTGAAACTTAAGTACGTGAGAAAAATAATAAATAAAATAATAACTACACGCAAAAAAAATAATACTAACAATGCAATAGGTAGACATATAAGCTTGAACCTAGGTATTATTATACTACAAAAATACCTTATGCAGGTACAATATGCTACAATGCAGGTGTGACTCACTTAGATTAAGTGGTATTGTAGTTTATAATTACCTGTTCCAAATTAAAGTGTACCTATTGCAAAATACAGGTTCATGTACCTGAAATCAGTAATAACTTTTTTCCGTGTAATTTTTTTTTTTTTTTATTATTATTATTATTTTTTTTTTTATTTAAGTCATAAAAACCCATTACATAAATTCATGAGGTCTATTCTGTTTTTACATACAGAGAGCTATTTGCTCGTGTTGAAGCTGTCCTATTACAAATTATATAAGAAAAGATAAAGAAAGATGACGTGATTTTCTTGTCACAATGTTAGATATAAATTATTTTTCTTAGCTTAATACTATAAATACATATATATATTTTTTTTTTTGCAATTGATTTGTAACTCAATATTCATATTTCAATGACAAATTAGAGATGAATAAGGATACATTATCATAACCACAATATAAATCATATATGATGGATCTAGACATTGATGCATATATTTATAATCCAGAAATAACATATTCAACATAAACAATCTAAGTACTGTACCTATAAGAACATCCAATAAATTATCTGTATATATCCATGTATACATTTTATATATAACTATACATTATTAATTATAATTAATTAATTAATTATTAATTATTAATTTTGTATATTCTAAAGAAAATAGCCATAAATTGACATTTTCTGAGCGATGTTATCCATTGCTCCAATATGTCGTCAAAGCGCATTCATTATGACGTCATATGCATACACCCTATTGTATTTATATCCTTACTTTCCCCCCACTTTTTTTTTATATGTGTGTGAGTGTTCTACAAAATAGGAGGGATAAAAAGAGGATGATCTTCTAACACTTTCTAAAATGACAACGCGCATAGTTGTGCGCAAGGAAGCAGAGATTACACTGACATCATTTTAAAATACACTGTACTATAAAGCATGTATGTATAATATAAAACGTAATTCATGTTATCCTTGAAAAGGTTTGTATTTTACTTATTATTGTGGGAAGTAAAAAGTGATTCTATCTGGGGAACACAATAGCGTGATTAACATTTATCTGCGGTGAATACAAAAGTCTGCGACGTCATGATGTAGGCTCTCTCTCTCTCTCTCTCTCTGACTAAGGTTTTACTTAGTTAGTCGTGTGTTAGTTAGTGGTGAGTGAGTGAGCGCGGGATATCGCAAGCAAGGTGAGTCCTTGTCTGTCTCTATTTGTAATTATTGTAATTTGTATTTATTATTGTTATCATTTTATTGATAAGGGATGCTTTTGCATGCAACTCTTAATATTTTTATTTGTTTTATTTGTTAGTTTGTTTCTTTTTTGTTTGTTTGTTAGTCGTTTGTTCGTTTGTTTGTTTGTTTGTTTGTTTGCTTATTTATTTATTTATTTATTTATTTATTTATTTATTTATTTATTTATTTGTTTGTTTATTTGTTTGTTTATTTACTTACTAACTTACTTACTTACTTACTTACTAATTGAATTAAGAAATACGCAATTTTGTTGGACTGACCCGGAAATGTCTACTTAGTGACCTTGACCATAAAAAATGCTAAAAAACACAGATTTTACTGCGTTTTATTATTATTATTATTCTCGTTTCTTTTGTTTTCTTATAAAAGTAATAAAATAAATTGTAAAAAAATCGTAAAAAACTTCCCATTTTTATAAAATTTAAAATTTTAAATATATTTTGAGGGTTTTTAGTTTACTGAATTAAAAAAAAAAAACGGAGATATTAATTATTAAGTTTGTTTAAAAAAATAAATTACAAAAAATTCCCTAATTGTTCTTTACAAAACAGTTTTAAATAAAAAGCTATAAAATATATAATGTTTTTTTTAACCGCTTTTTAAAAACCAATTATAATTTAATTGCAATTAAATTTGTAATATAGAAACCATCGTAAATTTTAGAAAATTACCAATTTTCCATTTCTAAATAATAGGTTTTATATCTTATGTAATAATTATTTCCTATCAACTACTTAATTTATGATTTCCACTGTCGTCAATTTTAACTATGTTATTGTGCGCGGTTCTCAGAAGACCAAAAGTTTTTTTTTTTTTTTTCTTCTTCAAAAACGTTTTTATAATTTTACAGACTCCCTACCGACTCTTAAGAGCACAAAATAGCTTTAAAATACAGGATATATCAAGTGTATTGAATATTTAAGGGACAAATATATAGAAACTATATAAATTAAACAATATATTAATTAAATTTTAATTAATAGTTCAATTAGTATAAAATTGCAGATTTGAATGCGTATAGTATCCATCAGCACATCAATTTTAGAATTGGGGTTATAAAATTCAGCTAAAGGGTAATATTCTTTAAATATAAATATATTTTTCAAGAGGTTCCGGAATAAAGTGTCATTGTTACCGTTTCTAATTCAAGATGGTAGATTATCAACAATTTTTATTGCTGCATAATAAGGGCTACTTTTAAATAATTTTGATTAATGAGATAGTATGTAATTTAGCGCCTATTTTACACGGGAAGTCTTAATGAAAGATTTTGGCTTTCGTGTTACACCATATTATATACACACTAAAAAAAGCGCTGAAAAGCTTGTACACAGTTGTGCAATGCTTTAAGTATGGTAGAATCAACGGTTATGACGTCACTAAACGTTGACAATCTAACGATAAAAGCGCAAATGACGTCACAAGCGTTAGAATCACAATGGAATAAACGTTTAACTTGGCCGTTAGAAATCTACGATTTTTCTATTTAATCCCAACGCTTGTGACGTCACTAACGTTTTTATTGTTGAAATATCAACGTTGAGTGACGTCATAACCGTTGATTCTACAATACTTAAAGCATTGCAAAACTGTGTGCAAACTTTTCAACGCTTATTATTTAGTGTGTAAGCTGTAAACCCGGTCGAGTCGATTTCCTTTTCATTGTCAACTTACTGCTTATATAACACGGTGTAACACGAAAGACAAAACCTTTTAATTTTGATTATGATAGTGTTTAACATAAAATGTTAATTAAACAGGGGCGGATCCAGATGGGGGTAGAGGGGGCGATGGCCCCTCCAAAACGGTCAAAATAATGTTTCCCCCCCTCCCGAGATTAACATTGCAGTATATGAAATCGCTCCCTCCAATATTTTTCGCTGGATCTGCTCCTGCAGTTAAATTCCAATTATTTATTAATTCAGCAACACAGCCAGTGCCAATACAATATACATAGTCAATGTGGTCATAACTCATAACATACACTTACTATGGTTTGTCTGTTGCAATTCATTTAAGAGTATTCAATGATTTTTCCTAGCAAAGTCGGGAGATACATTTTTTCAAAAATGTGTTGTTGTTTTTTCGGGAATTTTGAAATTTTGACAAAGTACTTTTCTCTAAATCATAAAATTGATGTTTGTACCAAATTTCAAAGATATCGGAGAAATTGATGGGTTGAGCCTTTACCAGTTGAGAAATACGGCCTCATTATATACAATACAATAAAGTTACAAATAAAGCAAAAACAATTAAAGGTCATAACCTTAATGTTAAACAAATGCAAATATAATACTTAAGTTATTCCACTTTGAAGGTAGACAGTTCAATGTGAAGAGCTGATTATGATTACATGTAAATGGGAAAATTTTAAATACTAAAGCATCAAATTTAAAGTCATCTCTTTAGATTTTTTTAGATACATATATATTTTTTTTAAATGTTCAAAATATCAATGAAAAAAATTAAATTCAATAAAATATTATAAAAATGGTGCATTACTTTAGTTACGAATCCTAACTTATTTAAGATAATCACTTTTAAGTTATTATGAAGCTAAAATAATACATTTTAGCAAAAGTTATTTTATAAATAACTAATTTAAGTTTTTTTAAGCTATTTTAAGTTAAGTTAATAGCTATTGTTATTATTTGACAAAATGCATATTTTTAGCTACTCATAATAACTTAAAAGTGTGCTTATCTTAAAGGCGTAGAACACCTTGAACAAAAAAGTTGTTTAATATCCTAACAAACCTGAAAATCAACGTTTATTTGACCGAAGTCATTGATTTCTAATTTATTTTCCATTCACAAAATGCCACTGGCGGTCACTACCACACAGCTCTTGCGAGTAAACCGGGCGAGCTGTGACGTCAGTGACCGCCAGTGGTATTTTGTGAATGGAAAATAAATTAGAAATCAATGACTCCAGCCAAATCAACGTTGATTTTTAGGTTTGTTAGGATATTACACAACTTTTTTGTTCAAGATGTTCTACGCCTTTAAATATAAGTTAAGATTTGTAACTAAAGTAATGCACCAATTTTTAGAGTGTATTAGAAAATTAAAGTTTTGTTACAATGTTCTATTGTTTGATGGATATAAATTATATAACGAAAATTATTATATAATATTAGGGTTTTTATTTGTGGGTTTTTCCAAGTCAGTTAACTACACTATTTTTACATAGTTACTGTACTTTAAAGTTGTTGTTTTTATTATTATTTTTTTTATTAACGTAGAACGTGACCGACTTGAACCGGAAATCGTTAAAAGAAGAACTATTTTTTTACAAAAAAAAAAAAAAAAACAAACAAACAAACAAACAAACAAAATTTATATACAATGCATGATTTATTTCCAACAAAACAAATACTATAATTTTCAAATAAAATCGAGTAAATTAAAAAAAAATTAAAACAAAATTCCTAATTATATTTTTAATGTAAATTAAGATTATTACTGTCTAGAATTTTCCACTAAAATATGAAATTCCACATTTACATGTAATCTTTAAAGTGTAATAAGTTAAATATTTGATCGTGTTTTCACATGTTTGACGTAACTAAACTTTTAAGTAACATTTCTTCTTTACTTTGTATTAATATTGTAATTCACAACCGTCTAGTTTGCGAGATATTAGTCGGTCACCTATCCCGTTAATGCTACTTCTTACCAGTCAATATATATTTTTTTAACTTTTTATGGCTTAAAACGAGTTAAAGTATGCATGGTAAACTTCATTCAATTTTTTTGCCCTAAATCGGTAAAGTGGTTTTCTTTAAAAAAAAAAAAATAACAATAATAATAATAATAATAAAATAAATAAATAAATAAATAAATAAATAAATAAATAAATAAATAAATAAATAAGTAAATGAGTAAATAAATAAATAAATAAATAAATAAATAAATAAATAAATAAATAAATAAATAAATAAATAAATAAATAAATAAATAAATAAATAAATAAATAAATAAATAAATAAATAAATAAATAAATAAATAAATAAATAAACAAACAAATAAGTAAATAAATAAATAAATAAAACAAAATTAAAAATCATTGATGTTGAAAATATAAAACCGTCCACTTGAACGTTCCCAAGAAATTAAATTATAGGAAAGCACAATTTTTTTTTTCTATTCATAATTCTTTATTAACCTTCCTGCAAGGTCTATATAAAAAAGAGGTTGATCGCAGCACAAAACTTGCACATTATATTTCATTTTGCGATGGATTGTACTTGGTTCTAAGCCAATACGATACTGTTCACCAGCGTTCACCAGTTACGTCACTGATAAGGTGAACAAATTTGCAAGTGGTGATATGACGTCTTAGGCGAATTTCTTTAAGCTGCGCGACTTTGGCCAAAACTTTTCCCGGAGCACCTAACCTCTTATATCAACCTAACCTGCTTAATATATTGACTGCTTATGTTTACTCAAAATGCGGAAAATGAAGTGACCGGAAGAGGAAACCACGTGATGGTAAAAGTGGGAAAAAAGTTGGTGCTAGCAGGAAGCTAGGCCTGAGCTACCTCCCACTTTTACCATCATGTCACGTGTTTTTTTCTTCCGGCACTTCCTTTTCCGCATTTTAAGTATAAACATAAGCAGTCATTATTCAATTTCTATAGTTTCTATATTTGTGTCCCTTTAATATTCATTACACTTGATATATCCTGTATTTTGTTTTTTTGGATGCTTCTTGACATTTTATGAATGCAATTTTGTAGTATATATATATATATATATATATATATATATATATATATATATATATATATATATATATATATATATATATATATATATATACACACACATATATATATACATATATATATATATATATATATATATATATATATATATATATATATATATATATATATATATATATATAATATATATATATATATTATATACTATAAATATAAATATAATTTATTCTAATTTTTTTTTTTGACAAGACCACCGCTTGTTGTAAGACATGTTACTATGAACTGCCTGGGTCAATAGAGAAATCTAATTCTTAACCTTGACTTTGACCTTCCTGGGAGAAAGCACACCATATATTTTAAACGCTCATGATAATAATTAATTGTTAGTATATATGTGCAATGAAAATTTCCCGATACTACAAGATAACTCCACAGAAGCTTGTTTCCAATAAAACCAATCAATTTTATAATATTGATATTAGATTATGTTTATTATCACTAAATCAATTGGAATACATACGGCATTTTTATTTGAAAAATAATAAACTGATTGTTTACTATTAATTATAAAGAAGCAATTCTGAGAAATAGTTATGTCACTTGATCTAAATAGTAGTATAAAAAAACACGATTATATAGTTTTACTGGGTTTTTATTGTACAACACTAAGGAGAGCAGTATTTGTACACGGAAAAAACAGAAGATAGTGAAATTGAAATAGTGAAAGGGTCGGACTGACACTCGAGGGGCCTCGTCCGCAAAAGGAGTGTAACACCCTCTCTAGGGGTCACAAAAGGAGGCATAACACCCTTATGCCTCTTTTTGGACCTTAGGGGCCTCCAAAACTTACTTGGGGGGAGGGGGGACTTGCTCTTATGGCCAGTCCGAGCCTGAGTAAATATGGTTGAATATAGTGGGATTGAAATGTTTACGTTAAAAAGGAGTTAAACTTTGGTACAATGTTTTTCTTTGGGTTTCTTTAGTTTTCTTTGGCTTTTTTTTTTTTTTTTTTTTTTACTTTAGCCTTAAAAGAAATTTAGGGGTTGGTAAAAAGTAAAAAGCCATACCATTCATGTTTTGGAGTAAACCATAAATACTTTTTAATGTATAATAATTAATAATAATAATAATAATAAAAATACGCTAAAGTTTTTTTTTAATGCTTAATACTCAATAAGGATTCTATTCAACTTCATTTCACTTGCAAGGAAACTTGCAATAATGTTGACGCTAGACTACTCAAAATTTTAGTAAGAATTACGAATAGTCGCTGAAGTTTGGGTATAAAATTGAAATAAGGTTCCTATATACCACTTAAATATCATGAGTCATGACCAAAGAAATCACAACAGTAATAATAACAACTATATAGGTGAATAGGTGGAACAAAGGCAAATCTTATAGGGTCCATGCTCATATATATATAGCTATGCTATATAGCTCAATAACATGGGTGGTATAGGAAAATAATTAATTTTGCCAGTTTAAAACCACTATGCAATATTTTTGAGAGCATTGATGTTGTAAATATGTTGAATTAGTATCTCAAGTATGTGAGAAAAATAACAATAACAAAAAATTAACTGATTTTTCAAAGAAATTTGTCTAAACGAATTCTGAGCAATGTAATTCACTACTCCAGTATGACCTCCAAGCGCATTAAATATGACGTCATCCGCATACACCCTATAGTATTGTAATATGACGTATCGTGTTATATTTCTCCGTGTAAATATAGGTATTGTTTATTAGCTTTATAAAATTTTTATTATAAGTTAGAAAAAGTTGCGATAACTGCGAGATAATCTTGATGATGGTAAATATTATTTTACTTCATTGCTTGGTTGACTTGAATACTGCGCGCTACACTGACTAAGGTAATAAAACACAGCTTTCATTTAAGGGAGTAAGGTACCGACCTTATATCAAAAAAAACTAGAGATGTTTTGGGTCTAAATTTAGTGTCATTGTGCAGCTAAGGGTCACACCTAGCCGTGATAAAATTTTCATGGTGTTTGACCGTCCCGATTTTTTTTTTTTTTTTTTTTTTTTTTTTTTTGAAATTAACATTGGGCCTTATGGGTTAAAAATTAAAAAAATTCATATAAAATTAATTTGCAAGGTGTCCCTCCCCCCTCCGAAAATTTTTATACACTTGCTCATTGTTTCAGATTTTTTTTGACGAGAAAAGTTTGAGTCTAAAAGCCGACGTTGTTCCCCTGCACCCTTAACATTGTTGACATTTTAAATTTTTAAATTTTAACAACAAAAAATTATAGTAAAATAAAACTAATTTAAAATTTATTGTAGTTATAAAGCAGGCAATAAAAACTAATTCAAAAATATTTAATGTTATTTAAAAAAGCTTTTATTTTTAGGGTGTATGCATTTATGTTAAAGTCTTAAAGTCGATACCATGTTTGGATAACTCAATAATATGGGTGGAAGAGCAAAATAACTAATTTGCCAGTTTAAAAATACTATAAGAAATATTTTTGAGAGCATTGATGTTGTTAATAGGTTAAATTTCAAGTATGTGAGAAAAATAATCATATCACAAAATTAAACGATTTCGCAAAGAAAATATAGGCAAAAACGAAGTTTGTCCAGTGCTGAGAAATATTGATCACTGATCCAGTATGGCGTCCAAGCGCATTAAATATGACGTCATGTGTATAATCGTATAGACCCCTTGCACATCCTTGCGCTTTGTCGCCATGATTGTGGTGTCTAATGCACTCTCCAGCATAATAGAGGAAACATCATTTCTCCTAATTTTTCACATATTTTAATTGAACCAATTTTTCTCATATTCTTCGAGATTATTAGGAGCTATAAATAAGGCTTTGCTTGAGGTTTGAAGCTTCTTTTGCTATTAGAAAAATAAAAATGACGTTGTTCCTATGCTGGCCTGTGTATGCATAACCAGCAAAATAATGGCTCTTAAATATGAGTGCAACCGGTCTATATAATTAAGATTCTGTATACTTTTACTTTAAATGATTTATAATAAGCATGTAAATCACTTATATGCAAAATAAAAAGTTACTTTTGAATGAAAATGTACTGATGAACTGGTCTTTTGTCGCTAGGAAGTATAGAAAAAATTATTAAAATTCATATTTTTCTTATATTATATATAAACGTATACATATATGTATATAAATATATATATATATATATATATATATATATATATATATACGTTTAATAATAAAAAATTTGTATGTACTTTTTGTATTAAGTAATCAAAAAGAATAAAATAAATAAATAACTAGCTAACGAACAAACTAACTAAATAACTACCTTAAATAAATATCAATCAACCAATCAATCAATCAATACAGTTGCAGAAACCATGAAGACGCCAACTCGCGCCTGCTGCTTCAAGATCCTCAAGACAAATGCTTTGACGATCTTCACGGTGCTCGGCGTGGTAGCTGGGGTCATCCTAGGTGTCATCCTGAGATCAACCAGGTCACAACAATGGCGAGCCAGGGACATCATGTACGTCAACTTTATTGGAGAATTGTTTCTACGAATGTTAAGGTACGTACAATTGTTATTATTTTAAAAGTGTTCATAGTTTTTAAACAAATATACACAAATCTAACATTGTAACGAATTGGATTTATTTTAATCTATGATTGAAACAAATAAAACGTTACATGGTATTTGCAATCACCTCACGCAAAGATACATAAGACTTCATCACAAGTATGCACTCTAAAAAATAATTGTTGAAAAGCTTTATACACAGTTTTGCAATGCTTTAAGTATTGTAGAATCAACGGTTATGACGTCACCAAACGTTGACGATCTAACAATAAAATCTTAAATAACGTCACAAGCGTTAGAATCACAATGGCGTTAACGTTAAAGTAATAGATCAGAGAAAAACAACATCATTTATATCACAAAACCCTTGATGGGACTTACATAAATAACTTTAGTTTGTCTCAAAACCCAACAGTAGCCCCGTAGCAGTGATCAGAAAATTCAATTTATACAACCTACACAACATTTTCATACTAATTTCTGCATGTTTTTGACGTCATAAATATGAATTTTTACGCAAATTGCATACTTTACAGTTTTTTCACGCTCTCTTGTGGGGCTACATCAACATTCTGGTAAAAATTATCATCAATTTTGTAGATCCCATTTCGTGTTTATTCATTAAAAAGCACAAGTTGTTTTATGTGGTTTATGGCTTTATTGCAAATCTACATTTTTGTCCAATCGATACCAATGCTTGTGACGTCACTAACGTTTTTATCGTTAAAATTTCCACGCTTAGAGTGACGTCATAACCATTCATTCCACAATACTTAAAGCATTGCAAAACTGTATTCTATCTTCTTAAAGCTTATTTTTACAGTGGAATTTGTCACTGTTTAATTTCCTAACTATGTCCACAGATGTCTAATTCTACCTCTAATCGTGGCCTCCCTGATCTCCGCTATCGGGTCCTTGGACCTCAGTTTGTCAAAGAAGATCGGTACCCGTGCTATCGTGTACTATATCACCACTACAGTATTAGCCGTCATACAGGGGATTATCTTGGTGATGACTATTCACCCGGGTGGAGGAGAGGCTGAAAATATCGAGAGCTCGGGGGACGGTTACGTGGGAACTACTGAGGATACCATGATGGACTTGGTCAGGTGGGTGAAAGAAAAAAAAAGTAATATTATTTTATATTCTAAAAGAAAATATTGTCTTGGATCGATTGATATATTATGTGAGTTTCTATAATCATTGAGTGCTTATGTTTACTCAAAAAGCAGAAAAGGAAGTAGCTGGATGAGGAAACCACGTGACAGTAAAAGTGGGAGGTAGCTCAAAGATACATTGAGTGCGTCTGTTTACTCAAAATGCGGAAAAGGAAGTGGCCGGAAGTGGAAACCACGTGATGGTAAAAGTGGGAGGTAGCTCAAGGTTATCTTGCTGCTGGCTGGCTGCTGGCACCAAGCTTTCTCCCACTTTTACCGTCACGTGGTTTCCTTTTCCGGCACTTTCTTTTCCGCTTTTTGAGTAAACGGACGCACTCAATTAACGTAGAAGGTGACTGACAATGAGTTAGACCGGAAATCGTTAAAAGAACAACTATATTTTCACAACAATTCTGTGTACATTCTTTATTTCCAGCAAAAACACTATAATTTTCAAATAAAATCGAGTAAATTGAAAAAAAAAAAAACTGAAAAAAGTTTTATTGTATATTTAATTTTAAAAAAGTTTCTGATTTGACTAAAATTTGCCACTAAAATTTGCCACTAAAATTTGAATGTCAACATTTGCATGTAATCTTTAAGGTGGATTAACTTAAATATTTGATCGTGTTTTTACATGTTTGACGTAGCTAAACTTTTAAGTAACATTTCCTCTTTACTTTGTGTTAATATTATAATTAGCAACCGTCTAGTTTGTGAGATATCAGTTGGTCACCTACCCCCTTAAGTATTTGTTATATAATTATGTTTGAAAATTGAATAATTACGTTAAAAAGTGTGCATAAGAAAAAGTTACCACTCGTGACGTAATTTTTTAAGTGTCAAAAAACGCAATAATTATAGAAATTTGCTTATCAATCAACTTGAATTAAATCCACTTGAGGACAATGTCCTCTTTTAGAATATGCAATAAAATTACCCAAAACATTTTGTAGTCTTTCTCATTAGACAAAGATTCTTGAAATATATTTCATTGAATACTACGTAATACTTTTTTATTCTTCTTTATTTTCCATCGTATTAATAATTATTTTTAAGATATGAAAATTTATTTTTTGTTTTTAGAAAGATGTTTCCGCCAAACATTGTTCAAGCCTGTATTTTTAATGTAAGTATATTTCTCTCTCTCTCTCTCTCTTTCTTTCTCTGTCTCTCTCTCTTTCTCTCTCTCTCTCTAACTCTCTATAAACAACAAAAAGCTATATTTTCAGCAGAAATCATTAAAATTATTTTGTATTTATGCATTTTCAATGCAATTTTGTTCTGTATAAAAATAGAAATATATATAAAAAATATATATTGGAAATGCAGTCATTTATTAAAAAACACTCCTACACGTTACTTGCATTCCTGTATTTTTCATTGGATAATAGTGCAGAAACAAAAATTGTTTATAAAATTTTCATGCATGCATGAGTTTTAACTATCGCGTCGTTATTGATGATAATTAATTTTATAATTTGTAATTAAGTAATAACAATAATTAATAAAACTTGTTATTTCATTTGTAATGCAATCTCTATGAATTAGCATTTATTAATGTAATCATATTGTCTGTTTGTATTTCAACTGCCAAGTTTTTCAACTACTTCCTTTTTTTTTTTTTTTTTTTTATGCAACTATTATACAATT
Source organism: Ecdyonurus torrentis (assembly GCA_949318235.1). Lineage (NCBI taxonomy): Eukaryota > Metazoa > Arthropoda > Insecta > Ephemeroptera > Heptageniidae > Ecdyonurus > Ecdyonurus torrentis. The sequence goes on from OX439137.1 coordinate 18,469,025, forward strand.
TAAAACATAAAACTCTTACGTAATATATTGTAGTTTGTCTCTAATATTGTCATATATTTTCAGGACCGCACAGTACTGACACCTCCTAAACCTGCTCCAGTGAATGAGTCACTTTTTAGCACCCCTACACCCCAGGGTTTGTATATATAGCTTATTTTAAGTTAACTAATTTGAATAAACTTTCAGAACTATCTATGATCGTTATAGAAGTTGACAAAAGCAATTTGTTCGATTTATTTGTTTAAAAAAAAAAAAAAAAAAGGTATAACTATATTGTTTATACGCAATCTAAAAAAATGGTGCATTACTTTAGTTACGAGTCCTAACTTATTTAAAATAATCACTTTTAAGTTATTGTGAGTAGCTAAAATAATGCATTTTAGCAAATTATTAACAATAGCTAATTTAACTTAAAATAGCTTAAATAAACTTAAAACAATTTAAATTAGCTATTTTTAATAACTTGCTAAAATGCATTTATTTAAATACTCTTAATAACTTAAAAGTGTTTATCTTTTAAGTTAGGATTCGTAACTAAAGTAATGCACCAGTTTTTAGAGTGGGTCTCTCTCTTATTCTCTCTCTCTCTCTCTCTCTCATTTTCTGGTTTTCCCTCACGATTGTTTAATAAGCTATATTTAAGTACGTAATTTCTTCTTTCTGTGCTTTCCTTTGTACATAATATACCATAAAAGCATAAATTAAAAAAAAAAAAAAAAAAAAAAAAAGACATGACAATCTTCTTTGAGATTATTTTATACATAATATACGTTTATACTTATATCATTTATCATATAAATAAAGCTTTTTATTTATAGAAATTTTAATATTTTACTTTCACTGACAAAATTGAAATTTAAAGATTGATTGATTGATTGATTGATTGATTGATTGATTGATTGACTGACTGCCCTATATTCCAGTAGAAGACAACATATACAAGTGGGACATCAAGCTGGTATTCGTGGAAGGAATGAACATCATGGGACTGGTGGTATTCTCGGTTGTGCTGGGGGTCGCTCTGGGCAAGATGAAACAGCAAGGCAAACCTCTGCTGGACGTCTTTGCCAGTCTTAGTCAAGCCATGATGATCATCACCAAGTGGGTCATATGGTACGTACGTCGTATATACATCAACCATTCATTCATATCGATGTGTAGAAAATATTGTGTAGCTCGACGTTTTTTTATTAAGAGAAGCAAAATGTGTATCGGCGTTCATTAAGACTAAAATGTGTATCTGTATTTTTTTTTTTTTTTTTTTTTTTGTTACCGAGCTGGTACAGCCGAGTGGTGAAGGCAGCTGACTCGTAACTGTGTACTCCTCACCGAGTATAAGTTCGAGTCACTGCTGGGTGCGTACGTCAAGTGTGAGAGCACTATTGTATACACGTTCGGGAGGTGCATAATCTATGTGATTGCACTGACCAGCCTGCCTTGATCGGGCTGTCGTGGCGAATACCAGGTTGTGTAATTAGGCCGTAGCCAGCCCGTGTGTGCTTTTCTTTTGGAAAGTCCTTAGCTGTCGATAAGACAATGTCTTGACTGGGACTGGGATGGGTGTAGCACAATAACACAATATGGCAAGCAAAAAAAAAAAAAAAAAAAATGTATGCTGGCAAAATGTGTAGAGAACCTCAACAGAGAAGCGACAACCTAATGTTTTAGGCAGGCTTGCAATATATAATTATGTTTTGAAAGTCCCGCTAAAAGTACCAAACTTTTAAGCTAAATAATTGCCTAAATTAAACAAATTTGGAGCTTTCTCTTTGACTAAGAGTATTTCCACTGTCATTTAAGTTTGGATACTTTTAGCGGGGCTTTCAAAACAAATGTATTGCAGGTTTGCCTAAAACATGAGGTTGGCGCTTCTCTGTTAAGGTTCTATAAAGTTGTCTAAAAATGTTTAACTGGGAGTGCCATCTACATTTAGTTCGGGAATGGCTTACATAAATATTTTACTTCCCGAGAGAGAGAGAGAGAGAGAGAGAGAGAGAGAGTAATAAGAATAATAATCTTTATTGACCCAGGCAGTTCATAGTAACAATCAAAGTTACAACAAGCATTGGTCTTGTCAAATATAACATAATAAATCATACAAATAACAACAAGAATACAACACTACAATAAATTACACAACAATTACTAAATTATTAATCTATAATAAAATTATAATGAAGTTTGTAAAACTGTATCATCAGTATAATATTCCAATGTTGTATGGGTGGTGAACATTAAAACATCGATGTTATCTACCTTTGAGTTTTTATCAAAAAAGGATCCTAAAGTATATAATATTCTTTAAAAAGCAAAAAAAAATTAGCAAATTTTTAAAAAAATTATCATTATTTACATTTCTTAAAATAGATGGCAAATTGTCATAAATTTTAGCTGTTACAAAATATGGACTTCTTTCGAATAATTTAGATGAATGTTTTGGAACAGCCACTTTAGAATTATATTACGAGTGTTATAATTATGTATATTGTTATTTGTCTTATAGGATGCAGGATTAGATCTTTTATACATTGCACAGGTAAAAATAAAAAGTGATGGAATAGTAAGAATTTTTAATTTTGAAAATTGTTCCCGACATGAATCCAAATATTTTAAACCTTAAATATTTCTTACAGCTTTTTTTTTTTTTTGCATTTTAAATATTGTAGATAAGTATTTTTCATCAGTACCTCAAAACATAATATTTAATTTTACATGAGAATAAAAATATGCATAGTAAATAGTTAATAGTGTTTCACGTGATACTATATTTTTTAAACAATATATTGCAAAATTGGCTGTATTTAACTTTTTAGAAAGCTCTGATAACTCCATGTCCCATGAAAGGGTGTCCTGTATAATAAGACCTAGAAATGTTGTAAAATTAACACATTCAATGGAGGATCCAGATGAATATATCAACATATTTGAATTTATATTAGTCATGTGTGTGTGAAATTCCATGAAAACTGCTTTTTTTGAATTTGAAATTAATATCTTATTTTCACACCATAAATGAGAGAGAGAGAGAGAGAACATATTTTAACTTATACGCACGGAATAAAGAATAAATAACGTAATTTATGCTGCATTTATGTCATTATAGCATAAATTATGCTAAATTAGAACAACATAAATAAATATGCTATAAAACATAATTATTATGCAATATAGCATAAATTATGCTGTATTGAACAAATTGTGCTGCAAATGAGCTAGCATAATTATTACGTATTTACTTTTGTCCGTGCGTGATATTTATGACGCATATTTTCCGCTAAAACATCGATAAGACAATCATTCATATAATATGATTCATTCAATATCAATGATATTTGAGAAATATATTAAGCACTTTTATGTTTTTATTTTTATCAGTTTATCATTTCATCTTTAATATAAATATTCTTCAGCTTTGAGGAACTGCAATTTTTGTATATTGCAATTTTACCTGCGTTATTTATAATCAAATTGGATCACTTTATTTTTCATGGTGAAAAATGAATACCTAATAATTAATTGCTTGCTAATAATAATTGGTTGCAAATATATAAAATTTCATAAATAATAAATTAGTAAATAAATAAATAAACAAATAAATAAAATAAATACATTAATATTTCAGGCTAGCTCCAGTAGGCGTGATGTTCCTTATCGCCTCCGAGATCTTACGTATGGAAAGTTTCGACGTGATCGTGGGTCAGCTGGGCATGTACACACTGACCGTGTTGATTGGGGTCTTGTTTCACGGCTTTGTGGTCCTGCCACTTATCTTCTTCATCGTGACTAGGACTCTACCCTTCAAGTTCATAGGCAACATGGCTCAGGCTTTGGCCACTGCCTTCAGTACGGCGTCCAGGTAATATTAGTGGTCGTAAAACCTGGTTTCTTGTAACAAAATTTGCGCAACTCTAGTTAAAAGTATTAAATGATCGTCTTTTTTTCGTGGTTTACAGCAAAAAAAAAAAAAAAATTAAAGAAAAAAAAAGTTAAGAACATTAATGCTGTTCGTAAACCCTGTTCTTTGCTCCTAAAATGACGATCAGCTATGGTTAATCAAATACAATGCGCATGTTTTGGTGCAAGAGAACAGTGTTTACTAACAGTATTAATGATGTTCCTAAACCCTGTTCCCTCTTGCATCACAAAAAAATGCTCAATTCCATTTAAAAATCATTACATTATCGACATTTTTTATGATTTGGGGCACGAAAAACAGGGTTTACGAACCTCTTTATTATTATCGTGCTACAACAACACAAAAATCGCGTAATATTGGGAAATCAAATATCAACACAAATTTGAAAAGAAAATATTCGAAATTTAGTGCATATCTTTAAAGAAGGCAAGGAAATTATAGCATTGTTAAATGTGAACAATCAAATAAAAGAGAGAGAGAGAGAGAGAGTTGTGTAGGTAATTGTGTAATATCCTAACAAACCTGAAAATCAACGTTGATTTGGCCGGAGTCATTGATTTCTAATTTATTTTCCATTCACAAAATGCCGCTGCCGGTCACTGACGTCACAGCTCGCCCGGTTTACTTGCGCGTGGACTAGTGAGCTGTGACGTCAGTGACCGGTAGCGGCATTTTGTGAATAGAAAATAAAATAGAAATCAATTACTGCGGCCAAATCAACGTTGATTTTCAGGTTTGTTATGATATTACGCAACTTTTTTGTTCAAGGTTTTGTACGCCTTTAACATAAAAGTTATACATTTCACCGACGTTGAAGTTCGTATCTTGTATATTATAATATGAATTCCTTTATTAAAAACTGTATGAAAACTGTGTCTTGAAAATTATTATATCAAAGTACCTAAATAGTGCAATATAAATTATAGAAAAAAAAACTATATAAATAAACAACTTCATTAATATTTATTATTTACAGTTCTGCGACGCTACCTATCGCCATCGCTTCACTAGAAGACAAGAACGGCATCGACTCTCGCGTCGCGAGGTTCGTCATGCCAATTGGTGCCACCATCAACATGGACGGCACGGCATTGTACGAGGCAGTGGCCGCTATCTTCATTGCCCAACTCAGAAATATTCCTCTGTCTATCGGAAACATCGTGGCTATCAGGTATGTCTATGGGATATCTCTACAAAATAGGGGCATTACTTTAGTTACGATAACTAACTTATTTTAAGCCCTTGTCAACTTACTTTGTTATATCATTTAGAATACTAGATTGATAATTACCATACCTTATTATCCATGAATTAGACACCAACACGTTACTTTTGTATTTATTTTCATTTATGATACCGGTTATTTCACGCATCTGACGTCACAATGTACCAATGTGGTCGTAATAGGGGCAAAGAACTTGAGGAAGGGGCTTAAATTAATCACGGAACCAGAGCGGTGACTGCGATTGGCAGCTGTACATCGTGATGTCAGATACGTGAATAAACCGTAAAAAAATAAAATGAAAATAAATACAAAATCAACGTGTTGGTGTCTAATTCATGGATAATAAGGTATATGGTAATTATCAATCTAGTATTTTAAATAATAGAAAAGTAAGTTGACAAGGAATTTAAGAGAATCAATTTTAACTATTTTAAGTTATTATGAGCAGCTAAAATAATGCATTTTAGTATTTATTAAAAATAGCTGTCCAACTTCCTGTTAAAAAACTCAGTATATATTCCAAATTTATATTTCATATTTGTATAATACTAATTTGTGTGTTACAGTATCACAGCTACAATGGCTAGTATTGGTGCCGCGGGTATTCCCCAAGCTGGTCTGATCACCATGGTGATGGTGTTGGACACAGTAGGACTGCCTGCAGAGGACGTCAGTCTGATCTTAGCTGTGGACTGGCTCTTGTGAGTAAACTAACCTTTGGCGTGCTTTACTTGCAAAATATTGTGTGTGTGTGTGTGTGTGTGTGTGTGTGTGTGTGTGTGTGTGTGTGTGTGTGTGTGTGTGTGTGTGTGTGTGTGTGTGTGTGTGTGTACTGTGTGTGAGTGAGTGTGTACTGTGTGTGAGTGAGTGAGTGAGTGAGTGAGTGAGTGAGTGAGTGAGTGAGTGAGTGAGTGAGTGAGTGAGTGAGTGAGTGAGTGAGTGAGTGAGTGAGTGAGTGAGTGAGTGAGTGAGTGAGTGAGTGAGTGAGTGAGTGAGTGAGTGAGTGAGTGAGTGAGTGAGTGAGTGAGTGAGTGAGTGAGTGAGTGAGTGAGTGAGTGAGTGAGTGAGTGAGTGAGTGAGTGAGTGAGTGAGTGAGTGAGTGAGTGAGTGAGTGAGTGAGTGAGTGAGTGAGTGAGTGAGTGAGTGAGTGAGTGAGTGAGTGAGTGAGTGAGTGAGTGAGTGAGTGAGTGAGTGAGTGAGTGAGTGAGTGAGTGAGTGAGTGAGTGAGTGAGTGAGTGAGTGAGTGAGTGAGTGAGTGAGTGAGTGAGTGAGTGAGTGAGTGAGTGAGTGAGTGAGTGAGTGAGTGAGTGAGTGAGTGAGTGAGTGAGTGAGTGAGTGAGTGAGTGAGTGAGTGAGTGAGTGAGTGAGTGAGTGAGTGAGTGAGTGAGTGAGTGAGTGAGTGAGTGAGTGAGTGAGTGAGTGAGTGAGTGAGTGAGTGAGTGAGTGAGTGAGTGAGTGAGTGAGTGAGTGAGTGAGTGAGTGAGTGAGTGAGTGAGTGAGTGAGTGAGTGAGTGTGTGAGTGAGTGTACCTGCCAGAGGTAATAATTATTTTCCCGTGTAACCATAATCAATGTAAGTTATTATTAACATCGCACTCCTGGCTCATACGAATGACATGACTGTTTCAGAGATCGGTTCCGTACGATGATCAACGTGCTAGGAGACTCACTTGGCGCTGGTATTGTCAGTCATCTCAGTCAATCTGAACTGAAACAAATGACAGCCGCACCTGTGGAAGATGTGACGGTTGATACGAACCTCGTCGCGGAGTCGGAGAAATTGTAACATTTACAAATGTATTGAAAAGTGTTTCATATCAATGCTCTCTCTCTCTCTCTCTCTCTCTCTCTCTCTCTCTCTCTCTCTCTCTCTCTCTCTCTCTCTCTCTCTCTCTATATATATATATATATATATGGATGGCATAAGAAAATATCTTATTTTGCCAGTTTATAAACACTATGCAATATTTTTGAGAGCATTGATGTTGTAAATATGGTGAATTAGTATCTCAAGTATGTGAGAAAAATAATAATACCAAAAAATTAACAGAATTTCCAAAGAAAATTGGCTAAAATGAAGTTTGTCCTATACTGAGCAATGTTATTCACTACTCCAGTATGGCCTCCAAGCGCATTAGATATATATGACGTCATGCGGATACACCCTATATCTATGTGTTTCATATCATTGCTCTCTCTCTCTCTCTCTCTTTCTCTCTCTCTCTCTAGCTCTCTCTTTCTACTATAAGGTGTATGGATTCATATTAAATTCAATGCCATGTTGGATCACTCAATAACATATAGGCTGCATAGAAAAATGACTCAGTTTACAAATACTATAAGCAATATTTTTGAGAGTATTGATGTTGTTAATAGCATGAATTTAAGTATATCAGAAAAATAATAATAAAAACATAAAATATCAACCGATTTCTCAAAGTAAATAGACAAAAATGAAGTTTGTCCTTTACTGAGCAATGTCATTCAATGATCCAGTATGGCGTCCAAGTGCAATAAATATGACGTCATGTGAATACACCTTATAAATCTCATACATGTTCCATCGAATCCATAATTGCTCTCTCTCTCTCTCTCTCTCTCTCTCTCTCTCTCTCTCTCTCTCTCTCTCTCTCTCTCTCTTTCTCTCTCTCTCTCTTTTTCATATTATCAATAATTTTAAAATTTTGATATAATAATTATTTTGTGCAGTACAAATATTATAAGTAATAAATTATTAAAGGTATTTTTAACAACATATTTCAAAGCTTTTTATTTGAAAGAAAGGGGGGAGGATAATAAAAACACATATAGCTCGTTCTGTAAAGTAAAGTGAATCTCAATAACAGTGATTGGCTGACCAACAAAATAAGACACATGCATTGGTTGATCTTTTTTTTTTTTTTTTTTTTTTTTTTTTTTTTGAGCCATTAAAAGTGAGTCGCATATTGAGACTGTAACTTTTGTTGGGAAGTTTCTTTCATTCTTATAAAGTTCAAAGTTCTAAAAGAAGAAATAACAATCATCGACCATATGTATAAACGTAGTAAACAGGTAATGACGTCATATCCAGCTGTTTTTAACAAAGGAACATTTTCGAAGCTAGCTCAATATTTGTGTGTAGTTTATAGAACGAGCTATAGTTAAACTTTTTAAGAATCAGTAAAAAAAACTTTTTTTTTTTTAAAATAATAATAATAAAATCCACATAAGTTTAATGGAAACGGTCAATTAAAGATCCCGTGCCTTTTTAGCGTATCTGTGGTTGGTCCAACATCACCACCGGTATCAACCATTATTTCAATGTCAAAGTGTACTTATATCTGACATACATACGTACGTACGCAGAAATACATATAACTATTAATAGGCACCTTGAACAACCTTGCGCTTTGTCGCCATGTTTGTGGTGCCTAATGCATTAAGGAAACATAATCTTTCCTAATTTTTAACATAAAAAGAGTTTATTTCAACTGAAAGAATTTTTAATCATATTCTTCGAGCTTATTAGGAGCTAGAAATAAGACTTTGGTTGAAGTTTGAAGCTTCTTTTGCTATTAAAATATTAAAATTGACATTTTTCCTATGCTGGCTATGTATTCCTGACCAACAAAATGACGGCTGTTAAATATGAGTGCAACCGGTCTGTATATAATATAGCATATTTATAAATAGCATATTTATATATAGCATATTAATATAGCATATTAAGTGACATTTTTCCCCTGTACATAGAAAGCAAGTTATGATCTCTAAGTTTGTAGCCTCTATTAACTTCTTATCTCACAATGACTATGTATAAAATATTTAGAATTGTGAAATATTATATTACACACCAAATTTCTTAGGAAAAGATAAAATTAGTATTGGTGGAAAAGATAACACTAAAAGACTGCGGCCTATGACACGGTTAATTATCTCACTCACGCACATAATCTGTTTGAGAGACGATCTCGTAAAGTTGCTTCGATGTAAGGTAAGTTAACTTTGCTTTCATGTTAAAGTCAATGCCATGTTGGATAAATCAATCAATGAACGCTTGAAGTTGCAACAACAATTGCACGGAAAAAACTACTACCTATGACAGGTACATGAACCTGTATTTTGCAATAGGATACACTTTAATTTGTACCAGGTAGTTATAAACTACAATACCACTTAATCTAAGTGAGTCACAACTTTATTGTAGCATATTGCACCTGCATTAGCAGGTATTATTGTAGTATAATAATACCTGTGTTCTAGCGTATATGTTTTTAGTATTATTTTTTGGCGTGTGAGATATTTCAATATATTTTGATTTTTCAGCAACAATGACTCATTGTTGATCTACAATGTCTTCACTTCAAAAAGAAAATTACAGGTGAGAATTTGGTTAATGATAATGGAAAATTAGAGGCAATCCTAAAGAACTTACGTTTATATATACTAACGAGTTATTCTTTAAACTTTTTTCAACTAATGAAAGGCCTTGTCAACTTACTTTTTTATCACTTAGAATACTGGATTGATAATTACCATACCTTATTATCCATAAATTAGACACCAACACCTTGATTTTGCATTTATTTTTATTTATTTTCTTTTTGACTGTTATATCACGTATCTGACGCCACAATGTACCGATGGGGTCGTGATAGGGGCGAAGAACTTGAGGGAGGGGCTTAAATTTATCACGAGACCAGAGTGTTGACTGTGATTGGCGGCGGTATATTGTGACGTCAGATACGTGATATAACAGTCAAAAAGAAAATAAACAAAAATACATACAAAATCAACGTGATGGTGTCTAATTCGTGGATAATAAGGTTTGGTAATTATCAATCTAATATTCTAAAAAAAAAAAAAAGTAAGTTGACAAGGGATTTAAGTTGTTGGTTTGAATGGTTTGTATACTGAAGTGTAAAAGCCCTTGTCAAGTTACTTTTTTTATTATATAGAATACTAGATTGATAATTACCATACCTTATTATCCATGAATTAGACACAAACACGTTGAGTTTGTATTTATTTTTATTTACTTTCTTTTTTACTGTTATATCACGTATCTGACGTCACAATGTACCGCCGCCAATCACAGTCACCGCTCTAGTCACGTGATAAATTTAAGCCCCCTCCCTCAAGTTCTTTACCCCTATCACGGCCCCATCTGTACATTGTGACGTCAGATACGTGATATAACAGTCAAAATGAAAATAAATACAAAATCAAGGTGTTGGTGTCTAAATCTTGTATAATAAGGTATGGTAATTATCAATCTAGTATTCTATATAATAAAAAAGTAAGTTGACAAGGGATTTAAATCTATGTAACTGAATTTTGTACAAGTCATGTTTTCCGTAAACTTGGTACATAAGTTAAAACAAACTATATTACCTGTTGCTCCTCAAGACCAAAATTTATCCATATTATAAGAAGTATTACCAACAGATCAACAAAGTGAAGCGTTCTTCCATCGCAACACTTTAATCCATTTTGCTGCTTTTAATCGCAAAATCTAAAAATAAAACTTGCAAACTTTATGATAACATTTGAAAGTTAACAGTAACAGCTACCTATGAATAAAATTTTTAGAACCCATGAGTATCAGATAAGAGAGAAAATAATTATTGAAATTAACATGGGCTTTTATGGGACTAAAACTTCTAAAATTCATAATTTAAAATCTGGCATCATAACCAATTACTTTATTATTATTATTTTAATCATTTTTGAAGGAATATTATCGTAATGTAACTATACTGTATGTAATATGTGCACAATTGTATATATTTCTTTCTTTACAACTTTTTAGTCAAATCCCGAAATAGCTGACTTGCCACCTTATTTATTATATCTATAAAAAGCTATAATTATACCACATAAAAAAAATATATAAATATTATTTAAAAAAATATATTTTTAAAAGATTTTATTATTTATTTTAAATATTTTTTAAATATTATTTTTAAAAAGATACTATTCTGTTTTTATTTTTATTTATTAAATTTTCAGCTACGATCTTTCATCAAGCAAAAAGCCTGGCAAAGTTTACATACTTAATTATTATATATACAAAGATTGGGTAAGATATTTTATTTTTAATTTACCATCATTTATTTAGGCTTGTAGTCGTTTAACGTAAGTCGTTAACGTTTAGTTAACCAAAACGTTGATTGGTTATTTCTATAATATAGATTTAACAACATTTTGAAAAAGTAACGTTATATAGTTATATATTAATGAAAATAATTTAACATAGCGATAACTATACGTTACTTTTCGGAAGTAATTTAAAAAATAATAAATAAATAAATAAATAATAGTCTTTATTGTTCAAACAACAAATTATAGCAGCAGATGAATATATATATATATATATATATATATATATATATATATATATATATATATATATATATATATATATATATATATATATATATATACTTTGTAATCCTGATTAAAAAACAAAACTAACTGATAAAGTGAGAGAAATAATAAAAATATCTAATATTTCAGTATATAAATAAGTAAATATAAGTATAAAATAATAACATTCATAATACTTTATGAATAGGTCACAAAAATATACATATTGTTTAAAAAAAACTGATAACGTTATAGTTAACGTAACTTAACGTTAAAGATAATGCTATAGTTAGAACAATTAAAGTTAACGTTAAATCATTTCTATATTTTGTCATTTATGGCAATAACCTAGACTAATGCATTGGATTGTATCATGTATGTTGGATAAAAGAAATGAATAAAGAATTTTGAATTTTAAAAAAAAAAACGTTATCGTTAATAGTCTTAAATGAAATTAACGTTAACGTTATAAAAAATTTGGGTAACGACTACAAGACTGCATATATTTATTAGACATTACGTCGGGTTATATATACGAGGTGAGAGCATCGTATAGCACTTTATCATCAGTTTTAAGATAAGCACAGTTTCGTAATGCCTCATATGTACTAGATAAAGTTTCGTCATCCATTACTCATACTTAGAACCTTAAAGGCATAGAAAACATAAAACAAAATGTTCTTTTTAATCATTAAACACAAAATGGGATCTACAAAATTGATGATAATTTTTATCAGAATGTAAATGTGGCCCCACATGAGAGCGTAAAAATACTGTAAAGTATGCACGTGACGTGATGGTAAAAGTGGGGAGGTAGCTCAGCTCAGGCCTAGCTTGCTGCTGGCAACAATTTTTCTAACACTTTTACCGTTACATGGTTGCCTTTTCGGGCACTTCCTTTTCCGTTTTTTAGAGTTAACATACGCACTCAATATATATCAGATGTACAGTATACTACATAATTATATTCTCACAGGATGGAACGAGCGGGTATCGTGATATTGAAGCAAGAGCAGGTACACATACAGACGTTGGAAACTTGGCAGCGTCTTTTTCTAAACTACAATTTAAAGTGGAAATTGAAACAGATTGCTCCAGAGAGGATACGTTAGCTATCATACAAAAAGGTGATTTGCAGTCATGTTTGAGCTTCGCTTAAATATTAAAACATCGATTAGTTACAAGTGTGATCGTGAGTTGCGATCATATATATATATATATATCAAAGTATAATATATAAATATTTGAAAATATTTATCTAGCACTATAACACCATCTGAGACGAATCATATAAATGCAAATAAAGTCAAACAGTTAAAAGGGACGACGGCGGCCGGAATCGAACCGACAACCTTTGGATTTGCGCTCCACTGCTCTGACCATTGAGCTACAGCGGCGTCCAATTCTACCTTGATTCTTTACTTGCATTTACACAATTCTTATGACGACAACGGTCGCCTTATTGGCTGCCTGAGGGCACCTGTTTTTACAAACCAGCCTCTCTTTAAACAGCTGACTCCCCTCTTGCGAGGGGAAATTTACCCGTGCGGCGGGATTTATGTGTTTAAACTTCAAATGATATAGTTTTCCTTCACTACACATAGTGTAGATCAGAACTCCACGAGATGGCGATATTTGTATCAAAGTATAATATATAAATATTTGAAAATATTTATCTAGCACTATAACACCATCTGAGACGAATCATATAAATGCAAATAAAGTCAAACAGTTAAAAGGGACGACGGCGGCCGGAATCGAACCGACAACCTTTGGATTTGCGCTCCACTGCTCTGACCATTGAGCTACAGCGGCGTCCAATTCTACCTTGATTCTTTACTTGCATTTACACAATTCTTATGACGACAACGGTCGCCTTATTGGCTGCCTGAGGGCACCTGTTTTTACAAACCAGCCTCTCTTTAAACAGCTGACTCCCCTCTTGCGAGGGGAAATTTACCCGTGCGGCGGGATTTATGTGTTTAAACTTCAAATGATATAGTTTTCCTTCACTACACATAGTGTAGATCAGAACTCCACGAGATGGCGATATTTGTATCAAAGTATAATATATAAATATTTGAAAATATTTATCTAGCACTATAACACCATCTGAGACGAATCATATAAATGCAAATAAAGTCAAACAGTTAAAAGGGACGACGGCGGCCGGAATCGAACCGACAACCTTTGGATTTGCGCTCCACTGCTCTGACCATTGAGCTACAGCGGCGTCCAATTCTACCTTGATTCTTTACTTGCATTTACACAATTCTTATGACGACAACGGTCGCCTTATTGGCTGCCTGAGGGCACCTGTTTTTACAAACCAGCCTCTCTTTAAACAGCTGACTCCCCTCTTGCGAGGGGAAATTTACCCGTGCGGGTGCCCTCAGGCAGCCAATAAGGCGACCGTTGTCGTCATAAGAATTGTGTAAATGCAAGTAAAGAATCAAGGTAGAATTGGACGCCGCTGTAGCTCAATGGTCAGAGCAGTGGAGCGCAAATCCAAAGGTTGTCGGTTCGATTCCGGCCGCCGTCGTCCCTTTTAACTGTTTGACTTTATTTGCATTTATATGATTCGTCTCAGATGGTGTTATAGTGCTAGATAAATATTTTCAAATATTTATATATTATACTTTGATACAAATATTGCAATCTCGTGGAGTTCTGATCTACACTATGTGTAGTGAAGGAAAACTATATCATTTGAAGTTTAAACACATAAATCCCGCCGCACGGGTAAATTTCCCCTCGCAAGAGGGGAGTCAGCTGTTTAAAGAGAGGCTGGTTTGTAAAAACAGGTGCCCTCAGGCAGCCAATAAGGCGACCGTTGTCGTCATAAGAATTGTGTAAATGCAAGTAAAGAATCAAGGTAGAATTGGACGCCGCTGTAGCTCAATGGTCAGAGCAGTGGAGCGCAAATCCAAAGGTTGTCGGTTCGATTCCGGCCGCCGTCGTCCCTTTTAACTGTTTGACTTTATTTGCATTTATATGATTCGTCTCAGATGGTGTTATAGTGCTAGATAAATATTTTCAAATATTTATATATTATACTTTGATACAAATATCGCCATCTCGTGGAGTTCTGATCTACACTATGTGTAGTGAAGGAAAACTATATCATTTGAAGTTTAAACATATATATATATATATTTACCAAATTAAATTTTATACACAGAAAAAATTTACTACCTACCTATGACAGGTACAGCTCTGGCTAAAAGTTTGAGAACGATTTGCATAGGCCACCCGCAATCACACTATGTTATCCTTATGAGAAAACACAGAGGCCGCCGCTGCCCCGTTCTTTAACTTTTGGCCAAAACTGTACATGAATCTTGTATTTTGTAATAGGTACACTGTAATTTGGAACAGGCAATTTTAGGCTACAATGTCACTTAATCTAAGTGAATCACACTTATATTGTAGCATATTGTACCTGCATTAGCAGGTATTATTGTAGTATAATAATTAATAATACTACAATGCTGTACAGTCTTGTTACTAAAATTTTGATTTCCATTGGCATATAGAAATAACATGTATTTGAATAGAATTTTGCGTCAACTAAAATCTCCATCCGATTGCATTGTATGGCCATTACGCCAATAGGAATCAATTTCTTACTAAAAAGGACTCACGTACTGTACTTTAATTTGTTTACTTTATGTATACATGTAAACAAAAGTACTTGCGTTAACAAATTTTTATAAAAATTTCAGCAGGTGATTCAGACTACGAGAATTATGGATGTGTGATCGTCATCGTGCTTACACATGGATACAAGGACGGAGTTTTGTACGCACACGATGCAACGTTCAATACATCGGAAGTCTGGGAGCCTTTTAAAGAAAATACTTCTTTGGATGGAAAACCAAAAATCTTTCTATTTAATGTAAACTTTTAAAATGCTTTTTAATAATCAGAAAGGCGTTGCACGAGTAAATTGTATAAAATTCTAACGTACTGTTAAATTAACGTTTTTTCATCAATCTGAAAGGAGTAGATGCAATAAATTTATTAATATTCCAACACTAGCCAAGGTCCATATAATAAAAAGGTTGAGCGCAGCTCAAAACTCGCGCATTTGATTTTATTTTGTGATGGATGTACTTTATTCTAAGCCAATACGATGCCGTTCACCAGTTACGTCACTGATAAGGTGAATAAAAATACACTCGGTTTTATTATGTCTTTGGTGAATTTAATAAGGCTGCGCGACCTTGGCCAAAAATTTTTCCGGAGCAACTAACCTCTTATATATGGACCTTGCTAACATACCAGAAAATAATTGTTGATTTGACCTGAATCGTTGCTTTCAAAATTGTTATGCATTCACAAAAACGTTATAATGCGGAGAATGATGTCACAACTCGCTGCTACTTTAGCACGTTAAACAAACAATCTGTGACTTCATAATACACATAGTGCCTTTTTGTAAATAGAAAATCAATTATAATTCTATGGCTCCGGCCAAATCAACGTTGAATTTCAGGTAGAATGGTTATATTACCTATCTTTGTGCAACTTTTTTGTTCAAGGAGTTCTATATAATATTTTACTAATAATTTACAAAATAGATAGTTATAAATACTTAATATATTACAACATTTAATGTAATTATTATTTCAGGCATGTAGAGGAAAAGAGAGAGAACTGCGGCCAGAGAGTGACACTGGAGGAATGTCGAACTACGTCCAGATGTTGCCCAACTTACCGGACTGTCTCGTGATCTATAGTACATATGACGGTAAATATCATAAATTATTTGTCTTGTTTCCCTTGTTTGTTTGTTGTTGTTATTTGTTTTGTTTGTTTGTTATTAGTCTCCCTCCCTCCATCCTTCCCCCACCAACCCAACCACTTACCCACCCCACCCCACCCCAACTCACTCACTCACTCACTCACTCACTCACTCACTCACTCACTCACTCACTCACTCACTCACTCACTCACTCACTCACTCACTCACTCACTCACTCACTCACTCACTCACTCACTCACTCACTCACTCACTCACTCACTCACTCACTCACTCACTCACTCACTCACTCACTCACTCACTCACTCACTCACTCACTCACTCACTCACTCACTCACTCACTCACTCACTCACTCACTCACTCACTCACTCACTCACTCACTCACTCACTCACTCACTCACTCACTCACTCACTCACTCACTCACTCACTCACTCACTCACTCACTCACTCACTCACTCACTCACTCACTCACTCACTCACTCACTCACTCACTCACTCACTCACTCACTCACTCACTCACTCACTCACTCACTCACTCACTCACTCACTAACACATTCACTCACTCTGCTATATTATTTTCAGGTACTCTATCATATCGTGACACTATGTACGGCTCGTGGTATATTCAAGAGTTTGCTGATGAGTTGAACTATTTTAGTGAAACTCATGATCTCCTTAATCTTCTTACCAAAGTAAACAACAGAGTGGTAGCCAAATATCAGGAACTGAAGGCGCCAGCTAAATCACTGACAGGTCAAACTTCGGAGTTTGTGTCATTCTTGAAAACTAAAATTGTTCTTAGGTAAGTGAATTTATTGTAAGTATCTTATAATATAATATTATTTACAAAGAAGGGATACAAAATTTCTGTACACCCCCGTACAACTCTGGCCAAAAGATCCCGAACGATTTGCATAGGCAACACGCAATCACTCTATGTTATCCTTATGAGTAAACGCAGAGGCCGCCGCTGCCTCGTTTAGGAACTTTTGGCCACAGCTTTGCATAAGAAAAATTGGTAACCTTACTACCTATTTTAGTTACTCTAAATTAAGCTATCCACCAAATATTACTCATTTCTACTAAATAACAAGTTGTTCGAATTAGTCTGTTGTCTATTGTGTGGTATGGAATTTCTCTTTATATTGTATGTAGTTACTTGCTAAACATGTGTGTTGAACGTTAGTAAATATTTCTATACTGACTTTCAAATTAACTGTTAACAGCAAGAAACCCACTGTGTCCGTGCCATCACAAAACTTTAGCAACTCCACGACTAACTGCCTGCAGCATGATCTACAAAAAAACTCTAATACAACTACTGAGTACGTATTAATGTTTATATTTGACTACAAGCGAGAAAATTAAAAAGAGAAACTTAATTTTTGCGACAATTCTATGTTCGTTATATTTCTATATAGCAAAAAATATATATATAATTTTTGAATAAAATGAATCACTTGACATAAAATGTTTTTAATTGTTGAAATTTGTAAGTGAAAACAAATTTTCTACTTGACATTCACTGAGAATTTTTCAAATTCTATTTAAAAGTTCATTCATTGCAAGTAATCATTTAGGAAAACTTAAAAAAATCTAAACACAGTTCCAATATATTTATTTTTTAAAACAGTTTGGAATTCAACCTTTAAAATTATTGAAAATTTTCAATTTTTTGTATTGAAAAGTAAATATGTATTCAGTTCTCATTAAAAGTGTTCGTAAAAACTTTATTTTTTTAAGTACTATTTTATTTTGTGTTATTTTGTGAAACACGGAAGCCAAACCCTTTTATAAAATTTCCCTTCAAAATGTTCATAAAAACCCTTGTAAGTCGTTAATTAAATTGTAAATGCCTAATTTGAATTAAAATTTTTTAGTTATAAATATGTAATTCTTTTTATCAGTGGACAGCCCGATCAACGATTTATAATAAATCCCGATGTATATCGTACAAATCATAAGACGGGAGGCGTTGCTCTGATATTGTATAATAGCAACACCACTGCACTTGCAATGCGATTTGAACAAAAATTAAAAGCCATGAAGTTTAAAATACTACGTATTAAGACAGTAGACGAAATACAAAGATATCAATCTATCATTCACGAAAGTAAGTATTAAGTATCATTCACATGACGCGTAAATTTGACGCGCGTCGACGGATAAACAAAGTTGCAACAATATAAACAAATAGACCCTTTCACATGGTTTTAAAACTGACGCGTGCTGACGCGTCCTGACGCGCAAAGCTGGCATCTCCCAGCTTTCGTCGCGTCAGCGCGCGTCAGTACGCGTCAAAATGACGGATGCATGTGAACGGTCCCATTTGTTTACAATAGCGCAGCTCGACGCGTCAGGACGTGTCAGTTTTCTGCGCATGCGCACGCGCATGCGCAGTACGCTTTCTCTTCGCTCTCATGTGAAATAGGCAAATTCTTGAACCCGTCAGCTCGCGTCAGTATCCGTCAACGCGCGTCAAATTTACGCGTCATGTGAATGATACTTTAGTCATGAAATGTTTTTATATATATTTCATATTATTTTCCTATACTTTTACTCACTCAAAAGTATAACACCTATAATTAAATTACTTATATTAGTTGTTAAGTACTCGTTATAGTGTTACCTGAATATAATGTAACATCAACTTGTAGGTATAAGCTTAACTGGCTCAGGAATTACTACTAAAATGTACGTAAGCTTTTCAAGGCACTTTGTGCAAGTTCTAGTGATGTCCAAGAATTTGTTGACTCTATCACGTGACTCTTGAGGGTGACTCTATAACTACTAGAAACATACCTAAAATTTATTTGGAATTATTTAAAGAGACTTGTAAAATGTTTATTTTTTGTGGTACTGAACTATACTATCCTCCATTAAACAATGATTTAAATAAAAAGCTTCCTATAATATATAATAGTAACTAATAATTTCCATTTTACACTGAATATTTCTAAAGAAAATTAATTTTGGTTCATGTTTTTGTTTGTAGAAGAAAATTTCTTTTTATCCACTCTCTTAAGATATGACAATTAAAATTATTTAATAATGTATTTCATACTTTTAATTTACTACTTTTTTTGTATATAACAGGTTCTCAAAAGGCTACACAATGTTTCGTGCTTTTTGATATGACAGAAATTACAGACGAACATATAAAAATACAGAAGTGCATGTATTTGCTTAGTTCTGCAAGTTGTAGAAAACTGGCTGGTAAACCGAAAATAGTCGTTCTTATGAATGCAAAGGTAGTTTATTTTTGTCTAAATAAATTATATATATATATATATATATATATATATATATATATATATATATATATATATATATATATATATATATATATATATATATATATATATATATATATATATATATATATATATATATATATATATATATATATATATCGATGCCTCCGCTTCAAAAGCAAGCAATCTTACTTTTCAAACAGCGCTGAAACTCCACTAGTGGCAATTAACTTAACATTGCATTATGCTTGTCAGTGAAAAGTGTAGATCGAAGGAAAGTGCATCAAAGATCTAAAATAACTTTTGACGCAGAGGCATGTATTAAATTAAATATATAATATGAAACACTATATAAATGAAAGTAAATAGCGCAAAATGATTAACATCATTATAGATGATATATAAACATACATAGATTTTTTTGCTTCAAACTGGACTACAAGGATTTTCTATCGGTTTTGCGAGTAAAGCATTTGTTGAACTATCCAATCTTTAGCATCTGCACTATTTTTTTTATTATTTGCTAGTCTAGTTACTACGTTAATTGAAAACATTAAAATGCTTTACACGCCATGCTTGTGTAAAATAAGGATGGCTCATTTTGACTTTCACACATATCAATAAATTTAACAAAATTTTATCAACTGAGTTGTTCATGAAATGTCTCAAACACTTTTTATATATATTTCAACTTTTAACTATTTACTTGAAAAACATTTATTATATTTTTTTTTCAGACCATCAAGCCAGACAAACCATCAAATAATATAACTGAAGTTAATAAATGTTTTAATGAACATTCTGACATCTTGGTGGTGCATGCATACTCGCAGGGTAAGTGCCATTTCCTAATCAAAGTCTTTATATGTGTTTGTATAGGATGTATTTTCATGATTAAATAATGCACTCAGAGCTATACTGGAGTAAATAAGAACATTGTTTAGCATAGGAAAAACTTTGTTTTGCGACTGCTTTCTTTGACAAATTATTTAAGTTTTCACTATTCAAATATTATATGATATATATAATGATATTCTCACTTAGTTGAGTTACTAATTTTACCTATTAAAAACATCAACGCATTCCAAAATATAGTTTAAAGATTTTTAAGTGGCTAAATGTTTTTTTTTCTTCTTATAATAGCCTATGTATGTAAACAAAATTACGTTGACTATTATATAAATGCATTCATTCGTTATATATATTTTATTAATTTTTATTTACAGAATCACGTTATCTTGTTTTGGAGAACTTGCGATGTAGGAATACAGACGTAATCTCGTGGTTGACATCTTGTATAGCAAGAGAACCAAATTGTCATACTTACTCATTCCTAGAATCAACACTTAGACTGCAAATAAAATTTCTTGAAGAATATACTGAACAATACGAGGTAATTATACAATTTGTATATATTTAACAAATATAATTTTACGCTAACTAGTTACTAAAATAATACATTTCTATTAATTTTGTTCTATAAGCTTAAAAAAATTGTAAATTCAAATAAGAATTTATTGCATGAATGATTCTATAATTATTTTTTACATATTATAAATATTCAGTAAGGTATATAATATTTTCTTATAAATATATTTTTATAGCGTTAATAATTTATTTTTTTAGTTTTTTACTATGCAAACTGATTTTAAGTTATTATAATTACTGTAAAACATATTTTATGTTTTGCGTTGGCTTTTGGTGTGACATGTAAATCAAATAATTAGTTATGAAAAATATTTTTTGAGTGTATATTTTTGGGTATTTATAAAATAAAAATATGTAAATATAAGTATTTTTTGTTTGTTTTAGCACTCAGAAAATGATATTGTTGTTACAAAAAATGAAGTTCATATTACAACAATAAATTCTGCAGTTGGACATTTTTTCTTTAAATTATCTGAGCTTAATGAATTAAAAAATCAAATATCACAAACAAAACGTAGACGTACAATAAACGTTGCTATTACAGGCCATGCGGGTTCTGGAAAATCATATCTGATAAAAAAGTTCTTAGAAGATAATGATTTAGAATTTAGTAGTACAAAGATTTGGATTCCATGTCTAACTGAACAACACATTGAAAACAAGTGTAAAAGCTTCTTTGAAACATTCAATATAAATCACCATGGAGATATACAAAAAGATTTAGCTTTACTTTACTGGAAGATTAAAATTGAAGGAAATAAGAAGCAAGTTATTGTGTTTGATGATGTAACTTCTCAAATAAATATTGAGAAGTACTTGCCTTCAATTGATGTAAGATCCAAGTTCTTTGTTATTACTACTTCACTTATTGAGAACGATTCATGGAAGAAACATGTACAGCACAGCATCGATCTAAAACCATTAACAAAAGACGAAGCCTTGTCGTTTGTAACATCTCTTGCTCCAAGATTCTCACTTCATGAAAGAGAAACAATCGTTAACACATTCGGATATTTACCGTTAACATTAGAAGTCGCAACAAAGCACTTGGATATAACTAACGAAAGTTTAACAGCAGAATGTATTGAAAATGTTAGGTCTCTTAATCCTAGTGATATGGGTGTAAATTATCCGTATGCTATTAAAGAAATGCTTGAAAGCATTTTCAAAAGAATTGACTCTAATTTTGATCTTAATTCAAATCGTCAAATAATTAATACTCTGCTTTCACTACTTAGCAGTTCACATACTCATCAAATACATTATACATATATATCATGTCTCATTGAAAATAATGAAAATTGGATATCTTTGAAACATTTCTTGAGAAAATGCAACATAATAGACGAAAGAGGATCTGAAATCTATTTATCCACAACATTTCAATTACAAAGTCTACAATCACATAAATTTGAACCAGAACAATTGCATAAACTTGTTTTTAACGCAATGCAAATCTTCACAGAAACAACAGCATGCAATGACTTAGTACTATTAAAATCAGTCTTCAAACAAATCATTGAATTAATATCAACTGATAGTGATTTACATGGCATGCAACATCTTGATTGTAATGAAAAAGGAATAATTAAATCTTCAGTAGCATATTTTGAGAATCATCAAGATAATATATTAGAAAACACATTAAAAACACAAAAATGTGTGATAATGATGTTGATTTGCACTTTGATATCACATATTAACAATGAAGTTATTGAAGCAAGAACGTTGTTTCAAAAAGTAATGATAAGTCCACTTATGGTAGAAATATTCTGCAGTGAAATTCTTAATGAAACTATACAAACAGTTGAGTACAAAGATGCTGTTAGTGTCAGAAATATAATGAAAATTACAAGAAATGAAGATATAATAACATTTGCAGCTCTTAGACTTTTAAAGGATGATGAAATTCATAAGAAACGTAATCTAATATTATTGGAAAAGTTTTTGACAATCATCTTTTTTCATCGAGAAAAAATTATGGTAATAAACATTTATTAAATTTAAATAATTCTTTTAGATATTTAGTACAGCTACGTTTTTAAAATACTATTATTTTTTACAATTAATTGCTTTAAGGTATTTATTAATACAATACCGTTATCTGTTAAAAATGTAAGAAAGCCTTAAGTTTTTAATTAATATTTTTGTTATTTAATAAAAAAAATTATGGTATTTTTTTAATATTTAATATATTTCAGATGGTTCAAAAGGAAAGCATTGATCAATTTTTGGAAGAGTTATTGTTAAAAATTGGAAATATTGATAATGAAAGCGAACAGTCAAATTTAAAAATAACTATTAAACACTTTAAAATTGATGCTGCTACTGATATAATTGAGTTGAAAATCTACCTAGTTTCATTGGTTACAAGTTTAAAGAACCTGTTGGCAGTAGAAAATGTCTCAAGTGAACAAGAAATGGTAAATAATCATCACTGGTACCTTGAAAAACAGATTATTGAGTGTTGCAGGTGTCTTAATCAATCAACACATCGGTATGATCAATTTGTACAAAATAATATACAGAAAATTATATATATATTGATTGATCTGCTATTGGAACAAAGACTTGCCGAAGAAACTTTCAGAAAAATTCTTCTTCCACTGATTGTAAGTCAATTTATTAAAAAATTATTAGATGTCATTTGTGAATTCCTTATAACTTAGTTTAAAACATCTTAAATCAAATTGATAATAAGAAATGTAAAAGACATTTATATTTTTCAGGAAACTGTGAACGAGGAGATGCATTGTACAGAGATATTTTCAATTCTAGGAAAACTGCGTAAAGGTCATTACCCTTATGCAAAACAAATAGTCAGTCAAATTGTTCCTAGTTTGCACAAGAATGTTCAGAAAATATTTCAAACTGTCTTAGATCTTGAGGATGAATACAAAAATAAAGTTTTACTTCATGCAGTAGAAAAATGTAGTCTAAATATTGTGCGGTGTCTCGTCTTAGCTGGTACTGACTTAACAGTGGTGGATTCACTTTGTTACACTGCACTACACAGAACTGCATTGAGAGGAGAAAAGGACGTTGTGCATTGTTTGCTAAAAGCAGGTGCAAACATCAATGTAAAGAACAAATTTGGTGACACAGCTCTTTACCTAGCTTCTGAGAGAGGTCATATAGATGTGGTGAAAATTTTGATAGAGGCTGGTGCTGACATTACAATAAAAAACAACAGTGATGATATATCACTGTATAGATCTGCAGAAGAAGGTCATGCAGACGTAGTTAAGTGTTTATTAGACGCAGGTGCTGATGTCACTGTAGCAAATAGGTATGGTAACAAAGCATTATACAGAGCTGCAGAGATAGGTCATGTTGAAGTAGTGCGATGTTTGTTAAATGCAGGTGCAGATGTTAAAGAAGTAAATAGCTTAGGTGACTCAGCACTGCACTTAGCTGCATGTAGAGGACACGTTGATGTAGTAAAATGTTTGCTAGAGGCAGGTGCTGACGTTACAGTGGTAAACACATATGGTGACACAGCTATACACTTAAGTTCAAAAAGGGGCCACGTGGATGTTGTTAAATGCTTACTAGAAGCTAATGCTGATGTATTGGCAGCAGACAATGATGGTAACACTGCACTTCACTTGGCTGCAGAATGTTGTCATCTAGATGTAGTTAAGTGTTTACTTCAGGCAGGTGCAAGCGTTACAGTGGTGAACACAAATGGTGACACAGCGGTGCGCAGGGCGGCAAAGAGAGGTCACTTAGCTATAGTGAATTGTTTGCTGGAGGCACATACTGACATAACAATAGTAGACAATTATGGTTAAAATATTTCTAATGTTTTTAATAGTGGATAATAAAAACTCAACACTTAGCTTTTCACCATACGCGATGGACGTGCATAGACACACCACAAAAATTGCTATCAATTCATTTAGTGACACACGTTTAGCCATATACTAAAGTAACATGTTTATTGTTATATTTGTAAGTAGTAATAAATAAATTGGTATTAAATAATAATAAAATGAATAATATATAATAAATAAATATTGATGCTTACTTAATTTTTACTAAATAAATACATTATTATTTTTATATTTTTTAGCACATTAAGTATTTATGTTAAAAGATTATTTTTGTTATAGTTAATAGTATGTATACAATGTTATTATAATTTTCATTATTCATAAAAATTAGAAATAAGTCAACTTATATGTTTATGATTATGTAAAATAGTCCAAAGTGCTTAAAAGTTAAAAGAGACAAATAATATTAAAATAGTGCAACATATAAACTAATTTGCTACTATTGTTGTTTTCAAAATTGTTACAATAACGTGTTTTGTACAAAATAATTATTAACTTATGCCGTGAACAATTTTTTTTGTAAGCAAAAATGTTAATACGAAAGATAAAGTTTCTACAATTTTGTTTTTGTTTAGCCTTGTACCATAGTAAGTAATGTGGAAGTCTAGACGAAGTTAACCCCTAGGTTTGAATACGTCATTTGAAAGAGAAAAAGTATTAGATAATCTTAGCATAGGCGATTACCTGGAAAATTGATGTTTATTTAATAAAAGAGGAAATAAAAAATTTCAACCCTTTGCCGACTATGACGTCATTTGTTTACATCCGATTTTCAATTGTCTTTTGGATTTCATGCAACTGCTACAAATTCAAAAATATTAACGGCCAACAGCCGCCTTTCAACAATGGGATCGTCTGAAATGCAGAAGACAATTGAAAATCGTACGAAAACAAATGACATCATAGTCGGCAAAGGGTTGCGAATTGAATTTTTTTATTTTTTCTTTTATTAAATAAAACGCCAATTTTCCAGGTAATTGCCTATGCTAAGTTTATCTACTACTTTTTCTCTTTCAAATGACGTATTCAAACCTAGGGCTTAACTTTGTGTAGACTTCCTCATTGTTATAATTTAGATTGATGTAAAAATAAGCTTATGTGTAAAATTCTTAGTATTTGTAATAACTTTTTTTTACGTGTAATGTTGTTTATAGTCATTTAGTTGAGATTCAATGTAAATTAAGTGCCAGTGTCAATATTTATGATCAATTAAGTTATCATATTTTTTAAATATAATTTTACTTACAAGAAACTAGCTTTTTGTTTTTTTACTATCTTTTATCATATTGTTTTTATGTTAAAGAGTTTAACATAATAGTTATGAGTTAATAATTTATTCATGTTTAATAATTATTAAATATAGATGATTAAAATATTTATAAGTAAAATCAGAGTTGTATATTAAACTGCTACAATAAAGTAGAAATAGTTTTGCACATCAGATACTAAATTTTTAACGTAAATTCACGATATTTTTTTTATTATTGTTGCCATCCTAGTGATCTAATAATTTACTCTTTCAAACGGGATTTGACTAAAAAAAAGTTGTAAAGAAAGAAAACAGAATTTTTGCACAGTGATACATTAGGATACAATGTATCTTTAAAAATGCAAAAAAAAAAATAATAATAATAAATAAATAAATTAAAAAAAAAAAAAAAAAAAAAAAGAGGTGAGACGTCACCATCCTAGATTTTAAATATAATTTTTATTTGTTTATTATTATTTTGAAGTATTAATCCCAAAAGAGCCCATGCTAATTTCAATAATTATATTTTCTCTGTTATCTAATGATAACGGGTTCTCAAAATTTTTACGATAAGAAGCTGTTATTATTAACTTTCAAATAGCATCAGAGTTTGTGTGTTTTCTTTCTAGCTTTTCTGATACAAGCCATCTGAATAAAAACTTTAATAACTAGAAAGAAAAACAATTGCAACAATAAATTTAAATTTTCTAATAATAAGTATAATAAAAAAAATATGCAAGCATTTTATTATTTTTTTTTCACGATAAAATTAGTTACAATAGTTATTGAATTAAATAATATCTATTAATTATCAAAATAAATAAAGTTACATAAATAAAATTTTATTGAATGATAAAATTATTAGCTATTTCCCCCTTCCCTTCCCTTGGTGATTATACGTATAACAAAGGAAATGAAACATCAATAATTAAATTTTTAAATCAATATAAAAAAACATACATGACAAAAATGGAAAGGTTAATTAAAATTTTACAAAAATACAGCTTTAAAAAAACTACTTCACATCCGAATATCATAAAACTGCAGTTATTTTAACTATATACATGGCAATAAAATATAATGGACTGCTGGCATTTGCTTTTTATGTCGATGATAATTGTACATTCAGTAAGTATGTCTCTTTTACTATACCCTACTTCCGCGGTGCACAATTTATACTTTTTAATAGGGAGTTTAAAATTAAATAATCTTTAAAGGAATGGACCAGAGAAAAACATAAGCATTTATATCACAAAACACTTGATGGGACTTACATAAATAGCTTAAGTTTGTCTCAAAACGCAACTGTAGCATTGATCAAAAATTTCAATTTATGCAACCTGCACAACATTTTCTTACAAAATTTTGCATGTTTCTGACGTCATAAACTGCAAATTGCATACTTTACAGTATATTCACGTTTTCTCGTGGGACTAAATTAACATACTGGTAAAAATTTTCATTAGTTTTGAAAGATCCCGTGTTTATTCACTAAAAACCACATGCTCTTTTATGTGGTCTATGGCTTTAATGCTTTCTTTCGTATTGTACAATTTATAAAATACGCATAGTATTATCGTTTAGTGCTATTTAACATTTTTTTTAAGGTATGTATTTTATTATGATTTGGTTTATCAAGAAATATTTTTAATCGGACAGATATATTATAGCAGTTTATTTTGCCCTGACAAAAAATCTAATTTTTAAAGCTTTTGCTTAATTTGAAAGAAAAAATATGCAATACAACACAATTAATAAGTATGATATATTTATGAAATAAATTATTTATGCTATTTATAATACTAGCATAAACTATGTTTGTACATATATGAAAAGTACGTCGTATACGCTGTAATATAGTTAATAGATAGTATGTTTTTCTATGCTGTAATTATTTAAACGTAATTATTAATTACTGTAACGAGTAACGTAATGTCATTAATTTTTTTTTGGAGTAGAGTAACGTAACTAAGTTACAAAAAATCAGTAACGTGACCAAGTCTGGTTTAGAACTAACAAACAAATTATAATATTTACATAAACAATTTTTTCTTTTTTACTTTTTACTTTTTTTTTTTTTTTTTTACCTTTTGCATCCTAAATAAATTTTGAAATGGCTTTACAATGTAGCACTAGTTTAACACTCTGTGTCCTCTCACCTCAATTACAACGTATTTATTATCATTCGTGTTAATTAGTCCTGTCCTAATTAAGCAGCACTTCAACGTGACAAGCAAAGAGGTAAAGCAAAGACTTTGCGTGAAAACTCAGGCAATTACCGACCTGATCTCAAAACTGAGTGATCAGATGAGCAAGCTGCAGGAGATCAGGAGCAATATGGAGTGTACTTCCTGTGACCTTAAGATGGCAATGGAGGTCAAATTTAATACACGTAAGCGCATGCTTTGATTTTTATATTTGTTTGGAAATATTACGGTCTGGCTGAGAAATTTTGTTATTAAATCAATTAAATATTGAAATTATTAATTTTTTATGCAGTGAGTATCAATCAATCAATCAATCAATCAATCAATCAATCAATCAATCAATCAATCAATCAATCAATCAATCAATCAATCAATCAATCAATCAATCAATCAATCAATCAATCAATCAATCAATCAATCAATCAATCAATCAATATGTATATTAAGTACCTATGCTATAAAGACAACACTGTGTTTCCTCTCGCAGCTGCCAAAGGTTACAAGTGGGTCTCGATCGTGGACAACCCGCTAGAGCCACCTGACTCCACGGTATACCTAGGCACACAGCAAGGTACTCCGGTGTTCCTATGTCGAGGTAATGTGGAGGACAGTTTGTTACCTGGCAGATACCTACCTGCTAATAAGACCTGCTTTGTGCCGTACAGAAGTAAGGAAGTACCCACTACGCCTGAGGCCTTTGATGTACGTAACCGTTGTTTACCTTTGACCTAGGAACTCATTATTATTTTTTTCTTGCCATATTGTGTTATCGTGCTACACCAATCGCAATCCCAGTCAAGACATTGTCTTATAGACAAAAAGGACTTTCTAATCAATGGAAAAGCATGCACGAGTTGGCCATGGCCTATGTACACAGCTCAGCATTTGCCATGACAGCCTAGAGAAACCGTGGAAACGTCTAGGCAGGCTGGTCGGTTCAATCGTGCAACATGCATAAATCGTGCAACGTATTATTGGGTTCTCACACAAGTTTGACGTATACGCACCCAGCAGTGCGATAGGGTTCAATATGTAAAATTTCTATACCGATACTAGAATCATATTAAAAGTATTTAAATTTCATCTATACGATAACTGTAGTGACTGTACTATAGGGTGTATGTATTGAAGTCGACGCCATGTTGAATCAATCAATAACATGGGCTGGGTATCAGAAAATAACTCTTTTTACCTTTGCTAATAAGCACAATATGTTCAATTTTACTTATATGTTGCTATATTTCAGGTACTGATAGCAGAGCGCATATCGTGGGTTAAAAGTAACTCAAGCGCGGTCAATATTCACCCTAAAGCAATTCCAGCTGGGTTTCTTTTAGACGATCCAAATCATGATATATTTAGCATGGTTTTCATTGGTAGAGCACTGATGGACTTCGGCTACGTGATTGGATATGTGAGTTTATATATTATTTATTTTTTAATTAAATTAACAATGAATAAGGCTACAAAAAATAAAACTGGCACAAAGTGTTATTTTCCTATACCTGGCCATGTTATTTAGTGCTTACATATGGCGTTGATTATTATATGAATGCAACCACCCTATAGGCTCTATGCACATGCCATCATATTTATTGCGTTTCGACGCCATACTAGAGTAGTGAATAACATTGCTCAGCATTTTTTGCTATTTCCTTAGCAAAATCAGTTGAGGAAGACTATACAAAAAATTTTAGTGTTAATTTTATTTCATATTCTAATATGAATTTCATATTCGATACATATGTGAATTTATAATTTTTAATTTCATTTAGTTTTTTTAAATTTTTTTTTTTTAAAGTTGCGAAATAACGCATTTGGGCATAGGAAAAAGTTGCAGCCTGTGACGCCATTTTAGGATTGTAAAAAATTATTAAAAATACTTAATAAACTCAAAACTTATAAATTTACATATCAATCGATTCAGGACCATGTAATCTTTTAGAATATGAAATAAAATTAACGCTAATTTTTTTTGTAGTCCTCCTTATTAGTTTTGTGTGAGATAAAGTATCAAATTTACATTTCTGACTGAGAGTATGTGAAATTCAGGAACATTTTTAGTAGAAAAATGTTTTCTTTTTGAAGCTATGAAAAAGAAAAGAAAGTTTAATTTGTCCATAGTCGTAACGTTGAAGGTTTAGGTTGTTTAACCAAATAAATAACAAAAAAATATATTTTACATTAATATAAATATAATTTAAAAGGATAAATATTGTTTACAAAAAAAAAAAAAAAAAAAACTATCATACAAACTGCAATTATAATTATTAATATTCATTTTTTTACATGTAAAACTTAAAGTAATAGACCAGAGAAAAACATAAGCATTTATATCACAAAACACTTGATGGGACTTACATAAATAACAATAGATTGTCTCAAAATCCAACAATAACCCCGTAGCAGTGATCAGAAAATTTGATTAATGCAACCCGCACAACATTTTCATACTAATTTTTGCATGTTTCTGATGTCAGAAACATGAATTTTTACAAAAATTGCATACTTTACAGTATTTTCACGCTCTCTCGTGGGGCTACATTATCATTCTGGTAAAAATTGTCATCAGTTTTGAAGATCCCATTTCGTGTTTATTCATTAAAAAGCACATGTTGTTTTATGTAGTCTATGACTTTAATGAAATAAAATGAGAAATACACTGCTATCCACTTCAGTGGCAGTATACAATGCAGTGGACATCAGATAATGCAATCAAAAATAGACGAAAAAAAAATATAAAAATTGTATTATTAAACGCCCCTGAATTTACGTGATTTTTAATGCTATTTTGAGCATTCTAGAGTGCGTAGGGAGTTCACAAAAGTAAGAAAATCTTTATGACAAACGAGAAATATTTGTGTCATTCTAAAAGCCAGACAAAAACGTCACTAAAATTTACGACAATGGAATAATTTTTTAAAAAGTTGTGGACTGTAGAGGACAGGTAGATATTATATATTATTTTTGTTCATATAGACTTCTGATGATAAATATTTGAAGCTATAACAAAAATATTTTCTAATAATGTTGTCATTACTTGTGTGTTTAACATTGAAATAAAAATTTAAAAAAAATATATTATTTTTTTAATTAATTAATTAATTTTTTACAATTAGGTACATCCTGGCAGTAAGGAAATGATTTATTCAGCAGTCAAAGGAGAAGTTAACAAAACACTAAACTATGAAATATTGCTGAACGCTGCAAGAAAATAACGCTTACTTTAAAGAAAGAAGTTCAGATGGCTTCTTCAATGTTAGATAATGAGAAGAACTGTTCATAAACTCACATATGATGACGTAAAAACCCTTTTTCCGTAGCTCCGCAAACTCGTGATCATCCTGCAAGATATGTAACTCATCCCGTATCTTTTAAAAATTTCGTCATAGCTACGGGTTTACTATAGAAAATGTTGTAGCAGGTCTGAGAATGAGCGCAAGTTTGCGGGGCTACCATGGGGTTTTGGGTCATCATATTAAGTCAATGATCTCTTCATCTCATTATCTAACATTAAAAAAGCCATGTTGTAACCTCTGAACTTCCCCTCAACATTAATATTATGTTAGCTCAATGTAGCAACATAATGTATGCTATATTGTACAGTGATTATACTATACATAACATAATAGTTAACATGTTCAGCATAATTACTTATGTTATTACAAAATAATAACATTTGTGCTCTACAATATAGCAAGTGTTCAATGTAGCAACATAATGTATGCTATATTGTACAGTGATTATACTATACATAACATAATAGTTAACATGTTCAGCATAATTACTTAAGTTATTACAAAATAACAACATTTGTGCTCTACAGTATAGCAAGTGTTCAATGCACCGTCAATTACGTAATTTATGTTTTATACGTATTAAAAAAAAAAATAATAATAATATTTTTCTTTAAAATATATTATACATACATACAAAATTGTATACTTTATAATAAATATTTTTAAGTCTGATTTTTTATTCTCTTTTTAATGTTAAACGTAATTATAAATATATATCTTAATCGTTAGTTAGTATAATAAGAACACACTGTTATGTATCTGCGTGAATTCCCCCTACCCCCACTCATAGTTAATAAAAATTTTAAAAAATAATCAGTAATTATTTTAGCATCCCTATCCTATACCCGTCAAAGTGAACGAACTACACTTTACAAATTTTACTCAAAATGAACGATCTACGTTTGGCGCTTCTACATGTTTTAATAGCAGAACTATGTACTGTATATAGGGTGTATGCAGATGACGTCATATGTATTGCGCTTGGAGGCCATACTGGAGTAGTGAACAACATTGCTCAGCATAGTACAAACTTCATTTAAGCCAATTTTCTTTGGGAAATCGGTTAATTTTTTTATATTATTATTTTTCTCACATACTTGAGATTTTAATTCAACATATGCAGCATCAATATGCTCTCAAAAATATTGCATAGTGTTTTTAAACTGGCAAAATATTTCTTATTTTCCTATGCTACCCATGTTATTGAGTTATCCAACATGGCGTCGACTTTAACATGATTGCATACACCTTATTTGGGTGAACTTGGAATTTGTAAAATGTAGATCGGTCATTTTGAACAACATTTTTAAAGTATAGTTCGTTCATTTTCATGGGTAAGCATAATATGAAAGTTAAAAAATAAGAGTTTTAAATAAAATATTGACCTAAAAATAACGTCATTCGAAACAACATAATACAATACTTTTTTTTATTAGGTCAAATTTTTTTGGTTTTTCCCTTTTTTTTTTTTTTTCTTTTTTTTCAGTCATTAAAATATACACAAATTTTTGTCACTTTAATGGAAAAGAAATTATAACAATAATAAAATAGTTAGCAATGCTGGCCTTGGTGTTCTCTCTATTATTTAGTGTATAATAGTTTCGTTTTTTTTTTCGTTTTTTTTTTTTTTTTTTTTTTATTTTTTATTTTTAACAAGAGCATTTGAAAATTAAATTCAACATTGCCAAATAATCTAACTAAGAGAATAAATAACAGGTTTTCTCAATTTACTATCTTTTATAACATTCATATATAGACTTTGTGAAAACTACTAGCTGTTTTCTTTGGAAAGTTATCTATTTTTTTGGTTATTATAATTTTTCTTGCATATACTTGAAACACTAATTCAACCTGCTAACAGCATCAATGCTCTCAAAAATATTGCAAAGTATTTTTAGAGTGGCAAAATGTGTCATTTTCCTATACTAGCCCATGTTATTTATCGCTCACTTATGGCTTTGACTTTATCGGGCACTCAGACTCGTGTATAATCCCCACCAGAACTATTAGGCAATGAAAAGTTTTTATTAGTTGAAAACTTAGCAACAAGAGGTTCATTGTGTTCTCTCTGTTCTCTCTTCTCCTTCCTATATTTCCTAACACTGAAGCATAATAACACGATCACTATGATCACAGTAGACCATATAAGCACCAAGTTCAGTGTCTTATGAGAGTGGATACATTTAGATATAAACTTAAGTTGTTGAGTACATGTTGGTAGTGGTCCATTGCAGAAGTCAGTTGTGCATGTTTGACACGTGTCATAGCTCATCTCTCGTGATTGGTTGACACTGCACATGTATTTACCTTTTGTATTGCACGATTTGAGCATTGAACGTTTACCGTGACCTGGAATAAAATTCAATAGTTTTTTTATAATAGCAGACGTTGCATAAGTATAGGTTTAAATTTCTAGTCAATTTAACTTACTTTTTTTATCATTTAGAATACTAGATTGATAATTACCATAACTTATTATCCATGAATTAGACACCAACACGTTGATTTTGTTTTTATTTTCATTTGGACTGTTATATCACGTATCTGACGTCACAATGTACCGCCGCCAATCACAGTCACCGCTCTGGACACGTGATAAATTTAAGCCCCTCCCTCAAGTTCTTTACCCCTATCACGGGCCCCATTGGTACATTGTGATGTCAAATACGTGATATAACAGTCAAAATAAAAAGAAATACAAAATCAAGGTGTTGGTGTCTAAATCTTGTATAATAAGGTATAGTAATTATCAATCTAGTATTCTAAATGATAAAAAAGTAAGTTGACAAGGGATTTAAGGGTTGTAGATGGCTAGTAACTCAAAATAAAAAAGAAATAACTTCGAAACTTTATGATACGCATTTTAAAGTTAATTGTAACAGCTACCTATGATTAAATTTTCAGAACCCTTGACCATCAGATAAGAGAGAAAATAATTATTGAAACTAATATTGGCTCTTAAATGGGATTAAAATGCAATTAAAATTTCAGATTTTTCTTTCTGTACAACTTTTTATTCATATCCTGATTTCCCGCCTTAATGAGAAAATAAACAAACGCAACGCTAAACAATATTAAGTGTTAGCAGACGACTTTGTGTTCCTGTCTACATTTAACATGCTTTCTTATGGGGGAATGAAGCAGCTATAACTTCAGTTAGTATTATTTCTCGGAATTGAAATTTCTTCTAACTTACGGAGCCTCAAAGCTTTTATTTTCCTGGGTTTTAATCAATTTAGTTATAAAATATATTTCCCATCTAATTGACTTGATGTCCAGGAAAACGAAAGCTTTTTATTAAGGTACAGTGTAACTTCAGTAAAAATTTCAACTCTGAGAAATAATTCTAACTCCAGTTATAGCTGCTTTATTGCCCCATAAGAAAGCATGTTAAATGTAGACAGGAACACAAAGTCGTCTGCTAGCACTTTGTTAGTATTGTTGAGCTGTCAGTTTCTTTATTTTATCACTAAACCTGCTTTTGCAACGTCTGCTATTAAGGAAATAATTCAAACTTAGAAATAAAAAACTGGTGAGTTTATTATTGTTTGTATATAGGTAAAAAATGACGTCTTTACGGACCAAAATAAATACGTAACAATTATGCTAGCTCATTTTCAGCACAATTTGTTCAATACAGCATAATACAGCATAATTATGTTACCGAGCATAAATATACTATATTTTAAGGCATGTTTATATTAATGTTCTTGTATATATAATTTATCATCATTTATGCCACAATGACATAAATGCAGCATAAACTATGTAATTTATTCTGAAATTTATACGTAAATTTTAAAGACTATTTCCGAACATTTTTGAAGACTATATTTTAAAGTTTTGTAAGACTATTTTGATATGAAAAGAGAGACTATTCCCCCGCTCCCTAATAAATAATATTTCAAAATTTTCAGGTAATGTAAAAGGTAAGTTGGACTTACTTAAAGTGTAGCTGGTGGCGACACACGACTTCGAGCTACATTGCTCCGCCACGGTCAGTCCAAACCTGAAGGCCTGCTCACAGGATATTGTCCCGGGCACGCCACATTGGTAGCATACCAGGCAGTGAACTGAAATATATAGGACAGTGCATGGTCATATTCAGGAACATGTGTTTATTTTTTATGTCAATTAAAAGTTTAAATTTTACGCATTTTAGCGCACCCCAATTACGAGGTGATACATAACAATTAAAGGCATAGACAACATAAGCATTTATATCACAAAAAAACCTTGATGGGTATAACTGTAGTTTATTGTCTCAAAACACAACTGTAGCGACGTAGCAGTGATTAGAAAATTTCAATTTATGCAACCTGCACAACATTTTCATATACTGTACTAATGTGTGCCTGTTTCTGACAGAAATAAACAGAAATATTCACACAAATAAATTAATTTACAGTTTTTGTATAGTGAATGAATGAATGAATGAATGCATGAATGAATGAATGAATGAATGAATGAATGAATGAATGAATGAATGAATGAATGAATGAATGAATGAATGAATGAATGAATGAATGAATGAATGAATGAATGAATGAATGAATGAATGAATGAATGAATGAATGAATGAATGAATGAATGAATGAATGAATGAATGAATGAATGAATGAATGAATGAATGAATGAATGAATGTGCAATGCTCATGCAATCTAAACCAATTAAGATATGCATATAAGCCAAATTCCCATTTTTTATTACGCTCATTTTACTAGAGCAATATGAGCCACTTACATAAATATACGCTTACAGCTTACATATTTATATTTATGGTCTGGATTAGAATATTTTCTCTACCACGGCGTCCCTATATGTCAGTATAAGCTCATAATATTTCCCATTTTTCCCTAATCTAAGTGTTTCATATATCAAATCTCTTATCAACCAAATAAATAATTAAACAAATAAATAAAATTCACAATACCTGACGCTTGCAACAAAGTCACAATAAGAAGCAGAAATAACAATCTCATGGTGTTAAAGTAGCCTGTAATAAAAAACAAATATAAAGCAATATATCATTATAAAAAATATTATTAAAATTATAACACATTTTTAGTTCACAAATATTTATAGCATATTTTAAACAGGAGGGAAAAAAGTTTGTTTTGCAAAGTATAGTGAGGCTCTTTAACAATATTGGCTGTCGCAAATAATAATATCAATAATTAAATAAATAAAATATACACATTCATTTGTTGAACTCAGGGCTGGACTGGCACTCAAGGGGCCTCGTTCGTAAAAGGGGTGTAACATAACCTCTTTAGGGGCCACAAAAGTGGGCTTAAAACCCTGGTTACGTCCGTTTATATCATTTATATAAATATATATATAATTATATCATATATATATATTACGTCCCCAATCAAGGGGGGCCACGTCCTCTATCGCGGACTTGCTCTTATGGACAGTCCAAGCCTAGTTGAACTTGTTTTTTGAGCCGATAAAAATGAGTTGCCTTTGAGCATGGATTGACCCGCTATACCTATACGATACGTACCTATAATATTGACTTCAGCACAGGCTATAGTATATACAATAAACACTATATATAACTAACAAGTACACTACAACAGTACTGTTGGAGTGTACTGTACTCGATAGTTGGCAACCCTAATTGACCCGCTATACCTATACGATACGTACCTATAATATTAACTTCAGCACAGGCTATAGTATATACAATAAACACTATATATTATATAACTAAGAAGTACACTACAACAGTACTGTTGGAGTATAGTAAAGTATGTGAGTATAAATAGTAAAGATAAAAAAACGGAAGTTACAGTAGCCCACAGACAGACGATACTGTCGCTAACTCAGGACACCACCAATCTTATGCGGTTTATATCGGATATCAGTGGTCAAGCTTTTATATAACATATATAAATAGAGTGTATGCATATGACGTCATATTTAATGCACTTGGATGCCATACTGGAGTAATGCATAAAATTGCTCAGCATATGACAAACTTCGCTACTTATTTTCATTGGGAATTTGATTGATTTTTTTTTTAAATTATTATTATTATTTTTCTCACATATAGCTTTTGAGAAACTAAATTCAACCTATTAACAACATCAAAGCTCTCAAAAATATTGCTTATATAGTATTTTCTATTTTTAAACTGACAAAATAGGTTATTTTTCCTATGCTGCCCATGCTATTGAGTGATCCAACATAGCGTTGACTTTAACATTAATGCATACACTCTACGTCTACGTACATACGTATATAGTGGTTTATATCGGTGGTTCTATATATATATAGAAATTATCTGCTTATATAAATATATAGTTATATAATAAAAAAAGACAAAGAAGAAGACAACGAACTTTAACACAACAAAATAATAAGCTATACAACATATGTACGGTCATTTTACTAAAAAATGAATTTCTATTGTCATATAGGAATAACATGTATTTAGATTTTTAGCGATACAGTTTTTGCGTCAACTGAAATCTCCATCTGATTGCATTGAATGGCCATAAGCTAATAGAAATTCATTTTAAAGTAAAATGATTGTACAATTACCTATGTACTGTATTTTGTTTAGTTTTCAAAACGATGGAAGTGTGAACGTCTCGGCAGTTGGGATGTTTAACTAATTTCGGTTAGGCTTGCTTAGACGGAAAAAAAAAGAGGCAAACTTGGAAAAAATATAGTGTGCTTACATTTTTTTTGACATACTAAGCGTTTGAGTCAATAATTAATAACTGCAGCAATTGTATATACGGGGCACGTTTTTTTTTTTTTTTTTTTTAATATTTATTCTTATTATATTTTATTTTTTTCTGCTTTCATACTCCTCGTTTAATATATGTATGAACGAATGAATGAATGATGAATGAATGAATGAATGAATGAATGAATGAATGAATGAATGAATGAATGAATGAATGAATGCATGAATGAATGAATGAATGAATGAATGAATGAATGAATGAATGAATGAATGAATGAATGAATGAATGAATGAATGAATGAATGAATGAATGAATGAATGAATGAATGAATGAATGAATGAATGAATGAATGAATGAATGAATGAATGACAAGCCAGCATCAAATCTATCAGTCTAAGATATAAAAATGACGTTTTTTCCCCCCTATGCTGTGGCCAATATGCATTGAAGCACCACTAACACTAACATGGTGTCAAAAAAAAAAAAAGCGCAAGCACGTGAAGCGGGCGGCGTCTTTTATAATATATATATACATATATATATATATATATATATATAATACTATTATGTATTGTAACTTTGTAATTTGAATGTATTTCACATGTAATTTGCTATGCTGTATGTGGATAAATAAATAAATAAATAAATAAATAAATAAATAAATAAATAAATAAATAAATAAATAAATAAATAAATAAATAAATAAATAAATAAATAAATAAATAATAAATAAATAAATAACATAATTATATTCCCTTTGATAATGCAATGATATAACATAATATTGCTGATGTCTGACGTCTACTGCTCTATTATGGTGTAAAATATAATCACCTTGCAGTGGAAACTTACTTAATGAAGTATTTCAAAGTTTTAGTGTTGAAAAGTGTTTTAGTAATTAGTTATATAATTACATAAAATCATCTTCCACTTCCACTACTCTATGTCCACTGCACCTGCTAATCCTGCTATAAAAACTTTCAAACTTTTAGTTTTCGCGGCTTTTTATTATAAACAGCTGAAAAAAGAATCATGGCGACGCAATGTTGACGTTTTCACTTTCTTCACACTAATTTTGTAATTAAAATGTAATTAATTATGTTGATTGTATGTAAATACTTAATTAAATTATTGAATATATTATAAGGTAAGTTTATGACACAAATACAATGTTGATTACCCATTTAGTGATTTTGAAATTTAATTTTCATTGTGGTGGGGGCGTGACGTAAATAAAAGCCGGTTTAAAACGTAAAATTTCTTAATAATTATAGTTTAATATTTATATAATATATAATATATATATTCTTGATTCAAGTCATCATAAGGGTACCTATAGGGTGAATGCACTCCTGTTAAAGTTGACGCCATATTGGATCACTCAATAACATAGGAAATTTAAATGACACATTTTGTCAGTAAATAATGATACGAACTAAATAAGCAATGATTTTGAGAGCATTATAATTTGATGCTGTTAATACATATATAATAACTAAAAATTAACCGCGATCCAAAAAGAACGAAGTTTGTCCTATATGCTGAACAATACATATTATGATTACGCATGTTATTCATTGCTCCAGTATGGCGTCCAAGCGCAATAATATTAAAATTAAAATGTTACAAAATGAAAAACAAGTAGTTTTTTTACTATAAAGTACTTTAATTGTTAAAATACATTTGTAATTATCCTGACTGGACGATTCTTTGATATAATATGTGAGATGTTGTGACTTTTGTGATCATTCATTCATTCATTCATTCATTCATTCATCCATTCATTCATTCATTCATTCATTCATTCATTCATTCATTCATTCATTCATTCATTCATTCATTATCAGTCTTTTGTTTATTCTTGCATTTATTTATGCATTCATTTCAAGGGCCATATAATAAAGAGGTTGAGCGCAGCACAAAACTCACGCAGTTGATTTTATTTTGTGATGGATTGTACTTGATTCTAAGCCAA
Organism: Ecdyonurus torrentis; assembly: GCA_949318235.1. Taxonomy (NCBI): domain Eukaryota; kingdom Metazoa; phylum Arthropoda; class Insecta; order Ephemeroptera; family Heptageniidae; genus Ecdyonurus; species Ecdyonurus torrentis. The sequence goes on from OX439137.1 coordinate 18,509,234, forward strand.
TACGATGCCGTTCACCAGCGTTCACCAGTTACGTCACTGATAAGGTGAATAAAAATACACCCGGTGATATGACGTCTTTGGTGAATTCCTTTAAGCTGCGCGACCTTGGCTAAAACTTTTCCCGGAGCATATCTAACCTCTTATATATGGACCTTGCATTCATTTATTCATTTGTGCATTCGAATTCTTTCATTCCTTAGTTCAAATTCTTTCATTCATTCATGCATTCATTCATTTGTACAGTACATTCAATCATTTATTCTTTCATTCAGTTGTTTGTTTATTCATGCATTCATTCGTGCCTCTTTTTTTTTTATAACAATATGACATTGCACGTATTCTCATACAAAAAAAAAAAAAAAAAAAAAAGTGACATAATGACATATAAATTATTATCACATTACGATCTATCATGATTAAACTCAACAGTTACAAATCCCACATCTTGAATCAATATTCTAAATATCTCCTATTGACTAATAAAAGAACACTAATGAAGCCACCTTTAAGGGATTTTGGTCTTATCCTCTTCCGTTTCTATTTACTACGCATGTGCAAAATGTCGGAACGGAAACGGATGTGACTGAACTCTCTTATAGTCAACCTTAAAACAGTTATTCCTTTATTAGTCAATAGCTCTTTTAGAATATGGAAGGAAAAGAAATTACCCTCCAAAATTGGTTGTCTCCCTTATTAAAAAAAAAACATCATAAAATGAAATAAATTATTTGTTTTTGTTTCCAGCCAAAGTGTACACTCTCGTCCAGTACAAAATGACCACTACAGAAGAATATCTTGGTGAAGAAATGGCACAAGTTTTACTGTTTGATCAGGTACATAACAATATGGTCCAGAACCAACTTGGTCTAACCTAACTTGGTCCAGAACCAAATAAGGCATCCTAAACAATACATACAGTAAACACCATAAAATATTTAAATTTGTTAGCCCAGCAAATATGTTTGCTCCATAAGATAACATTGAAAATTGAAAGTACGTAGTTTTAGTTTGTCCAAATTATCTCACAAATTTAAATTTAATCCTTTTAAACAAATAACAGCCATGTTCCTTAGTTTTTAAGCTATGATTTCATATATAAATCTTTGCAATTATTATTGTGTTTGTGAGAAAACTACTGCACTGAGGTCACAAATATTTATATGTGGAATACTAGACATACTTTTACATGTTTTAAGACAGTAAAATACACTAATTTAACATTGTAGAAGCTTCTTGTTAGTGTGTTTGTGAGAAAACTACTGCACTGACTTGTGAGGTCACAAATATTTAAATGTGGAATACTTTTACCTGCTATAAAAAAAGAAAAAAGAAAGAGGAGGAAATGATACAAAGAGAAAAGTTTTTTTTTTTTAATGCCACACTAATGTTTATTTAAATTTTCAGATAAAAACTGAACCAGAAGAATACATGGAGTATTTTGAAGAAACCGAGGAATTGACGAGCTCTATTACTGTGGTAAGAGTTTTAGCCTGCCTCCTTTCAAATACAGTCAACTGGGGTGAAATTGAAAGTCAATCACAGACCCGCTTTCAAAGTGCTTTGTGTCTAGCGAGATAGGGAAAATGGAAATCTTGCACATGATTGGAGTTCCAATTTTAACCGGCACTTTCAATTTCACCCCTGTTGACTGTACTGTATTTTTAAAACCATAACCTCAATATTACGTCAAAATAGTTCTTCTGAAGTTATTGTGAACCTTATGTGTGGTGTATCTACACAAGGCTTACTGTAGTAGATGTTCCATGCATCAAGTTTGTGGCAACTACACAAGAACCGTTTCAACGTGATAGAAACACTAAACTCTTGATTTTGTAAAATTACAAGGGACCCAGGAAATGGTGTCATTTCGCAGTCTTGTAGTTGTTAACGTTAAGTTTACTGTGACATTAACTGGTTATTTCTATAATATAGATTAACAACATTGCAAAAAGTAACGTTATAGTTATAGATAAACACAAATTGAAGTTAACATAGTGATAACTATAACGTTATGTCTTTTTTGAAAAAAAATTTTACTTTATAGTGACTAAAAAAAAAAAAAAAAAAAAAAATTTCAACTCATGAGGTGAGAGAAATAAAAAATAAAATTAATTAAGTAAAATATTAACTTTATAAATGATTAAATTTATGATTAATCATAAAAAATAATCCTCTAAAAAAAAGCTGTTTATGTTATAGAAATCCTGCACCTGGGCTCCCCCTGTATAGGCCTGCCTAAAACATGGAGATGTCACTTCTCTGTTCAAAGTTCTCTAGCAGCAAGAGCCAGACCTTCCCCCCCCCCCCCCCCCATGGTTTCAAATATTGTTAAGACTAGATGATGACCAGTAAGATGTATTGTTGTTGTGTGGCAGAAAGATGAACCCCTGGAGAACAACAACAATGAGGTGACCAGGGACAACAATACTAAGAGACGAGGCAGACCAATAAGAAAGGTGGACAAGAGGAAGAAAGCTTACCGAGACTCAGTGAACTTCAAGATACAAACTATACGTCAGTGCAAACTGCTCACTGCAAGGAAATCTGGTACGTTAATGTAGGCGTAATTATTACTACTTAATCAAGTGATCTAGTTACAAAGCACACATAGGGTAGGATTGGCTATTTATATACATACATACATCATGACCGTTGACGCTATAATCCCTTTTGTGGTAAGCCAACAACACAGATGTTTTATCCTGACCCAGTGATAGACCTCCACAACTTCCTATCCTGACATATTTCTCTTGCTTCCTTCAGATTCGTACCTTATTTCATACATTTCCTTTTGTATTTCATACTAAGTACATTCTTATTTTTCAAACATTTTCCAACCACCTCAGACCATGATGTTTTAGGCAAGTTGCCTCTATCTCTCCTTCCATCCACTCTACTATGAAATACCTGCTTTGCTATTCTTTCATCACTCATTCTCTCAACATGACCAAACCACCGTAACACACTGTTCTCATACTTTGTTTCTTTCACGCCACATTTCTCCATCACTCAATTATTCCTTACCCTATCTAATCTTGTTTTACCACACATACTTCTAAGAAAACTCATACAAACTGCATTCACTCTACTCATATGCCTACTCTGACATACCCATAAGAGTGATACTTTATCAAACATATTTATACGTAGTGTAATTAATTAGGAAAGTTAAAAACCATTTCGATTTGAATTGATTATAAAATAAAAGGAGAGGAGAAACCAACAAGCGCTTTGCCACGATGAGGTCTGTAGCTTGATGAAAATCATAACGGTACAGCTTTCACAAATATTTACAAATTAACTAAGACGTTTCAAGGGCAACAGCCTTCTTCTTCTTCAGTTGCTGTGCCATCAAGACTTTCACGAAGCTACGGACCTCATTGTGGTAAGGCACTTGTTGGTTTCTCCTATCCTTTCTTTGTTTACATATTCAAACAAAAATTGTTTAAACTTTCTTAATAATTCTACACTGCCTCTTCATTATGGTGATATTCCCCACTATATCCAGGGTGAGGCTGGTACTCAAAAGGCCTCATCCATAAAAGGTTGTAACACCCTCTCGAGGGGCCACAAAAGGGGTGTAACACCTTGGTTACACCCCTTTTAGGGCCTTAGGGACCTCTAGGGAAAATGGTCTGTGGATAGAAATGTTTCCAATGGATAGTTGGTGTTTCCCACTACTATCCATGAGAAATTTAATGTTTTTCCCATGGATAGTATGATATCCATGTGGATTTCAACATTTTCCCCATGGATAATGTTTTCCCCATGGATACACTTTTGCTAAGGGCCACATCCGCTATCGCAGACTTGCTCTAAGCCTCACTATACCTACGTACTGTACTAATCTGGCTGTGCTTGTGATGCACAGGTAAAGACGTACCCAGGAAGAAATACAAGAAGTTCAAGGGTGGGTCAAACAGAGTCAGCAAGAACGGCAAGAAGATTGGACGTCCTCGTGGAGCAAAGAACAAAACTCAAGAGCAGCTGGCAGCTAGCAAACCAAGTAAGTAACCCAATAAATATACATGATCAATATAAAAATGCTACTAGCCTAAAAAAAAAAAAAAAAAAAAAAAAAAAAAAACTCTCAATGCTAAATGCAAAGATGTTACACATATTATGTCACTTACAGTGAGGTGGTGATATAAAAAATATTCTACCCCAGGCTGAAAACAGTTTTATTAGTTTATGTAAATGGCTCGAGCCATATTGCTCTTTCATATTTATAAGTGAGATTCATTATAAAAAAAAAAAAAAAAAACTCTACGAGGGCATCCCTGTTAGTAAAAGCTCCTACTATCTCCCATTAACTAATTTTTCTATGTGTTTTTTAAACAGTATCAAATTATTTTATTGCATCATATTTAATATCTAGTTTGAGGGGGGAAAAAAACACATCACAGTTAGGATCAATAATATATAAAGAAAATGATATAATTACCAGTGCTGGCCTTACTTACAGTCCGTGCAACCTAACGATGTTTGCGATTAATCGAAATCAAGCCATGAGACAATAGACGCTCAAGTGCTCAAGGTCAAAAGGAGGTGGGGTAATGTTAACTAAATGGAGAGTTTTTAGGCGCTCTCTTATTGGTCGCATCCTTAGGTGACGCTGACTGTACCACAGTAGAAGTTGTATGGAGAGGTCAAGGTCTCACGTGGCGCACAGTTTAGTTATAATGTTTATATAACTGAGAGCTTTCGTCATATGGTAATGACATTATCAATCAAAGAAGATATTTACTTGAGAACATCACTGAGCAGTGTGTAGTCTTGTACTGTACTGTGATGTGCTCAAGTAAATCTCTTCTTTGATTGATAATGTCGTTAATATATGACAAAAGCTCTCAGTTAAGAACTGTTTTTATAACAAAACACTGTGCCACGTGACACCTCGACCTCTCCATACAACTTCTACTGTGCTAAGTAAGGCCAGCACTGCTAATTATATCCTTTTCTTTATTATTGATCCTAACAGCAATGGTTTTTTCCTTAAGAAAATGATAGAACTCTATCTCTCTCTCTCTCTCTCTCTCTCTCTCTCTCTCTCTCTCATACTGTATCATACTAATACTTAATATTCAAACTAATATTATATTTTAAATTTTCTCCTCCACAGAAATCAAGAAAGAAATTTTGGAGTACAGCGACTATCAATGTCACAAATGCTTCAAGTATTTCTCAACAAATAGAAATGTACGTCGACATGTTCAACGAGTTCATGATAAAAATAAAACACAAATCAGATGTGAATTTTGTAATAAAGTGATGAAAAATGAAGATCATCATAATTTACATGTTAAATATAATCATACATTTAACTTTAGGCAAATTAAGCCAACTTGCCTAGAATGTAACAAAATATTTGAACGTAAAAGTTCGTTGATTACACATGTTTATAAAGTTCACTTATACCATACTGAACCTTTTACTTGTGATTTTTGTAACTTAGAATCAAAAAATAAATCATCGTTACGATCACACATTAAAAATAATCATATACGAAGTTATGGTAAAAATAAGCATACTTGTAAATATTGTAACGTAAAATTTTCATATTTTGTCCAATTAAAAAATCATTTACGTGCTTTAAATTGTATTAAAGTAAATCCTTACAAATGTGAATATTGTGATAGAATGTATAAAAATGATAATGTATTAAAAAATCATATATGGCAATATCATACTGGTTCACAAGCTAATAAGAGATTTTACTGTGAACTCTGTGAACGTAATTATTTAGTTAAACGTGATCTAGCAGCACATATTAGTTTTATACATTTAAAACAACGTAGAGAGAAATTTATTTGTCCATTTTGTTCTACGGAATTTCAATTAAAAGCTGTTTTACGTACACATATTAGATTTTCTCATAACAAGTCAGGTTTAAATAAATGTAACTTATGTTGTAGAAGCTACGTAAGGCCTCATCACTTAACTAGGCACTTGAGGGACTTTCATAATAAGATTGTAAGGCCTAATACGTGTGGGCTTTGTGAGATTGTACTGCCTAATGCTTTGGCTTTGAAAATGCATAAGTGTCAATAAAAAATAAAAAAAATGAATCCCAGGCTAAAACAGAGATTTTAACAACAATCTTTTTCTTTTTTTTTTCTTTTTTTTTTTTTTTCTTACAATAGCAGACGTTGCAAAAGTAGGTTTAGTGATAAAATAAACAAACTGACAGCTCAACAATACTAACAAAGTGCTAGCAGACAACTTTGTGTTCCTGTCTACATTTAACATGCTTTCTTATGGGGCAAGCAGCTATAATAACTCAAGTTAGAATTATTTCTCAGAGTTGAAGTTTTTACTGTAGCTTACTGAGCCTCAGAGCTTTTGTTCACCTAAATTTCAAGTCAATTGGGTGAAAATAATAATTTGTAACCAAGAAAGTCAGGAAAACAAAAGCTTGTAGGCTCAGTAAGCTACAGTATATATTTCGGCTCTGAGAAATGATTTTAACTCCAGTTATAGCTGATTTATTCCCCCATTAGAAAGCATATGTTAAATGTAGACAGGAACACAAAGTCGTCTGCTAGCACTTTGTTAGTATTGTTGGGCTGTCAGTTTGTTTATTTTATCATTGAAACTACTTTTGCAAAGTCTGCTATTATATCTCCAGATTAACACTTAAATTTTACAAATGTTATATTTAAGTTAATATCTGTTATATTTTATTGCTATCACTTGATAGGAGAAACCGGGGGGGGGGGGGGGGGGGGGGCTCATAAGGCTGTGACGTCACATGAACCAGGTTAACATTGCTGTTACTGGAACGCATGACGTCACAGCTACTATAGTGAACTCCCCCTGGGAGAAACCAACAAGCACCTTACAACGATGAGGTCTATAGCTTGGTGAAAGTGTTGATGGCACAGCTTACAACACCAGCCCTGTGGCGCAGTGGTTAGTATGCTTTTTGTTTTCCATGCCGTCGGCCAGCGTTCGATACCTGCAGAGGGACTTTTCATGAAGAGTCACCTGTGCTTGGTGTGGAATGTTGGTTCGCGGTGTGGCTTGACATGTGTGTGTGCTACTGAGTTGCAGAGGTCAGCCAGGCATCCAAGGTAATACTTGGATGTCGGCTGTCCACGCATGCAGTTTTCTGTGGTTTCCTACATGCACCACCATGTCGAATGACTGGGCAGTTCCTAACTATAGGCCACAGCCGCTACCTTTCTACCAACACTCTACCTCTTCTTTCTACATCCTTTCATCCATCAAAGGGTAGATCAGGTTAAACATGGGCGCTTGCACCTTTCCTGGCTACCTTCTGTCACTGCTCAACGGTCCTCTCGAATACGGGGGCTTAGTAAGACATACATTAAATAAAAATAAATATATATTTACAAGTTTACTAAGACGTTTTGAAAGAAACAGATAGCCCTCTTCTTTAGTTGCATAAAGTATAGTAAAGTGTAGTGACTATACTTTGAGCAACTGAAGAACAAGGCTGTTGCCCTTCAGTTAATTTGTAAATATTTGTGTAAGCTGTGCCGTCATGATTTTCACCAAGCTACGTAAGGACCTCATCGTGGTAAGGCGCTTGTTGGTTTCTCCTATCCTTTTCTTTGATTATAAATTCAAACTGAAATGGTTTTGATCTTTCCTTATTAATTATACATATTCCTATATAACTTGATTAGAATACTGGAAAATGGGATTGAACCTCTCATCTTTGTTTTGGCAATGGCTGTTTTTAAAACCATCACAAATATGTACTGTTTAAATTTTTGTAACTGACAAAAAATTAAAATTGAATTTTTAACTTTCAGTTTTTCTGTATTTTTGTATACAAATATGAAATGTATACATAAATAACTTTTTTATTATTTTCTGTGTGACTAATCAGTGATTCTGATTATACTATTATTTTAAAGTTATTCTGTAAAGAATTAAAAAAATTAAAAAAAAAAAAGACAAAAAGACAAAGAAATCAAATTGTCTTTAAAATTTTTATGTATTTTAAATTTCTCGCAGTTTTCTAATTTTTGTATATTTTACAAAAGTTATGTTAACTTTTCAGGTATAAATTACATGTTAAAGAAGATTTTTTATTTATTTTTTCCTTTTTAATTATGCTGTCAAAAAAATTGTAAACACGGCCACACGGCATAAATTGTAGGCCTATAATGCATTATTGTTATTTTTGAAGAATTTTTTATTATTTGCAGTTTGTTTTTTTAAGTTTTAAAACTGCCAGATATATATATATATATATATATATATATATATATAGACTAAAATAAATCCTTTTATGTTAAACTTTCATGATAAATAACATGATATTTAATGTTATATTTATAGGCCTATAGTTAAGTAAAATATATATATATATATATATATATATATATATATATATATATATATATATATATATATATATATATATATATATATATATAGATATATATTAAAATTAAAAACTTTCCACTGGTTAATAATTTTGCATAGAAATCAAACTGCATTCAGTTTTATGATTTTTTTTTAACCACAAAAAATGTTATAATTTATTGTTTATTTTATGGCCTCTATATGGCAAGTTTATTTTTATTATTTTCAAAATATTATTTTATTTGATGTTATATACAAAACTAAAGACTTGTTTCATTATTATTATTATAGCTATATTATATCTATATATATCGTCGCCCCAGAATACAGTATTATGTGAAATAAACCACTAGGTTTTGATGCAATTTTAGACCTTATGCTACATATACATGAAGTCTTAAATAGCATCAAAACCTAGTGGTTTATTTCACATTTATATTCTGGGGCGATGATATATATATGGATGTATGCAAAAGTAAGAGGAAAAATTAACTTTTTGCTGCTGCTTTTTTTTTTTTATTATTTTGTCATTTATTTTATCAAATTATGTTTTGATAATTTGTATATATTTATACGATTTAAAATATTGTACCCTATGTAATTTTTTATCATCATAATGATATCTAAAAAATATGAGAATTATTTACTATAATTTGTTAGATGTATATATAATTATATTATACAGTATAACGACAGGTCGTATTTTTTTTTCTTTTTAATCATTTAGTTAAAAAAAATTATTATATGATTTTTTTTTTTTGCAGCAAAATTAAGTTTTATGAAAAAAAAAATGAAGAAAACAATTTGATCACAATAATTAAAAATTCTAGAATGCATTTTTTAGGTTGATTATATATGTATTTAAATATGATTTATTTTCATAATCATGAAATATTTACAAAAAAAAGCTTACATCTTTATTTGTTACAATAAGGCACAAAGTGGCTACTTGTGTTAATTATTATTATTATTTTATTATTATGTGTCAATATGAAATGTTTCAATAAAATTTACTTAAAAAAAGTATTTTCTGTTGGTTTATTTTGTTATTTACAGCCGGCATTAAAAAGAAAAAAAAACTTTGAAAATTTAGTTTCTTTTAATTGGGTACTACTTGAGGGTAGCGATGTTGTCGTAAAATTCAATTTTATATATTTTTTTTGGTTCATAATGAACCAAAGGAACAATTCTCTATATTCCAAAAAATTTCAGCTCAAATGAAATCTTCCGTAAATAAGCGTTAAAGTCGTTGGGTAACGCCTCCTTTAACACGTAAAACATACAAAACTTCAATAAGCTCACCGTGTGCAAAATTTTTCTTGATCAACTTCTAAACAAAAAAAATACTAGCATGTTCTATAGATTAAGTTTTAATGAATTTGACTTTTTAAACAATTTTTACGTATCTCATATTCATATCAACATGGTTCAATTTGATATATTTTTTTTCTCAGAAAATTTGTTTTAGACAAATCTGAAGAATCATTTTTCATTAAAAGTTTTAATGCAAAGAACAATTAAGCTAGTATTTTTTTTTTTTTAGCCGCTGAAAAAAAATTTAATTGAGTCAAATTTATGGGGTTCAAATATTCAATATAGTAGACTCGATCATTTCATTTGTATAGGGGGTGCGGACCAATTTGCGATACTTTCACGCTCTGTTGTGAGGAGAGTTTTTGAGATAGGATTTTTTTGAATTTCATTTTTGGGTACAGCAGCCTGTACCTTATTTAATCTATTTAAAATCATATATAAAAAAAATACTCTTCTACTCTAAAGTATAGTACCTTAAAATAAAAAAGTATAGTGTACGTAGTTATAGTGCATTTTTTTTTATAATATTTTTTTTTTAAAAATAGCATAAGTTTTTATTGTCTATGATGGCATAACAGAGTCGGACTGGCAATCAAGGGGCCTCGTCCACAAAGGGGGTGTACCCTAGTTACGCCTCTTTTTGGGCCTTAGGGGCCCTCCAAACAGAGGGCTAGCTTATGCAATATGTCTATGCATATTACATTTTAAGT
>OX439137.1:18519797-18662297 GCA_949318235.1 Ecdyonurus torrentis
GGATGACGTCATATTTAATACACTTGGAGGACATACTGGAGTAGTGAATAACGTTACTCAGCATAGGACAAACTTCATTTACGCCAAATTTCTTTGGGAAATCTGTTAATTTTTTGTTATTGCTATTTTTCTCACATACTTGAGATACTAATTCAACATATTTACATTTACAGCATCAATGCTATCAAAAATATTGCTTAGTGTTTTTAAAATGGCAAAATGATTTTTTGTCCTATGCTACCCATGTTATTGAGTTATCCAACATAGCGTTGACTTTAACATGAATGCATACAACCTATAGTACTTATGTAGAATAAACTTTATATAAAAATAATTTATTTGAAAATTTCTATTTAATATTATGTTGTCCGTTTGAGAAGAAATTAAGTCAAATTAGGTTTCTGTTGTTGTTGTTGTTTTTTTTTTTTTTTTTTTTTGGCCCGGTATTGTCATAACGGACATAACCTGATGACCGCGATGACACATTGGATTTTATGATTTGCCTGTGGTTAACGATTGCAAAATTTGCAATAAGGTACCGAAATGAAATAAATAACTTTCAATTTTAGTGTTGCATTTCAGTCTATAGTTTTTCATTTCCTTGCGGTACGTCATATGTCATATATGTTTATTTTTTTTATTAAACGTCTTGTGTTGAATCCAAATGTACACTGGCTTTCTAGCCGCGGTTCATTTTTAAGAAGTTATAATAAGAAAATTATTGATCTCATACAAGAATCTATTTCAGTATAAAAATAGTAATTTGAAAAAGAATTATTGAAATATTTATCAATTCCAAATTCCAACCCAAAATTCCGCTGTAAAAACGAAAAAAAAAATAATAATAATAATAAATAAAAAAAAAAAATAATAAATAAAAACGACATTTATAATGTTCAAAATAAAAATGAGTACTGAATGAAAACTTGCAGATGCAGAAATGTTGCTATGCAAAAAAAATTAAAGTAATATAAAACAATATTTTTGATGTTTAGAACTAGTTGATAAAACTAAGAACAAAATGTTCTTATTAAAATTATTAAATGTGGTTTTATGCTCTATCCAGGCTCGGACTGGCCATAAGAGCAAGTCCGCAATTGCGGACGTGGCCCCCCCTGTTTGGAGGCCCCTAAGGCCCAAAAAGGGGCGTAACTAGGGTGTTACGCCCCCTTTGTGGCCCCTAAAGAGGGTGTTACACCCCTTTTGCGGACGAGGCCCCTTGATTGCCAGTCCGACCCTGGCTCTATCTTATATATATGAACAAATAGGTTTCATTAAGAAATAGGAAAACTATATAAGTTGTTGTGCAGATACAGTATTGTTTCTATGCACAAACTTAAAGTAATATGAGACAATATTTTCGATGATTAGATCAAGTTCATAATTTAGAAAGAAAAAAAAATTGTTAATGTTAATAATTATTTTTTCTGTCTATAGTACATTATTGATTTTATGCACAGTTCTAATTCAGTAAAAAAAAATAGTAATATAAAAAATATTATTGAAGTATTTTTCTATTTAAAACCCGGAATACCCATAATTCAGCGTTAAAACAGTGGGAAAAAAAAATTGCTCCACCATATAATGTTCATAATAAAAATGGGTAGCAAACAAAATCTAGCACATACAGAAATTTTCTTATGTACAAAAGTATAGTAATATCAAGCAGAACTTTTGACAATTAGATCAAGTACATAACTTAGAACAAAATGTTCTTATTAAAATTATTAAATATGGTTTTATGCTCTAGCTTATACATATGAAAATATAGGTTTCATTAAGAAATAGGAAAACTAAGTTGTTGTGCAGATACAGCAGTGGCGGATTGAGCGCCGAGATTTCGAGATTATTTCGAAGGGCCGCGACTAAAGAGGGCCGTCGGGCCGTCGTCGCAAAAAAAGCAACGCAAAAAAAAAAAAAAAAAAAAAAAAAAAGGAGGAGGAGGAGGAAAGGAGGAAAGGAGGAAAGGAAAACATTAAATTTTATGGATAGTTTAGAAATTGATATAATTATAATAAGATCTTATGGCGAGGAATAATCCTTTGATGAACTTTGTAAAAAAAAAAAATTTATTATAAAATTTATTTGCTGTCATATGTCACAAAAATATAATATTATTATTTATTATACATAAATATGTTCTATTCTTGCCGTCTTTTCTTTTTTCTTTTTTTTTTCTTCTTCTTATGTAAAATGATTGTAAAATTAGCAAGCCACGCCCCCTTTTTCATAAAAATTTCACCTGCGGCGCGATTCAGGGGGGGCACGGCCCCCCAGACCCCCCAACGGGTAGGGGCCGTCTCTCTTTAGATATCTCGAAGGGCCGTGGAGGCCCATTCCGCCCCTGAGATAAAGGATTGTTTCTATGCACAAACTTAATATGAGACAGTATTTTTGATGATTAGATCAAGTTCATAATTTAGAGAAAAATTTGTTTTTTTAAATTTAATATTTATTTTTTCTGTCTATAGTACATTATTGATTTTAAGCAAAGTTCTAATTCAGTAAAAAAATAGTATATATGTTGCAAAAATAATATTGATATATTTGTCCATTTTTAACCCTTAAACACGCAGATATATATATATATATATATATATATATATATATATATATATATATATATAATATATATATATATATATATATAAATATTATATAATGTTGTTCTTTTTTTGTACAAATTGTTAAAATTAGTAATAGGACATTAGAATTTTAATTGGTATAAAAAAAAATATATTTGAAGATAGTCATAGATTGTGGCGCTAACATCGATAGTTGATAGTTTTGAGAACTACAGAAAGTTGGTGGTGGTTTCTTGTCTGGTGTCTGGAGAACGCTGAACGCTCGTGAGCTGCTCGTGAGGCCAGTCGTGTTTCGATCAGCTCTTGAGTAACATCTTGTTAATTTGAACCGGTCTACACGACGGTGTTTGAGGGTGGCCATAAATTCAGGGTAAGAAAAAATACAAAATTTCAATGTTCAATCAATTTTTCATTACTTAATTATATTTTAAGTCGATTTATTATGACAGAACAAAAAAGTAAGGGAATATAGTTCCGGAAGTGCATGCAATTTATATGATTTGACATTACCATGGTTTAAAAAGGCTGAATGTTTGCCTGAGTATTAGGCTATTTACATTATAACTGTTTAAAAGACTTGTATCTTTTGATTTGACTGTAGAGCAAAGGTATATAGCACCACAACATTAAAATATAATATATAATATGCGAAAATTATAAAGCATGAGGTATGACGTATTATAATGACGTATTTAACGTCTAGCGCCATGGTGCCATGTCACCGTGGGCTGAAAACTTTTAGTTTCTTTTTTTTTTTTCTTTTTTTTTTTTTTTCTTCTTTTTTTTTTTAATTGTTATAACTGGTTTCCGAGCTTTTAGCTCGAAAATGACCCAGCTCGAAAATGACCCAGCTCGAAAATGACCCAGCTCGAAAATGACCCAGCTCGAGTAAGGACCGTAATTGACACGTGGAAAAAAAAAATTAAAAAAAATATTAAGAAAAAAAAAATTTAAATTTATGTTTCATATGGTGTTATAAATTCTCGGAATGTAAAATAAATTATTTACAACAGTTTTTTATGACATTTAATTTAATTTATGACTTTTTTGGCGTTAAAATTGAATACTTTTGTAATTTTTTTTTCTTTGTATATAGGCTATCGCAGATCGTTTTCAATTTTCAGTTCAAATACCGAGCTTTGGCTCGTTTTTCAAATTTAACCTCATTTTCAAACTTAACCCGGGTTTCAATCTAAACTAGACTTAAAATTTTCAACCTGGGCTAAAAGTATTTCATGATTATTATTATTATTTATAGAATTATAGCTGCAGTGTTTATATGTTATATTTATACACGTGTCTGTTAAATAATAATTTTATTTACGCATTCATTATCCCTTTCCTCGTTGCCGTCGGTATGCTATATACATATTATATAATATTTACTGCATCAACAAGTATATTTTGTTGTTTATTTTTCCTGGAGTCAGTAAACTACCCGTGGGTTGTGGGGTTTAAATTTTACAATAAGGAAGGGAAATCCTCTTTAAATACTCGAGACGAAAATAAATAAACCTGAGTCATCATTAGGTTACCGCATAGCATCAATTGCTAAATATTATTATTTATTAACCTTCAAGAGATAAAAGAAAAAAGATAAGATATATATCATTTTTCCAAATATTATTAATGTAGCATGGGGTAACTCGTAACTCTAGACCAAAAATGGACTATGGACCATTTTTTTAAATACTCTAAACTCTAAAAACTCTTATCAGTTTGATAAATTTTCTGAAAAGCCTAGATAGCTAAATTTTTAGAAATTTGGGTACTACACGTAAAAAAAAAATAATAATACTACCTAGGGCAGGTACACGTATCCTATATTTTGTAATAGGTACACTTTAATTTGGAACAGGTATATAGTAGAATACAATACCATACTTCATTACACCTTTATTGTAGCTTATTGCACTTTGCATTAGGTATTATTGTAGTATAATAATACCTGTTCTAGGTAATATATCTACCTGTATTTTTTACGTTTTGCAATTTGTATAATTTATAAAATCAAATAAGGTAAGGATTGGTTTTTTTACTATGGTACATTAAACTTGGAATGTATAGGGTGTATGCATTCATGTTAAAATCGACGCCATGTTGGATAATTCAATAACATATGGGTGACATAGGGAAAAAAATCATTTTGCCAGTTTAAAATCACTATATATGCAATAATTTTGAGAGTATTGATGTTGTAAATATGTTGAATTAGTATCTGAAGTATATGTGAGAAAAATAACAATAACAAAAATTAAATAATTTCCCAAAAAAAATTGGCTTAAATGAAGTTTGTCCTATGCTGAGCAATGTTACGCACTACTACAGTATGGCCTCTAAGCGCAATAAATATGACGTCATCCGCATACACCTTATAAATATAGTATTATAATATAGTATATAGCTGTCACATGCTGTAGAGAAGATATATTATAAATATGAATGGCATGCCTTTAAAAACCTCGTAATTATACCCACATGCGATAAGAGAGAGAGAGAGAGAGAGAGAGAGAGAGAGAGAGAGAGAGAGAGAGAGAGAGAGAGAGAGAGAGAGAGAGAGAGAGAGAGAGAGAGAGAGAGAGAGAGAGAGAGGATATTTTCTGGAAATATACACGAACAAAATTAATATTTTTATTTTGAACCCATGCTATGTAAAATGCATTTATCGATATTCTCAATTAGCATGTAATGTAATGCAACATTGTGCAATCATAATCATCTCCCTCGTTAGCATAATAATCTAATAAAAAGTAAAAGTTATAAAAAAAAAAAAAAAAAAAAAAAAAAAAAAAAAAAAAAAAAAAAGTAAAGTTAGTATTTAAGTAGCGTGGTTTTAACATGCTTGTTCTCATTGGTTCTCAAGCATCGTTCGCTTTATCACCTGACAAAATATGCGTCATTTATCTTTGCGTGGGCTCATTCAAAATTATAGTTACAGCTTTCTTTCGTTCTAAAAAAATGCTGTTTCATATTATTATTATTTTCAAGCTGTATTTTCTCTCAAGCTTTTTCAAAAAATTAAGCCGCTGGAAATGAAAAGTCCAGCTGCTGCGTAATTTCCAAACAGTTTACACATAAAAAAAAAATAATAATAATAAATGAAGCTTTTTTGTCGTCATGGCCATTGTTTTTATTTATAATAAATTTTGAACTTGAAAAATCATTTTAAATATGAAGGAACATGTTTGAATACAGTGAATACACCAATATTATTTATTTTTCCTAGGGCAATTTTTATAAGAACATAAAAAATAGCATGTAATTTGTCTAATATTACAATGTATTAAAAAAAATGTTACCCATAGGCATAAACTCTATACCTATATATTTTATATATATAGATTTCAATATATATATATATATATATATATATATATATATATATATATATATATATATATATATATATATATATATATATATATATATATATATTATATATATATATATATATACTATGATAATACTTTCAAGTACGATAGTATATTGTTTGTTTATTTTTCCTGAAGTGAGTAAACTATGGATACAGGGAAGGAAAAATCTTTTTTAAATATCAGACCAAAACTAAACTGACCTGACTCAATGTATATTATATTGCTTTATTGCAAACCGCATATATAAAAACAACCTTTTTATTAAAAAGGTTGTAGTTTTTATAAAATATTGTTACTTTTACTTTCAAGAAAAAATAAAAAATATTATTTTTACATTTTATGTTGCTTTTTGTTTTTAAATAACTTATTTTAAATTCATCAACAATTATATTTATTTTATAGTATTATACATATAAAATGACATTTTTTTCTCACCCTATTGTTTTTACGTAAAAAGCATTAGGGTGAGAAAAAAATGTAATTTTAATAATACTATAAATAATTGTTGATAATTTATTTTATAGTATTATACTGCATATATATAAAATGACATTTTTTTACCCTATTGTTTTTTACGTAACAAGTGTTTTTAATAGAGCTCAATAGGGTCCCTAGGACCTAATTAAAAGTACCCTTTGCTGTCCACGCATGCACTGAACTGTGGTTTCCTACGTTCATCACCCTGTCGAATGAATGAAGTTCTTATAACTATATAGGCCACAGTCACTTTTATACCTTCCAATCCTTTCCACCATAACACTCTGCATACCTCTCCCTTCTTCATCCCTTAAAGTGTAGATCAGGCTTAACGTAAGCGCTTGCGCAGGTTCGGACTGACCATAAGAGAAAGTCCGTGACAGCGGACGTGGCCCGCCTTGTTTGGAGGTCCCTGAGGCTCAAAAAGGGGCGTAACCAGGGTCTTACACCCCTTTCGCGGACAAGGCCCCTTGAGTGCCAATCTGACCCTGCTTGCGTCTTTCCTTGCTAACTACTCCTCAATAGAGGTCCTCGGGATACCGTGGGCCTTGGCTCAACTGAGGCCCCCGCGTGCCTCGGCTCAATGGTCGTCTCGAATACGGGGGCTTAGTAGAACATACAGTAAAAAAAAAAAAAACTAATATGAGTATGGTATAATGATGAAAATATAAATTCTTAATAATTCTGAAAGTTGAATTAAAATAACAAAAACTAACTATCCTATATATATCACACATAAATTTTGGCATCATTCTAAACGTTTTATCATTTCAGCGCGCAGCATTCCTTATGAGGTCACATTTAGTTTTTAAAACCATGCAGACACTAAATAACCATATGCAACAAGTTGTGAGAGAATTTCAACTATACCCCTTATCTTTTATTCTAAAATCAATTCATAGGAATAATAATTAAAAGATATTAAATTCAATATTACTTTGATTAACTAACACTTAGGTGTTTATCTTTTCTTTTTTATTATTATTATTATTAAAAATTTGTGTATGTAAAAATGTGGTGATCTTCTTCGTGGCAGTTTATATTGTATAATAACTAATAGTAATAAGTAGAATGAAAAAGATAAGAAAGGATCTTTTTTGTATATTATTAAGCTTGTAACATAGCTCTTACATGCTAGAGAGGAAAACATTCACTGAATTGACCGGAGACCACAAGAACCACGGAACACCCATATCCCGGGGGGAACATAAAAAAAAAAAATGTTATTTTGTTAAAATAAACAAAATATATTTTGCGGGATAATGTTTCTCGATATATTCAATTACTATGCAATATTATGCAAAAATCACACCATGTAGTAATACTATTATAAACAAAAAGTTATTTTTAAATGAAATATATATCCTTCAGTATTTTAGTGGTGTGTTTTAAAGTTTGAGTTCTTATTGGCTCTCCAAGATCGTTCGTTGTATCACCTGATATATTATGAGTCATATGTCTAGGATCACTATTGCATGACCTTCTTAATTTTTGCGAATAAATGTATAGCATATTTTTTATAATATGTCGTTGGAATAACATGTATGTATATATATATACTTATTTTCCAATAAAAAAAAAATAGCAAAAAAAAAAAAAGTTTGCCCTATGCTAACTAATTATAGTTCACACAATTTTACATGGGTATATGCCTTCTTATCTAAATAATTTGTTTAATGGACCACTTGCAATAAAATGTTTTTAATTGTTGCATCAGCAAGTAAGTGAAAACCATTTTTACATAAGAAATGCATTAAGAATCATTCAAATTATTTTAAAAAGTTCGTTCATTGCAAGTGGTCAATTTATTATCAAGTGGTCGGGAACGCAAAAACACGAGAGCGGATAATTTCTCTCTGCGAGCTCCTTTCGTAGGTAGAGATGCTCCAGAATATGCCTTTCAAGTTCAAGGTTATAGACTGTGGAATGTTCTCCCTAAAAAAGTACACTCTAATCCGTCCATTAATGTGTTCAAATCTTATATAGAAAAATATCTCATTAAAAGTTATTTTCAAGCCAAATATTAAAACGAATAAAAAAAATCGTTTACAATTATGTACGTACTATTTCTAAAAACTTATTAAATACAAACTAATTTATATTGTTAAATTTACTTAATCTGCTAGATATATGTATATATAAAAATTGAACGAAAAATTTATATATTTAAATATCTAGCAGACAAAAGCTGTTATAGTAAATCATTTTTCTAACATAAGCAAAAAATAATAATAATAATAATAATAAATAAAAGATTTTTTTAAAAAAATTATGCATCTGGTATTATAAATTAAAAAGAAATGTGAATGTATAAATATTCTGATGTATTGCGTATTATTGGTTACCATTATTGTATTCTCTTTTGTAGTTCTTATTTTTTCTTTGCTATGTATTTTTCACATGTATATAATGTTGTGGTCAAGGTTTTGTAACATAGGGCTGTCAAGCCCTCACAACGCCTTAATAAAGTTACTTATTATTATTATTTATGCTAAGCAATGTTATTCTTTGCTCAATTATGGCATCGAAGATCATTTATTATGACGTCATGCGCACACACCCTATATATTATACATAATAAAAAAATATAACCTTTAAAACGTCTTCGGATAGAATTGTCTTAAAAAACATTATAATATAAGAATAAAAAAAGTATAGTAAATGAATGTATTTAGAATGTATGAATAAATAAACACATTAATTTGAAGCTTTTTTGAAAACGCGACATGTGCTGATAAAAAAAACTAGTATAATATATTGTAACTTCCTTTAAGGGCTGTAAGCTGCAACCTCTAGTTAAACCTTAGTTATCTTTTTTTAATTGTTGCAACAATCAAAATAACAACTTAACTACGGTTTAACTAGTTAGTTAGTGTCGCAGCTTAGGGGGGTTATAATGACAATCAATAATCAATTTGTTTACGCCTTATAATCGCGACATGAAAGTTTTTATCTTTTGGTAAATAGCTTATCGTTCTTTTCCACGAAAAGAATAATTTATAGATTATTTATGTTTCATTTCATTTCATTATAGCATAAAAATGATGCCTATTAGGCAACTTCACATATTCAGCACTTGTCACTGGCAAGGGTCATCAGGTCGATCACTGGCAAAGGTCATCATTAGTTTTATGTTAATTTTGGCATGGTATAGGGCTTACAATGTTAAATTAAGGGTTTTGAATTTCTCGCTTCATAATTGTTAAAACACGTTATATTGCACATCATCATAAAGTAAAAAGCACAACTCAAAAAGTATTTAGGATGAGAACAAGCCCCAGTAAAAGGAACAAGACGAAAAACGTGCTCAAAGTTGACTCCAAATGAGGGTCTGGGTAGTGGGTTCTACCAGAAATTTCAGTTTCTCAAAGGTAAATTTTTAAAATATGGATCAAAATAACATTTTATTACCATATTTGAAATATTAACAATGAGAAACTAAAATTTCTGGTAGAACCCAGATCCTCATTTGGTGTCGACTTTGAGCACGTTTTTCACCTCGTTCGTTTTACTGAGGCTCGTTCACGTCCTAAATACTTTGTGAGTTTAGTTTTTACTTTATGAGATTTTTTATTTAACGTGTTTTAACAATTCTGAAGTGAGAAATTCAAAAATCAAACTCAATTTAACATGGTAAGCCCTATATATACCAGACCAAAATTATAACATAAAACTAATAATGACCTTTGCCAGTGATCATCCTGATGATCCTTGCTAGTGACAAGTGTTGATTATATGAAGTTGCCTAATAGGCATAAATTTTGTACAACATTTAACTTTATTTAATACAGTTATTAGTATAGCATAAATTATGTTATGCTGGCCAAAATATTTAAGTTTATATATATATCTTTTTTGTTTTTGTTATCATTATCACGGTTATCAATATAATGAAGCATATTATACACTTGATCACTTACAAGGTCGGGTAGGTAGGCAGACAGGATACTCGAATAAAACTTTTGATAGCTACTTTCTTTTAATATAGAAATTTTTATTTAAATATATATACATATATATATATATATATATATAATATATATATATATATATATATATATATATATATATATATATATATATATATATATATATTCATAATATATATGCATACTTAATAACTCCAAAGTATAATAATATCTTATTTTATTTCGCACTGTTCAATTATTATATATGCTTACATTTTGCCAATTCTTAATCAATAAATCAGATTACTTTATTCTTATTGTAAAATATGTGGTACCTGTATATAATTCAATATTTCGATCCTAAACATTATCCACCCCCTGGATATAATGTTACAAAAGGCCAACAGGTTGGTATATATATATATATATATATATATATATATATATATATATATATATATATATATATATATATATATATATATATATATATATATATACGAAGAGATAACCCAAAGAGAATATAGTTATTCAATTTTCTGATTTTATTTTATCCTGCATGTAAGTTATATCATATAATAAAGAATAATAAAGAAATATGGTTATAATTTCTTGCCCGATTCGTGTCGATGTCGTGTCGTCTCCAGCTGTCCATTACTTTTCAGTGCGTAAATCCTCTTTGGATTACATAAGTTATATTATACTTATTAGCTAATATAAATGAAATTATAGAAGGTGTCATTGAATGCTTATAAATGTGTCATTAAGTTCAGCGGAAACGATACATCTTCTCTCTCTCTCTCTCTCTCTCTCTCTCTCTCTCTCTCTCTCTCTCTCTCTCTCTCTCTCTTACCCTATTCTCTCTGTTATGGTAGTTGGCATAATGCCACAAATATGTCACGACTTAACTACAAAAGTATATATATATATAGTTACAATAAATCACAATGTACAGTACGTATATTTCTTTACACAAACTACACAAATACTAAAGTTCATAAAACCTGTCAAATATCCTTGCTAAATAATAAGTTAACCAGAAATTTTTATTTACAAATCTTTCTTTTAAAAATACATAGATTCATAATTATGTTAAAATAAAATATACTATATGGACAATTAATTTTTTAATATAAATTTTTGTAAACCTCTAACTCATTTCTCTTACTTCATGCTTTGGATCTGGAGGTTATCGGTTTAGCGCGCGGGGTGATGCGGGGAAAGCTAAGGGTCCCCTAATTTAACATTACGCTTATGGGGGAAAACACGTTTTTTTGCTATTTTTAAGAAAACTACTCCTCAGATTTCGGAGAAATTTAAATGAGAAATACTAGACATACTTTTACGTGTTTTAAGCTATAGAAAATGTTTATAATACAAATTTTTTAAACCGATAACCTCCTAGTTTTTGTTTTATAGCATTATAATATTTTAATAATATTTATTTATAGCATAATAATAAAGAATATATAGTTTTTACAGAACAAGCTTGTACGTATATTATGATTGTATAAGATACAAAAAATTAATTAATTAAAAATTTGAATTATGTCAGTGAAAAGTATTCATGTATGATAATACAAGTTTACACAGCACGTACGCAGCATATGACGTCACTCTTGTGACGTCACAGTCTAAAGTTTCCGGTGATAATGAGACAGTAAAACACGCTGAGCTTCACGATAGTATTAATTACATTCACGGTAGTATTAATTACATGTGTTAAACGTACTTAATTACGTGTAAAATC
The DNA here is from genome assembly GCA_949318235.1 of Ecdyonurus torrentis. Taxonomy (NCBI): domain Eukaryota; kingdom Metazoa; phylum Arthropoda; class Insecta; order Ephemeroptera; family Heptageniidae; genus Ecdyonurus; species Ecdyonurus torrentis. Next base: position 18,531,892 of record OX439137.1, read on the forward strand.
TATTTAATTACACACTTAACAGTTTTGTATTATTTGTTTTAACTTTTAACACATTCACTAAAAAAAAAAAGGTGCATTTAAATTCAGTTACGAATCCTAACTTATTTGAGATAAAAACTTTTGAGTTATTTATGAACAGCTAAAATAATGCATTTTAGCAAATTATTAACAATAGCTAATTTAAGTTTTGTTTAGCGTTGTTTTCATTTTTTTGGGGGGAGGGGCTATTTTAAGTTAATTTAAATTAGCTATTGTTAATAATTTGCTAAAATGTATTATTTTAGCTGCTCATAATAACTTAAAAGTGTTTATCTTAAATACGTTAGGATTCGTAACTGAAGTACTGTACACTTTTTTGAGTGTTTCCATTTTATAATCAATTATATATTTTAAAATAATATATATATATAATATAATATATAATATAATATATAATATATTTGTGAAATAATATATATTAATTTTACATGGTATACACACGGACAAAGCTAAATACGTAATAATTATGCTAGTTCAATACAGCATAACCTATATTATGCTATAGGGTGTATGCGGATGACGTCATATTTATTGCGCTTGAAGGCCATACTGGAGTAGTGAATAACATTGCTTAGCATATGACAAACTTCATTTAAGCCAATTTTCTTTGGGAAATTAGTTAATTTTTTGTTATTATTATTTTTCTCACATACTTGAGATACTAATTCAACATATTTACAGCACCAATGCTCTCAAAAATTATTTATAGTGGTTTTAAACTGTCAAAATGAATTATTTTCCTATGCCACCCATGTTATTGAGTTATCCAACATGGCGTCGACTTTAACATGAATGCTGAACCCTATATACATCACAATAACTATGTTGCATAGCATGAATATTATGTTGTGCAGCATAATCATTTATTTAGTTCTAATTTATCATAATTTATGCTTTTATGACATAAATACATATTAACATACAGCTTAAATGTTACATTATGTAATCTGTTCTTTCTGTACTTTTAACGCATAATAAAAGTTATAAATATATATGTGTATATGTTGAGACATGAATATTATGTTATAAATAGTTTTAATTTATGTACCACTGAGTACCACATAATAAAAGTTATAAATATATATATATATATGTGTATGTTGAGACATAAATATTATGTTATAAATAGTTTTAATTATTATTGTAACTTTAATTTATCAATAATAATAATTCATTAAAAAAAACAATTCTCATTTGAAATTCAGAATAAAATAAAAAATATTAATATAATTAACATTTTTATAAAGAAATATAATAGCATAATAAATATATTATAATGATTATCTTGTTAAATTTGCTGAATAAAAAAAAAAAAAAAAAAAAAAAAAAAAAAGGGAAAGGAAAGATAAACAAGGCACGTGATGGAGATGATGTCGTCATAAGTTCAAAGAAGAAGGGGGACGGAAGCTATATTTTTTTACTCTCGAAACTCGTCGAAACGTTTTACATTATATATATTATATATATAATATATATATATATATATATATATATATATATATATATATATATATATATATATATATATTATATATATAATATATATATATATATATATATATATATATATATATATATATATATATATATATATATATATATATATATATATATATATATATATATATATATATATTAGGGTGGTTTCATTCATGAATGTAGTTTATAAATTTTACTAATTAATAATCATTAATATTTTTGTAAAAAAAAAAAAAAAAAAAAATGTGCTTGTGCAGCATATATAAATATCTGTATATTTTTTATGTAAATATGCCTGTGAAATGATGTAGATGACTTGTCTTGAGAAGGCCAAAAAAAGAAAAAAATGATTTGATTTGATAGAAAAGGAAAGGGCATCAGAGAGAGAGAGATATTATATTATAGTGAGTAGGAAGTAGGCATACAAAAATAGCATAGGATCTTGAAAGAGAATGAAGAGAACGAGAGAGAGACAGACAGACAGACAGACAGACAGACAGACAGACAGACAGACAGACAGGCAGGCAGACCAGTATGATTGTTTTAAAAAGATAATAAAATATTTTGATGGCGCTTAATTGCAATGAGGTCAAGGCTGAAAAATTGTCGTAACAAAAGCAAGGTGTGGCAGCTGCTGAATTTTTTCTTCTTTTTTACAAGGTATTTCAATATATTAGGTAAATACGAAAAGAATATTGGTATTCCAATTTTCTGTTGCTTTTTATTTTATGTTATCCTGGAACTTATATTTTGTTTCCCTGTTGATCAATGTAATATTGACCTTCATCTCCAGCTAACTAGTACTTTTCAGTGGGGATCCTTTTGCCCAGTCGTTTTGTGTACCGGTGTACCTCTCTCTCCCTCTCTCTCTCTCTCTCTCTCTCTCTCTCTCTCTCTCTCTCTCTCTATGTTTCAAAGAAATGCAATGTTAAGATTTTTATTATAGTTACTCAATTTTAATCAAATAGGTTGCTGACCTTTACACTATGTATTTAAAATATTGTATGCGTGAAGTGAAGGATACAGCATTATATGTTAGTGACTATTATAACAACAACGAAAACTGCGTGCATGGTAACAAATCTAGAACGTTCGGATATAAAAAAGTGTGCAAATTGAAGAGAGAGAGAGAGAGAGAGAGAGAGAGAGAGAAGACAGAGAGCGCGCAGACCAGACAGTCTTCCCGCACTCCACATGGGAAAAACTAAGCGTACGTCACCTATTATGTATTTATATCTCATATTATGGGGAGGAACTTTTTTTTTTTTTTTTTTTTTTTAGATTTGTGAGAAAACTATGGCACCGTAGATATTCACATAAGGAATACTATATAGACATATTTTTTCGTGTTTAAAATTCATAAACCTTTTTTTTATGTGGTTTGCTAAGTTGCTGCATGGAAAAAGGAGGAGGAGGAGGAGGAGAGCGAGAGAGATTGAAATAAAATCGACGTGCTACTTAAACTTTTTTATTAACAAGCTTTTTTTGTTAACTATATGATTTTTTTTCTAAATATTTTTATCTTCCAATTTATTGTATATTTATACTTGATATTTATACACACAAAAATGTTGTATATATATATATAATATATATATATATATATATATATATATATATACAACATTTTTGTGTGTATAAATATCAAGTATAAATATACAATAAATTGGAAGATAAAAATATTTAGAAAAAAAATCATATAGTTAACAAAAAAAGCTTGTTAATAAAAAAGTTTAAGTAGCACGTCGATTTTATTTCAATCTCTCTCGCTCTCCTCCTCCTTTTTCCATGCAGCAACTTAGCAAACCACATAAAAAAAAGGTTTATTTATGGTATCTGTATGTCGTCACATTTAAAACACTTGGACACCAATGAATAATTGCTCACCAAAGGACTAGCTTCAAGTTTATTTTCTTTGAGGAATTATCGGTTAATTTTATTTTTTTTTCTTACATACTTGAGATACTAATTCAACCTTTTAGCATCATCAATGCGTAAATAATATTACATAGAGGTTTTAACCTGCAAAATAAGTTATTTTCCTATGCGGCCCGTGTTATTGAGTGATCCAACATGGAGTCAACTTTAACATGAATGCATACACCGTATATAGCAATTTTTTTAAGCTTTATATAAATTGAGCAATAAAAATCTTTTTAGAGGAGAAAAAAAGAAAAGAAAAAAATGCGAGTCAAATAAGAAATTTAAACCTAATAGTTTTTTTTTAAAATATTAATTTCTGCTAAATTTCACTCCCTATCTCCTCCTATTACCCCCCTTCTTTTTTTCCCCCTTCCAGCCTTGGCTTTACTACTCCGCCGTAAAGTAATTTCCCGCTGCCTCATTCATACAGGTATTTTGCTCTGAGGTCATCACCTCTCTTTCTTATACGACTGTTGAATTCTTATATAATATTAATTGTATTTGAAGAAGATGGATTGTATATATATAAATAATGTGATAATTATTATTATTGAATTTAATCATATGCCACGTTGATTTTTAACATTCGTCATGCGAGAAATTATTCTCTCAATTAGTCACGCATATCTAATTACACATTCATTGAACATGAAAATTGGTTAATGGAGCTTATCGGTATAGCGTGCAAAAAAAAAACTATGTTTCCTTTTTGTATGTACCTTAATTTAATATTATGCTTATGGGGAGAAGCGTCTTCTTCTTCTTCTTTTTTTTGTTTTTTGTTTTTTGTTTTGTTTTTTTACCTTTTGAGAAAATTTGTGCACCGATTCCGTACATATTTAAATTAAGAATATACAAAACATACTTTTACGTGTTAAAAAAAAAAACTCCTTTTTTTTTAATTCGATTACTTCCATATTAACGCTATTGGATCTATGCATTCATGTTAAAGTCAAAGCCATGTTGGATAACTCAATAACATGGGTGGCATAGGAAAATAGCTCATTTTTCAGTTTAAAAACACTATGCAATATTTTTGAGAGCATTGATGTTGTAAATATGTTGAATTTAGTATCTCAAGTGTATGTGAGAAAAATAGCAATAACAAAATATGAACCGATTTTGCAAAGAAAATAGCTAAAAACTGCGATTGTTCTATGCTGAGCAATATGTTATTCACTACTCCACTATGGCCTCCAAGCGTATTAAATATGACGTCTTGCGCATACACCCTATATATTGTATAATGATAATATTATACACAGGCCTATGTATATATAAATAAATTATCAGTATTTTCGTCATCTATACAATGTTACTGTTGATACTTTTGGAAGACTGTAAGGGCTGTAAGCTGCAACCTCTAGTTAAACCTTAGTTATCTTTTTTTAATTGTTGCAACAATCAAAATAACAACTTAACTACGGTTTAACTAGTTAGTTAGCGTCGCAGCTTACGGGGGTTAATCTATGTTTTGACGTGATCACGCATTTATGCCTCTGATTGTATAACAAAAATAAATAAATAAATAAATAAAAATTATAGTATAGGGGGGGGGGGGGGGAAAGTGCTTTTTTATTGAAACTGTGGCATATCATAAAATACAAATAATATTAACTACTGTTTCTCCTATATTTACATTCTTTGCGTATCGTAGTACAGTATGTTTGATAAGAAATGGGACATAAAGTATTTTACGTATTTTTACCGCACAAATACGAGTCGATGAATAACAATAAGAGAAGTGTTCACTGTTGCACTTCTCCACCACTTACTTGACTTTTTATCATTTTGATGATCCAATTGGTCAAGACAGGAAACGAGTCGTCTTAAGTGATGAGTATAAATATCATGCAAACAAGAGAGAAGGAATAATGGTTGGGCGAGCATATTTTGGTTTGTTTTGATACATTAAAATTCGAGTAAAAGGCGGAGAAGTGCAGCAGTTATTCTCTCATTGTTATTCATCGACTGGTGCGGTAAAAATACGTAAAATCATTTGTGTCCCATTTCTTATCAAACATACTGTACAGTATATATTAAAGTAAACATAAAAATTTTATGAGAGCTAGAGTTTGATTTATGTGCTGCTAAAGTGAAAAAAAAAAAGTTACTTTTTTAAAGTATACATACTGTACGACCTATAGTAACTAAATAGATAGTAAGGTCACCGCATTCTTCTTATGTAGGAGGTGCAGGGGAGGTGAAAACCAAATTTTGTAGGCCTATATGATTGCATGGCGTGGACAGAAAACCGCTTTTGCGGAGATTCTCGAAGTAACTTCGACAGCCAATCTTAGTGGCAGATTACGTCTCTGAAAATCATTAATTAATAATATTACTCAACTGAAGAGGATTTATTCATAGATTTAAAAACAATAGCTGATTTGTTTAGGCATGCCGTGATATCATTTTTATGTTCTATGACAATTTGTATTATAGTTGCGCTATAATTTATTAAAGTGACCCCTTTTAACATGGGTTTAGATAGGACGGTGTGAAGCAAAAAACCACTTGTTTGTGAATCAACTGTACTATATACCTTTATAGTTACTATAAGACGACCCAAAACAAGCAAGGTCAACCGATGATGATAATATATCAGCTATAAAATGTTTCCTTATATGGAAATGTGAGTCATCAGCTATCAGTAAAATATTTTTTCTGGGAATAGCGGCATTGATATTGAATATATAGGTGATATAATAAGCATTTAAGCTAGAAGTATTATAGAGATTAAAGTCTATTGCCCTTATTTGAAATTCCTTTTCATTAGAGAATTAAAACACGAAATCCAGATTGATTGTTTATTTATACTGTATGTATCATGCTAATAAGTTTAGTCACATATATGGCATAACATGTTGAGGAAATTCTGTTGAGTTTTTAAAAAAGGTATTTAGAATTATTAGTGGTGCAAAATATAGTGCAGAATGTAGCGAAATTTTTCAAAATACTAACTATTCTCATCTCACCTTAATGAAAAGTGCTTTTAAAAGTTATTTTTTTTTTATTTTTTTTTTTTTACATACATATCATGACGCAATAATCCCCTTTCGGGGTATAGGCCAGGACGAATCCTTTCTAGTAAGAGGGGACAATGATCTGTGGCTTACCAGACCACAGGCTCTAGCTCCACCCTTTAACACCACACTCCTCTGGGCTCATAATACTCGATCCCCATATCTATCTATGTCTATTATGTGTACGTGTGGAATTTTTTAAAAGTCATGAAATTCAACGGTGTCGTAATACGAGAAATAGCAAGGCAACAATTCAAGTGTTTATAGAACGTAACTGAACGATAGGGGTCCTTCCTGTGTTTCTCTATAAACATATAATAAATCTGCCATCCATCTTAAGAAAAAAACCAGATCAACTTATGCTTTTTAAGCAACATTTTCATTAAATAAACAATATTATTCAGTCGATGGTCGATGAGTTTATTAACAATTCACTCAGACAAGTATAGTCATTTAAAGTAAATTTTCTATTTAAATTGTGTATTTGTTTCATAGTGTTGTTTGATTATAATTTCTAATTGCTTGTGTTTTTAAGCAAATAACCTGAACTATGATGCATATTTTTATGTATTATATGTGAATAAATAATTTGGAGTTTTTTTAATATATATCAGATGTATAATGCATTCATGTTAAAGCATAAGAAAATGACTCATATTGTCAGTTTAAAAATACTATAAGCAAATATTTTTGAGAGCATTGATGCTTTTTAGCTTGAATTTTAAGTATATATGTAAGAAAAATAATAATAAAAAAAAATTTAACCAATATATCCCAAAAAAAAAAATCTAGAGTGAATTTTATTGTATGCTGAGCAATGTTATTCTTTACTCGGACCAGTATGGCGCTCAAGCGCATTCAATGACGTCATGTGCATACACCCTATAGGCTATACGAGCTTTTTCATTTTACACGATTATGATAATATTATTATACCAGTTAAAAAATTAATGAAAATCAAGTATAATAAAGCGTAGAAAACTCAAATAAAAACGACGAGACGTTCTATAGCGAGTCTCGGCAAAAATATGTTTTCTGCGCCGACCGTCTCGTATAAAAATGTAACTCGTAACGCCATCTACACATATGTTCGGAAATTAATTACAAATATTGTGATTTTTTTTTAAATACAAATTTCGCTTTTCTTGATATAAGATACGAGATATAGACCGGTTGCACTCATATATTTAAAAGCCATCATTTTGTTGTTCAGGAATATAAGCCAGCTTAGGAAAAACGTCATTTTTATTTTTTAATAGCAAAAAAAGCTTAAAACCTCAATCAAAGCCATTTCTATAGCTCCCAATAATTATGATCGAAGAATATGAGAAAAATTTGTTCATAGTTGAAATAAACTCTTTTAATAATGTAAAAAATTAGGAGAAATTATGTTTCCCCTATGCTGGACAATGCATTAGGCACCACAAACATGGCGGAAAAGCGCAAGAATGTGCAAGGAGTCTATATACCAGGGGCGGCGTATTCAGGATTTTGCAACGAGAGGATCCAGCCTGCAGCATATAGGCAAAAAGGGAAGAACCACCCCTTTTCTTATACTTTTTCAGACCTGATTAGGTGGTTCCCGAAGGTCTAGACCCCAAAAACATCCCCCCTGAATACGCCCCTGAGATATCCACATGGAAAAAAGACGAGATAATATTTTACACTGCTACATCGATGTTTAATTTTTTCATTATTATTTATTTTTTAAATATACTTTAGTTTTAGCAATAATATTCACTGAAAAATTAAATTACGTAATTTATGCTGCATTTATGTCATTATATATTATAAAATGCAATATATGTTACTAAAATAGAACAAAACTATCAAGTGTGTTGTATATTCATATCATTCAATCATTTATGCTATATACACTATACACTATACACATAATATGTTATATAAAAAATATGCAGCATAAAAAAATTATGTTGTGTACTGCATAAATATTATTGAAAATGAGCTTGCATAATTATTAAAAAAATTATTTTCGTGCGTGTTATAAAGAATAAACATCATACAACCCGACAACCCGACTCTATCTCTACACAAACTCAGGAACACATAATTTTAATAAATATATTTTAACTGCCAAAAAAAAAAAAGTAATGAAGAAATTGTTTCAAAAATTTCGTCCTTTCCAAAATTTGTATTTTTTTCTCTATGCATTTTTTTGAATAAAGACGATTATTTATTTATTTATTTATTACATTAATTTGAACAAATTTGTTAGATATACATCAATGATTTTTTAAGATCTAAGGAGCTATAAACTGTTTTCCATAAATTTTATGCTCATGATTTACTGTTAAAACTTTTTAAATTCAGTTATTTTATTGGTTACTGAAGAAATACTGTACATCTATTTGTAACTGAACAATTTAAACATTTCTCACATGACGTGTAAATTTGATGCGCCTAGATGGATAAACAAAGTTGGAACAATTTGTAAACTATTGGAGACGTTAACGCATGCAATTTTCAAAAACAATGTGAATGCATTTATTTGTTAGTTTTTTTTTTATCCGTGCGACGACGCGCGTCAAATAGAGCTTATCTGTTTAGCGCGCGTGGAAACGCAGGGAAATCTAAGGGTCCCCTAATTTAGCATTACTTTTATGGGGAAAAACACTTTTTTTTTTTTTTTTTTTGCGATTTTTGAGAAAACTACTTCACCGAATTTGAAGAAATTTAAATGAAAAATACTAGACATACATTTACGTGTTTTAAGCCATAGAAATTTTTTGAGAATTTTTTTAAACCGATTTTTTTTATTAATCGTAATTATTATATTATTTAATATTATTATTATTTTACTTAATTTTTTATTACGCGTCATGTGAATAATATATACTTTATGTTTTTTGACTGCATGTTAAATAAGGTTAAAACTATAATTTGTCGTAAATTTCTTATGATTGCAGAGCCTCACGATGGCTGCCAACTTGGACAATGATACTTCGTCCAGTGAGACGCAAACTGAAGAGATGAAGCAAGAGCCTGCCAGCTCACCTGATCCTCCAAACCATTATTTCAAAGAAAGAGATCGCATTGAATCCTTCCGTAAGATGCAGAACTCATTAACCTCTGCTGGCCTTCCATTAGCTTCAGCACTAGCTAAATCTGGCTTCTACTTTGATTCAACTACAAACCAAATCTGCTGTCAATTTTGTCTACTAGAGGTAATATACTTAATTGACACTCTTCCCCGTAAGCTGCGACGCTAACTAACTAGTTAAACCGTAGTTAAGTTGTTATTTTGATTGTTGCAACAATTAAAAAAAGATAACTAAGGTTTAACTAGAGGTTGCAGCTTACAGCCCTTATGGTATTATAGGGTACTCTATATATATGCATTCATGTTAAAGTCGACACCATTAACTCAATAACATGGGCGGCATAGGCAAATAAATCATTTTGTCAGTTTAAAATAAACTCTATGCAATACTTTTGAGAGCATTGATGCTGTAAATATGTTGAATTAGTATCTCAAGTATGTGAGAAAAATAACAATAACAAATAATTAACATATTTCCCAAAGAAATTTGGCTTAAATGAAGTTTGTCCTATATATGCTGAGCAATGTTGTTCACTACTCCAGTATGGCCTCCAAGCGCATTAAATATGACGTCATCCGCATACACCCTATAGTATAGGGTGTATGTGCATGACGTCATATTTAATGCGCTTTTACGCCACTGGAGATATATAAACACATTATACTCAGCATTGGACAAACTTCATTTAAGCCAATTTTTTTTTGGAAATATCGTTTAATGTTTAAATATTGTTATTTTTCACATACTTGAGATACTAATTCAACACATTTACAGCATCAATGCTCTCAAAAATATTGCATAGGGTTTTTAAACTGCCTTAATGTGTCATTTTCCTATGCCGCCCATGTTATTGAGTTATACAACATGGTGTCGACTTTAACATGAATGCATACATAGACCATATATTCTTCCTCGATTATTATTGTTAATACTTAAATAAAGTCTTGGGTTCGATTATCGTAAATACTATAACGATAATGATATTCGATTATCGAAACGTTATAGATTAACAGTTTTATAAAAGTTATCGTTACAGATTAACAAAAATTGACGATATTATCGTCGCAACTATAACGATACTTTTTTCTCCAAAAATAAGAAAAAATACACTCAAAAGTAAGAAAAGTCCGCAGAAAATAAGAAAATATTACCAAAGAATTAAAAAAAGTATATAGTGTATATAAATGATGTGGTTTAACATAGTACAGTCATGAAGCAAGTATTTAAAATATTTAATTTCAATAAAAAATTGCATTATGATTTATAGTTATCGTTATCGAGAAACTATCGTTATAGTATCGTTATCATGGGTGAGATTTTTAAAAGTAACGATATCGTTATCGTTATAGGGTGGTTTCATTCATGTTAAAGTCGACGTCATAAGTGAGTACTAAATATAACATTGGCCGGTATAGGAAAACGGCACATTTTGCCAGTTTAAAAATACTTCGCAATTTTTTTTTAGAGCATTGATGCTGTTAACAAGTTGAATTAGTACCTCAAGTATGCAAGAAAAGTAACAATGACCAAAAAATAGCTAATTTTTCAGAGAAAAAAGCCAAAAACCACGTTTGTCATATGCTGAGCAATGTTATTCATTGCTCAAGAAGAGCATCGAAAAGCACTCAGAATGACGTCATGCGTACACACTCTATAGTGTGATACTAAAATATAGTTTCGTTATCGTTATAGAAATTTTGGGTATCGAACCAAAGACTGCTTAAATAAAGCATCCTTGTTTGTTTTCGGAATCAGTGAGAAAATCTTCGTTTTTTTTATTATCATAATTTTCAAATTAAACACACACACACATTATATATATATATATATATATATATATATATATATATATATATATATATATATATATATATATATATATATAAAATATATAATATATATATATAAAATTAAATTTTAGGTGGCTGTTGATCGGTGGCCTCTTGGGCAAAGTGCAGCTGAGTTTCACAGAGAAACGAACTCAACGTGTAATCACGTAAACGGTCTTTACACGGGCAACATTCCGGTGCAGGACACAACTGACGGTATATATACATCACTATAACACTTTGATTAGTGACTTCATTATATTTAATATATCTCATTGCAGGAGCAATCCAACATAAACAAGCGGCAAACCAGGCCGTGGACATGAACATCCAGATGGACCAGACACCTGTGCACCTGAATTACAAACCAAAGTCCAATCGTCTGTTCTCGTTCGTGGGTAAATACCCAGACATTCCAGGACTTCAACTAACAGCTGTTGAACTGGCTGAATCTGGATTTTTCCTGATAAAACTGGAAAGTAAGTAATTTTTATATCTTATTGACTACAATTAACAAAAATGCAACTAATTTGAGGCTATAACTCACACGGAAAAATATTACTCTATATATGACAGGTACAGCAAAAGTTTGTTTGAAAATGCGAAACACAGGATTTTACATATTTTGACCTGAGCACCAATATGATTTGATGCATAAGCAGGGTCGGCCTGGGAGGAAAAGGCCCGTTCCGCGAGATTGCAAAAGGGCCCGCGAACAAAAAGGGGCTTGGGGGCGAAGCCCCCAAAAAATGCGCCGCAGGCGAAAATTTTTTGAGGCCACGCCCCCTTTTAATTACGAATTTACTTAAAATACTTCACTTTTGTATGAGATTTTTATGACATGCACACTATACAAATAAAATCATTATAATGTTTTTAAATGAGCTAAGATAATGGAGAAAAATACGGTGTTAAGAAAACAGCTTAAATTAAAAAATACAATTGAATAAAATCAACTTTTTTATTTAAACGCGGAGAACGACAGCTTTCTTTGTTTAGGATCATTTCCACACTTATCCAATTCTTTTGTAGCGGACTGAGTACGTTTCAGTACACCAGTATTGTGTTTATATTCTGGTTTAGAAAACATTTAGGAGCGATAATTTAATTATAAATTTATATTTACTAATTAGTATTGTCACACCGACACACTTGCCGCACCAAGTCACATTTCTTCCCCGCCGTTCAATCAAAAAATCACATTTTTTTTATTATTTTTACTAATATAAAGGAGGACAAATTATATGAAGGAGGTGAACAATAACAAAACAATAATTGCTAATTGGCCACTAGACTATAGAGTTCACTAGGAGTGCAATTTTTTTTAAAATTAAAAGCGGATAGAATTTTAAGATTGGATGTAATTTCTTATCGTCTTTTGAAAGAAAAAGAAAATTTATCAGTCTGAAATTGTCCTTTTAATTTTTGTTTCTTCGTTTTTTTTTTTTTTTTTTTTTTTTTTTTTCGTTTTTTTTTTTTCTTCGTTTTTTTTTTTTTTTTTTTTTTCAATTGGAGTGTTGTGGGCACGGCAAGGGCCCGCGCCCGGGGGGGCCCGGTCCGCAATCGCGGACTAGCGGACCTGGCCAGGCCGACCCTGTGCATAAGAGAGATGTTCACTGTTGCACTTCTCCACCTTTTACTTGACTTTTATCATTGATTGCTTTTATGTTTACTCAAAATGCGGAAAAGGAAGTGGCCGGAAGAGGAAACCACGTGACGGTAAAAGTGTGAGGTAGCTCAGGCCTAGCGTGCTGCTGGCACAAACTTTTCTCGCACTTTTACCGTCACGTGGTTTCCTCTTCCGGCCACTTCCTTTTCAGCTTTTTGAGTAAACATAAGCAATCATTTTTTATGATCGAATTGGTCAAAACAGGAAACGAGTCGTCTTAAGTGATGAGTAAAAATAAACATCATGCAAACTAGAGAGAAAGGTACAATGGGTGGGCGAGCATATTTTGGTGTGCTTTGATACTTAAAGTCAAGTAAAAGGTGGAGAAGTGCAGCAGTGAACACCCCTCTTATTGTTATGCATCGACTAGTATTGGTGCGGTAAAAATACGTAAAATCCTTTGTGTCACATTTCTTATAAAAATTGCTGTACAGTACATGAATCCTGTATATTGAATGTGAATAAATGTATTTTTACGTTATTTATTTACGACGCGCAGTTTTTCTGATAAAGATGTGAGATCACATCAGTGTATAATATATTATTATACTATATATAGGCATTTTGCCTTTTTCTCATCACTTGTTAGGGTTTTACTTACTTGCTGTTTTTGTATTTTTTTGCTATTTTTTTGTTACTTTTCTGCTATATTGCCAGTTTACACTCAATAAAGAAATATTATTACTACAGTATTAAAAAAAAAAAAAAAAAAAAAAAAATCTATGCTGGACTGTGTATATTTCTAACCAACAAAATGACAGTTATGAATACCGATATTTCTTTTAGAGGCACTTTTTTTTCTCAGCATATAATAACATACGTTTTTTTTTTTTTTTTTTTTTTTTGCAGATGGAACTTTGTTTTTGTTGTGTTACCAATGTGGGGCACACATTACACTGACACCTAGTCTTTTGAATTTGTCTGCTCGCGAGCTACACTCACATCTTGGCTCAACTGAATGCCCCCTTCTACAATACCAACAGTCGGGCAATGTGACTACCGTCCCGCAAACTGCGGTGCCAGAGTGGGTCGGAGGTAATAACAAAGTACAAATATTTTTAATAACCCAGGCAGTTGATAGCAATATTATAATATAGTACATGTTACAACAAGCTTGGCGGTCATAAACACGTGTTAAAAAAATTCATGATTAAAATATGTGTTTGGTTTAATTTTTTTTTTTTTTTTTTTAATAAAATAATTTTCTATTTTAAAGAAGAAGGTGACCCCGACTTGGACTGGACATCGTTAAAAGAACAACTATATTTTTACAATAATTCTTTGTACATACATTAGCGTTGTTCGTAAACCCTGTTCTCTTGCACCAAAAAATGCGCATGCCATTTGATTAACCAAAGCTGATCGTCATTTTAGGAGCAAAGAAAAGGGTTTACGAACAGCATTATTATTTATTTCCAGGAAAACCAACTCTATAATTTACAAATGAAATCAAGTATAAATTTAAAAATAAAATAAGTTTTTTGTTCCGAAAAATGTTTTATAATAACATTATTAATTTAAAAAAAGTTTCTAATGTGATTAAAATTTGCCACCAAAATTTGAATTTCAATATTTGCATTTAAATTTTAAAGTGGAAAAACTTAAATACCGACTTATTTAATTGCACTGCATGGTATATTGATAGGGTTTATGCACATGACGTCTTATTTAATGCACTTGGACGCCATACTGGAGTAATAAATAATATTGCTGAGCATAGGACAAAGTTTTTTTTTTTTTTAACTAATTTAACCTATTAACAACAACAATGCACTCAAAATTTTACTATACTATTTTTTAAGTGGTAAAATAAATTATTTTCCTATGCTGCCCATGTTATTTAGTGATCTAACTACACCATGAATGCATACATTCTATAAGAGCTGATATAACTTGGTAATATTTATCTTATTTCATAGACTTGGGCCCCGAAGTGAACATAGAGATCCCGCGGACTATTTCCAGTAAGTATTGTATTTTACTCAAATTAAAAATAATAAACATGCGGTGTTTGTGAAGGCTTTAACAATTTTTAAATGCAATTTTAAGCACGTGCAATATTTGCTATTCTCATTCAGCACATGTTTTTGTGTGTATATTACACATTACGTCATCAATGAGGAAGGTGTGAATTGAAATTTTTTTGTTGAGTTTTTGATATTTTTGGAAAGAGCTTTAAAAAATTTTGAGGCGTTATTTTTTCTAAGGACGATTGGAGCATGCAAAGTATTTTTAATTTATTTTTGAAAATCGGCCTATAGAAAGCATGTGACGTCATCATTCCACTTTTTTCTCAGCAACTAATAATTGTTCGAGATTCAGTAACTATAGTTTAATGAAATCAGCTCCTCCTCAGGATATAAAAAAACTGGCTACTGATCCTTCTACGGTCAATACTCTCCGAAATAAATGCCCGATTGATGACGTCACAGTCATTTTAGGTCAATTTTCAAAAATTAATTTAAAATACTTCACATGCTCCAATCGTTCTAAGAAAAAATAGCGCCTCAAATTTTTTTAACGCTCTTTTCAAAAATGTTATAAAAATTGGGGGTTAAAAAGAATTCACCTTTCTCATTGTGAAAAGGGCATAGTTGACCGGAAAAAAAAATATAGTTAAGATATAAGATAAGATAACGCTATACATTACATTTTTATTAATAAATCTCTAAGTCAACTATTGTACGATATAACAATATGATAAATATGTGTACATTTTATACACTGTTAAAACGATCCGTAAAATTACGCTAAAAAAGCTAATTAAAACGGTAGAAATTGCAGAACGCCATTAAACGGCACATGCCGTTCTTTCCAGTTACGAAACTTGCCGTAAATAAAAAAAATCGCATGTTAAAAAACGATAAAAAACGGGTTTTTTAGAAACGAAATAAAACGTGCATCCCCGTTATTATGTTGTACGGATTTTTACCGTGTATTTTATCGTTCGCGATTCTAACGGGAAAATAAGGGAGGGGGAAATTCAAGTGATATTCTCTTTATAATAACTTTTACACCTGAGAATAATACATCTTCTCTATGGCCCAACGGCTAAGGCACTGGTCTTTGAATCCAATGTTGATGAGTTCGAGTCTCACAAGAAGCGGTATTTTTAACAAGAGTAAAAACTCTGTACATAAGTAACAACTTATACATTAAAATTTTAAAGATTTATTTAAAAAAACGGGTTAAACCCGTAAATTTACGTTGCGCACCGTTCTGAGGAAAAATGCCAATCCCGTAGATTTACAAGAGGCAGCGTTGTGAGCGATGCCGTTGTTGTACGGTAAGAGGCGTAAAGTTGGCGTTCCTCCTTTTGCCGTTTTTGAAAATACGGACCGGTACGTAATCTAACAATTCGTACCGTCCAAAAATAACCGGCATTTTGACCGTATTTCGACCCTGGATATTATTAACAGTGTATGCTTTATAATAACAATCTTTTCACGTCAAAATGAAGCTTCCTATACTACTTTACAAATTTCTAATGAATGAACGATCTACACTTTTACAAAGTCGCGGCTACCTGGAGCTTCAGAAGGTGTTGCGGCTAAACCACGCTTCTACTTTAAGCGTTTTTCCTTACTTTCACGCATCTACGTTTATCATAAAAACGTGTATCTCTACATTTATCGCGACAACAGGTAAAAACATTTCTACATAGGAAAACAGGTGTAGAAATGTTTTTACCTGCTATCGCGATAAACGTAGATGCGTGAAAGTAAGGAAACACGCTAAAAGTAGAAGCGTGGTTTAGCCGCAACACCATCGTTCTGCTATATAAAACAAACAGGTGTGTGAAGCTCCAGGTAGCCGCAAATTTGTAAAGTGTAGATCGTTCATGCTTCATCTTGATGTGAGAAGGTATAATGTGTGTGTGTGTGTGTGTGTGTGTGTATATATATATATATATATATATATATATATATATATATATATATATATATATATATATATATATATATATATATATTTCCAGGTAGAATTTTACCATTGTGAATGTATATTTCAGTTGAAACCGGACAAATTGAGATTGAGACACAGACCAACCTTTCTCAACCCCGTGACGTCACCAGGTTCAGAGATGCAAGACTGCGACTTGAATCGTTCCTTTCTACTAGATTTTGGCGCAATCTGGGAGTTCCATTCCTCAAAGCCATGGTGCACTCGGGCTTGTACTACACTGGTGAGTACCGAATATAATTGGTAAATAAAGTATTGCGGGATTTGACTAAAAACTTTTTGTAAAGTAAGAAAAATAGTATTTTTTTTTCAGTGATAATTTAGAATAAAGGTATCTTCAAAAATGTAATATAAAAATTTAAATTCATCCCTTTTAGATTTTATTATTTTTATTTGAAGTTTTAGTCTCATAAGATCCTCTGTTAGATTCAATAATTACTCTCTTATCTGATGGTCACAAGTTCTGAAAATTTGTTATAGGTAGCTGTTACTATATTAACTTTTAAATGTCATCATAAAATATATATATAATATATTTTTTTTAATTTTGAGTTACAACCTCTAATATTAAAAAAAAATTGAAACAAAATATCAAAACCAAAGAGAAAAAGTTGAGTAACCTTGCGCTAAAAATAATAAGGTAATATATAAAGTTACATTAGGCTTCTCTCATTTTGCGTAATATTTAATTTGTAACTTTAGCTTTAGCCAATACAACAACAAAGATGCAATTTTATAAATAAACTGTATTGTGGGAGTAGATGATTTGGCTGAGAAATATCAAAGTTATGTAACCTGCTATATATAGGTGCTTAACAAATTGCCTACGTGTCAAGGGGTTGAACATAAAATGGAGTGTGTCAAAATATTTAGATTGAGGGAGGGAGGGAGGGAGAAATGAATGATATAATGAATCAATCAATGAGTAAATAGCTAATAAAATGTAAACATTTATATGTTGGATACTATATGTTGGATAGGCGCTGGTGATGCTGTGCAATGCTACCGTTGTAAGGTTGTGATCTATGGCTGGAGCTTGACTTCAGAACGTCCAAAAATCCGACATTGCATAGCTTCCCCTCTATGTAAGAACGTGACCGACGTGATGAGCAGTGCAACGAGCGATGCTCACCGCGAAAAGTCTAATGCACTCAAGCATCATGCAAAATTCCAGCGACGACGTCAGTTTTGTCGTCCCAAAGTTGTTGTTCTTAATCGTCAGCAGATCTACAGTGACCACCAACGTAGTGGTCATTTTCATCCAGGCCAATCACGTATTTATCAAGACAACGTTATGGAGAATTAGGGCTGATTATGTAACTAATTAAGGTTTAACCTCAGACCTGGAAAAAGCATAATATCTCAAAAATGGTTCGACAACTAAATTAAGCGTTAGTTTTTCCATTAAAAAAAAGTTAATTTGAATGTCGAGGCAAAATAAAAATGGTTAAAAATTAATTGTGAGAAATATATGGGAATTATGAAGAAATTATACTTGAACTTCTATTTTGTAAAAATGAGATGTATATCAAAAATTTTTTTTTGAAATATTTTTTGCTTATTTTTTTGAAAAAAAGGGAGCGTTCCAGGATTGAGGTTAACCGTTAAATTGTAAGTTTTCAGGGAGCGATGTGTGATCTTAACTATACGACCATTCAGAAGTGTAGTGGACCTTGGGGTAGTTTTATATGACACTTGACCCTTGGTTATCTGGTATTTGACTGTGTGGCTTTATATAATATATATATATATATATATATATATATATATATATATATATATATATATATATATATATATATATATATATATATATATATATATATATATATACACACTTCTCCCAATACTAGTTCGAGTGGATACAGTGTAATTAACAATGTAAAGTCAACTGTGACTGGCTAGTAGGTTTATAACACGCTCTCTGATTGGTTTAGCACCACGGATACAGCTTTTGGCGGGTACGACCTTGTTTCAGCCAGAGTATATATATATATATATATATATATATATATATATATATATATATATATATATATATATATATATATATATATATATATATATATATATATATATATATATCGATGGTTCCGCGTCAAAAGAGAGAATCTGGACTTTCCACCGTGGAGCATCTGTAATGTTAAGTAAAAGGCCGCTAGTCCACGCACCCTGCTGCGTGGAAAGTGCAGGTACTCCGTTCGCCGCGCTGGTGGAAAGTACATAATAATATGTTATATTATGCATACATTATGTTGCTACATTGAACACTTGCTATATTGTAGAGCACAAATGTTGTTATTTTGTAATAACATAAGTAATTATGCTGAACATGTCAACTATTACGTTATGTATAGTATAATCACTGTACAATATAGCATATTATATACCTATTAATTGATAAAAAATTAATATACATGTTTCAAAATTAAAATCTGTAATGAAATGTGTAAACCCATTCTAGGCATTTTAGTTTGAATATAAAATTTCTATAGGGTGTATGCATTCAATCAAAGTCGACGCCATGTTAGATCACTCTATCATGGGCCTTACTCTATGGGCCGCATAGAAAAACGGTTTATTTTGCCAGTTTAAAAATACTAATCTATACATTTGAGTGCATTGATGTTGTTAATATTCGTAGTTTGAATGTCATAAGTATGTGAGAAATATGATAATGTAATAGGGGGGGGGGGGGGGGGGAAAAACTGATGGTCGATATATAGAATAGACAAAAATGACGTTTCTCTTATGTTGATCGAACAATGTTATTCATTACTCCAGTATGGCGTCCAAGTGCATTAAATGTGACGTCTTGTGCATACACCCTATAGCAGCCTAAATTTTGTGTCTTAATGTTTTTGTTACTAGAAACGGTAATAATTATTTTTTTTTTCTAAACGTTTTAATGGAGTGGTAAAAAAATATAAACTTTCTTAATTGGTGTTAAAGTTTGTTTGGTATAAATTATAGTGAGGGTTGCCCGCCCTCCCCCTCCCAAAAAAGAAGTAATACAGAAAAAAAAACTTGGATTTATTTCTTTTATTATTATTATTATTATTATTTTGATATTACTTATTTTAATTAAATGTTTTAGAGTTAGAGAAATTTAAGTTTAAATTGCAAGAAAAGTACAGGAAGAAAAAGTAACGACGTAATTAATTAATTTGGTTTAACCCAAAGTTGAACTCTGTAATGAGTATATAGGTAGCATATGTGTGTGTACATATATAATATATATATATATATATATATATATATATATATATAATATATGATTAAAAATTATTTTTTTACCCAATTGACTTCAAATCCAGGAAAACAAAAGCTTGTAGGCTTGTAGCTTGTTGTTCTACAGTAAAAATTTCAGCTCTGAAAAATATTTCTAACTCAAGTTATAGCTGCTTCATTGCCCCATAAGAAAGCATGTTAAATTGAGACAGGAACACTAAAAGTCGTCTGCTAGCACTTTGTTAGTATTGTTGGGCTGTGAGTTTGTTTATTTTCTCACTAAACCTACTTTTGCAAGTCCTCTATTAACATTGGCCAGTACAGGAAAATGACACATTTTGCCAGTTTAAAAATACTTTGCAATATTTTTTTGAGAGCATTGATGCTGTTAACAGGTTGAATTAGTACCTCAAGTATGTAAGAAAAATAATAATGACAAAAAAAAATAGCTAATTTACCAAAGAAAATAGCTAAAAACTACGTTTGTCCTATGCTGAGCAATATTGTTATTCATTGCTCAAGAAGAGTATCGAAAAGCACTCAGAATGACTTAATGCGTACACACACTGTACGACTTAATCTAAGTAATAGAGTCACACCTTTATTGTAGCATATTGCACCTACATTAGGTATTATTGTAGTATAATAATACCTGTGTTCTAGCTTATATGTCTACCTATTACATTGTTAGTTTTAATTTTATTTAGTGTATCAAATATAAAATTTCAATATAGGAGTATTTTACATTGTTTGATGATTTGAAAACCTAACAAATTTCTTGTGTCGTTACTTAAAAAAAAAAAAAAAAAAAAAAAAAAGGTTATGGGTTATGGGTATACATTAAAAAGAAATATTACAATATTCATTTAGCAAATATTATAGATTTAATAATTATAATTTAATAGCTAATAAGTTTTTTTTTCTTTAATTCAAAAATAAAAAGCAGAAACAAAATTTCATTACGCACAAATTGTTTTCATCTTATATTTAGATCTGATTTTATTGATAATTATACAATTCAAAAAAAAAGTATATAATATGTTTGTAAGGCTCTGGCCAAAAATTCCCGAACGATTTGCATATATAGACAACCCGCAACCATCCTATGTTATCTTAATGATAAAGCAAAGCGGCTGCCACTGCCCTGTTCGGGAACTTTTGTCCAGAACTGCATGACGTTTGTGCGTAAAGTTTGTTTTATGAAATTGTGTATTTGTAAGAATTGTTTAAAGCTATAGACCACATAAAAAAACATGTGCTTTTTAATAAATAAACACGAAATGGGATCTTTAAAACTGATGACAATTTTTACCAGAATGTTAATGTAGCCCCACGAGAGAGCATGAAAAATCTGTAAAGTATGCAATTTGCGTGAAAATTCATGTTTATGACGTCAGAAACATGCAAAAATTAGTATGGAAATGTTGTTGGGGTTGCATAAATTGAATTTTCTGATCACTGCGGGGCTACTGTTGGGTTTTGAGACAAACTAAAGTTATTTATGTAAGTCCCATCAAGTGTTTTGTGATATAAATGCTTATTTTTTTCTCTGGTCTATTCCTTTAATAATAATAATACTGGTGAGAGACATATGAGAGAGAGAGAGAGAGAGAGAGAGAGAGAGAGAGAGAGAGAGAGAGAGAGAGAGAGAGAGAGAGAGAGAGAGATTTTGGTAAGCTAGAAGTTTGAGCATTTATCTTGGAAACAAACTCTATACAGAGTATATGACAAAAAATAATAGTAATAAGTTAATAACAATAAAAATTAACAATATCAAACACACAACACATTTTTTTTAAATGGAAAAAGTCATCAATTAAAGCCATAGACCACATAAAACAACATGTGCTTTTTAATGAATAATCATGAAATGGGATCTTCAAAACTATATTGACCATATTTTTACTAAAATGTTAATGTAACCCCACGAGAGAGCGTGAAAAAACTGTAAAGTATGCAATTTGCGTGACTATTCATGTTTATGACTTCAGAAACATGCAAAAATTAGTATGAAAATTTTGTGCGGATTGCATAAATCAAAATTTCTGATCACTGCTATACGGAGCTACAGTTGGGTTTTGAGACAAACTAATGTTATTTATGTAAGTCCCATCAAGTGTTTTGTGATATAAATGCTTATGTTTTTCTCTGGTCTATTCCTTATTTAAATTTAAAAATCCTTACAACTGTTAAAAACAACTGATTTAACATACTAAATAATTAAATCATTATCTAATTACGTTAATTTAAAATTGCAAATATTTATTTTTCTTTTCATTCTCAAGAAAAAAAAAATGTTATTACCCGAGTAGAACGCTAAGTATGACAATTCTATGATTTTTCAATGAAATTTCAATGAAATGTCCCATAACGATGACACAACTGCGATTTAATGAAGACAAAGTATGACAAAGTCACAAAAATAATTTTTTTAAAATGTCTAACAATGAAATTTCGATGACAAAAAGACGACATAACGACGACATGAAATTTTTTGTTTTTACAAAAATGAAATAAGTATGACAGCAAAAAATTATTGATGAAATAACGATGGCAGTTTTATTTTTCAAAAACCTAAATGCGACACAACGACGACAACGATTAAAATTCAATATGTATGAAATAACGATGACACGAAGAAATAATAATTTAAATTATTATTTCTTCGTGTCATCGTTATTTTATACATATTGAATTTTAATCGTTGTCATCGTTGTGTCGCATTTAGGTTTTTGAAAAATAAAACTGCCATCGTTATTTCATCAATAATTTTTTGCTGTCATACTTATTTCATTTTTGTAAAAACAAAAAATTTCATGTCGTCGTTATGTCGTCTTTAAGTCATCGAATTTTCGGTTTTAGATGGTAGATTGATAGAAAAATATCATATTATATAATTAAATAATTAATCTTTATTAATATAACGTGTTTGATTAAAATTACTACTGACATAATTATATAGATTTTTTTTCCTATGTGCAAAAATGCATGCTAAACGGTTTCGGAGTGTGTATTTTTCAATATTGTAAAAATATAAAATAATTATTTTATATTATATTAGTTATTAATGTAATGAAATTTAATATTTTACTAAAAATTATGCCAATCTAAATCAGCTTTAAATATAGTCAATGTGCTTATTATTAACTCTATAAGCGTAACAAAAATTGTTAAATTGATTGAATTTTTATTGTTATATATTTCTTAACACGCGTACGATAAGGCAAATTAATTGCAAGCATTAAAAGAAAATTTAAAAAAATATATTATAAATATGTTTCAAACAATTCAAAATTTAGTATTGCATAAATATATGGAAAGTAATAATTTAGTGCCAAAACTGACAATTATTATAATCACTTATATAGCTTTTTTTTAATGCATAAAATAATGCATAAAAAATATTATTAAATATTGCAAATACATTGTTGCGTTTAATTAATATTCAATACAAGCAATATATTTGATAAATAATATTATGATTAGAATCCTGTACAAAATCTTTGTGGTAGTGCAATGTAATATAGTAGCTTTTTCCGGTGACTCTCAGACTTGAAAAAAAAAAAATTCAAAGTCAAGAATTAATACCTATTTTTTCGTTTGTTTCGGAGGTTTTGATACTTTTTAGGGCAGGTAATAAAAGTTTTAATTATTTAAAAAATATGTAATTTACTACAAAAATGACGATTTATTGTGTTTTCTGACTTAGATTTGCATAAAAGTATTCACTTGATTACAAATTAATTAAGAAATCTGCAAAACAAGTTTCAAGTGAGACTTAAAAAATGCTGGGTTACTGAGTTTGGAAAGCTTTTATATATAATATAATGCGAGCTACTCTACACGAAAGAAGAAAACTCCAACCCCGTATATAAAATTTCATGTTAGGCAGGTAGCATTAAATGCTACCTGCCTAACATGGTATATAGGCACTAGATTTTATTAACAGGCAGGTCTCCGAGGTGGTCGCGCGGTGTACTTTGAAAGTTTGTCGTCGATATTTCATATTTTTACATTATTAAAATTATCCTGAAAATTTTTGTCATCTTTATTTCATACATATGTCATTGAAATTTCATCGATAATTTCTAGTAGTATAATTTTGTCGTCATTATTTCTCATTTATGTCATCGTTGTGTCATACTTATGTCATCGTTGTTTCATACTTATGTCATCGTTGTTTCATACTTATGTCATTGAAATTTCGTCGAAAATATTTTGCTCATTTTGCTAATATTTCTCTTTTTTAACTCCATATAAATAACATGGGGCTAACGATGAAATAACGATGAAATGGGACACGTTTCATCGTTATTTCATCTTTGTGTCGCATTTATTTGTCATTCTTATTTCATCGTTGTGTCATCGTTAAAATTTTACTCGGGTATTGTTATTTTCCAAGTAATAAGTGTATAGTTATTAGATATTGTGTCTGTAGGATAACAAAAATACAAATATCATTGAAAATGCCATATTACTATATTACTATATAATTATTAATTTTGATAAAATATACAGCAAAAGGTATGTATTTTTATACATAAAAATACTATAATTATTTAAACATTCAATTTTTCATTTAAAATATATATAAAAAAAATTGCATTTTCTCTAATTTTTGTATTTCAAAGCTGGAAATGTTTTAAATTTTGAAACCGTATCTTAATTTCTATTAGACTGCTTATGTTTACCTAAAAAACGGAAAAGGAAGTGGCCGGAAGAGGAAACCACGTGATGGTAAAAGTGGTAGAAAAGTTGGTGCCAGCAGCAAGCTAGGCCTGAGCTACCTCCCACTTTTACCGTCACGTGGTTTCCTCTTCCGGCACTTCCTTTTCCGCATTTTGAGTAAACATAAGCAGTCATCATTAACATTAAAAATTATGTACAACTCATTAAGTATATAATATAATATTTATTATACACTGTATTTGTATTTAATACTCACAGTACTTTTATATCTAAAAAGTATTTAAATAGTATTTTTAAAACTTGAGTATAATGAAAGGCGTTAGAACATCTTTAACAAAAAACATGTCTAATATCCTAACATACCTAAATATCAACGTTGATTTGGACAGAGTCATTAATTGCTAATTTATTTTACATTCACAAAATGATGCGTGCGGACGTCACAGCTCGCTTGTTTTACGCACGTGTGGACCAAAACTAATTAAAAATCAATGACTCTAGCTAAATCAACTTTAAGGCGGGAAATCAGCTACTGCGGGATTTGACTAAAAAGTTGCAAAGACAGAAAAATCTGAAATTTTGCAATGTGATACATTAGGATTAGGTATCTTCAAAAATGTAAAAATTTTGGGGGGTCACCATGCTAGATTTTTAATAATGATTTTTTGAAGTTTTAGTCCCGTAAAAGCCCATGTTAATTTCAATAATTAATTTCTCTTTTATCTGATGGTCATGGGTTCTGAAAATTTTATCATAGGTAGATGTTACTATTAACTTTCAAATGGCATCATAAAATTGGAAGTTTTCTTTTTAGATTTTGAGATACAAGCCATCTATATACAATCCTTAATATTTAGGTATATGTTATTAGGATATTAGAAATGTGAGTTAATGCTAGTTTCATTAACCCTTGCAAGATAACCGTGGCGGGTGTTGTTCTTCTCCTTGTTGTCTTGACGACGTTACGCGTCCGGCGTTGGACGCATCTTCATACACCCTGAAAATGCGTCCAACGCCGGACGCGAAACGTCGTCAAAGACAACAAGGAGAAAAACAACACCCGCCAGCGTATTCTGGCCAATCAGCGTACATTATTTAAAGGCTATGCTGTACGTGTAGAGGGTTTGTAAATATGCCACCCGCCACGGTTATCTTGCAAGGGTTAATGAAACTAAAATTAACTCACATACATCGAACCGTGAAAGCCTATACACCAACAGATATTAGAAATGTTTTTTGTTGAAAGTGTTCTATGCCTTGAAATTATTAATATACCTACTCTTAAGTGCAGTATGGTAAAATAAGTCTCATTTTTTTTTTTAAATTTTATATTTTTATGTTATGTACACACTATTATAATTCTAATGTATCGTTTTAAATACTCGCGTTTAATTTGTAATGGTTATGTGTATACTAAAATACTAATACTGTTCATAAAACCTGCATGTTTTCTGCTACTAAAATGACGATCAAATTTGGTTATTCAAATGTAATGCGCATTTATTTCTCAAGAAAACAGAATTAACGAACAGTACTGTTATATTACTATATAAATATTTTACCATTATTATTATTATTTTATTTATTAAACACCAAGGCGTACTTATACATATATATATTTACATTGCACTATATACGTCTACATTTTGGCATATTGACTTAATCATAGGGTCCGAGATGGACAATGAAGTAAGTGGTACCTATAGTACATATAGGCCACCACATAACAAAATTTATACTATGTAAGACAAATTATTTATAAAAAAATATAATAATAAAATATAATTCTCTTTGTCTCTCTCTCTTATATTATGGACTTGTTCATGTAAAAAAAAAAAAAAAAAACTAGTATATCTCAAAAAAATAATTTTGCTGAGATTTATATATTAATATTTTATTTTTTGGACGTGATATATAAATTCTAAATTTAATGATTTTCTTTGATGTAAGTGAATACAGTCCGTACCACCTAAGGATGTTTGCAATTAATCGAAATCGAGCCATGAGCCAATAGACACTCAAGTGCTCAAGGTCACTAGGAGGTGGGGTAATGTTAACTAAATGGAGAGTTTATAGGTGCTCTCTTATTGGTAGCATCCTTAGGTGGCGTACTGGCGTAGACTGTATACTCGTCTCAAAAAGACTGAGCTACCTGCCGTTTGATCTTTTACGGTATCGCCCAGCCGCCCTCCCTGTGAAATGCGCGTGTGAAAATGGGCGATACATTAGTGGTAAAACGATAAATCGGTCGAGGTTTTTTGAGTCGAGTATAGCTTTAAATTTTGTATTTTTATATTGTACTATTATGTATAGCATAGCAGTCATGAAATATTTGGTCATTTTCAAAATAATTATTTTTGGAAGTAAAAGCTATATATACCCTCTGAGTGAAAGTAAAAAATCATTGTTAAAAAATAGTTTAGTTCATTCTGTAAACTACACACAACTCTTGAGCCAGCTTCGAAAATGTTCCTTTGTTATAAACATCTGATCATGACGTCATTACCTGTTTACTACGTTTATATGTATGGTTTATCATTGTTATTTCTTAGTTTAGAACTTTGGATCTGGATAGAAATGAAAGAAAGTCACCAAAAAAAAAAAAGTAACCAAATTTCTTTGCAAAGTAAAGCTACCTTCTAAGCGTACCTGAAAAGGTGTACAGTACAGATATTTTACTCACACAGTACAGAAATCTAGTCAGAGACTTCCTCTTTACATTTGCGGGGCTCGCTTCTCCTGCGGACTGGAAAAGTCAAATAAACCACTGATTTACTATTGAATTATTTTACAGAAGAACAAAAAAAATAACTTATTTTTAGCGAGCGTCAAGTATTAATTGCTTTAAAAACTATAAATTCACATATGATTCATATCAATCAATTTAAGACAAATGTCCTCTTTTTGAACATGAAATTAAATTACCACCTAAAATTTTGTATAAGTAATCTATACATTTTAGATGAAAGTGCATTTACATTTATATATTTTTTTAATTTTCAGAACAATAAAACCTTTTTTTTTTTTTTTTTTTTTACTTCCTCTTTTATATTCTACAAAATATGTAGACTGATTTTGAAAATGACTGATTATATTAATCATAGGAACTTATCAAATAGCAATGTAAAAAACAAATTGTAAATTTAAATTTCATCTATATATCAATAAAGAACTACATCAGTAAAAAAATATATGTTTTATATAATTGCATCCCCTCTACCTTTAAAAAGCACTAACTGAATATATATATATATATATATATATATATATGATAAGAAAATTTCTTGGTGAAATAAATTACTGTCTTACCTTCTGTGAAGACACTGGGTTTTACACTCGCTGATATCACTATTTTAAATAACAATGATAAAATAATAGTCACTTTGTACATAATTATAAAAACACTCAATTCACAGTCTTTTTTAAAATTACATAGCTATGTTATTTACACACAATGTTTAACGTTTTCGGAGACTATATATCAAAAATGATACATACTGTCTGTATTTCTCAGAACTGAAAACTAAACTCTCACTCTCTGCCGTGCTGACCACCTGAGGGGAGGAGGGGGCGTACGTGCCTCGTCAGGTGCAAGCGACAACGTTAAACATTTTGTGTAAATAACATAGCTATGTAATTTTAAAAAAGACTGTGAATTGAGTGTTTTTATAATTATGTACAAAGTGACTATTATTTTATCATTGTTATTTAAAATAGTGATATCAGCGAGTGTAAAGCCCAGTGTCTTCACAGAAGGTAAGACAATAGTTTATTTCACCTAGAAATTTTCTTATCATCATGCAACCTCACTCGAAATTCAACATTCGAAACACACACACACACATATATATATATATATAGATATAGATATATATATATATATATATATATATATATATATATATATATATATATATATATATATATATATATATACATATATAATATATGTATATATATATATATATAATATATATATGTGTGTATTATATATATGAGAATAACATATAGTCTTATGTAATGAAAAAAACAACTGTGATTTGAGTTTTTTTTTTAAATTGACTATATTATATTTGCAGTTTTATTTTAAAATAGTGACAACAGCGACAGTAAGGCCAAGTGTTTTCACAGAAAGTAAGACAAAAATATTGCATCAAGATTTTTTTTTTATAAATCACTAGAACGATATCTATAGTTTTTATAAGATTAATATATTATACAGCACAGCAACCATGGAAACAGCTAGGGTGTTTCTTTTTATTTAGCTGGGTGTAAAACCAAGGCATACAAATAGAAGACAAGCAGTATACAAAAACAGCTACTAAATAAATGGAGCTTATCGGTCTAGCGCGCGGGGAAACGAGGGGAAAGCTAAAGGTCCCTAATTTAAAATCACGCTTTTGAGGAAAAAACGTTTCTTTTTCTTTTTCTTTTTTTTTTTTTTTGCGATTTTTGAGAAACCTGCACCGATTTTGGAGACATTTAAATGAGAATGGAATATACAAGACTTGTTTTTACGTGTTTTAAGCCACAGAATTTTTTTAATTTTTTATTTTTTATTTTTTAAACACTACAGTAGATCAAATAAAATTAGAAGTTAAATAAGTTATGATTCGTAACTAAAGTAATGTACTTTTTTTTTTTTTTTTTTTTTTTTAGAGAAATAAATATTTTTTTTTACATATTTGCACGGAAAAAACAACAACATATATTTATGTAATAATTTGAGGGCACTATTTTCAACATATATTTGTTCAATATAGCATAATCTACATAATAATATAGTTACATTACATAACATAAATATTATGTTTTACAGAATGTTGTTCTAATGTATTAAAGAGGCTATATTAAGGGGGTATATAGGTGACCGACTGATATCTCGCAAACAAGGACGGTTGCGAATAATAATAATAACACAAAGTTAAAGAAGAAATGTTACTTAAAAATTTAGTTATGTCAAACATGTGAAAACACGTTCAAATATTTAAGTTATTACACTTTAAAGATAACATGTAAATGTGGAAATTTAAATTTGAGCCGGAAATTTTAGTCAAATTAGAAACTTTTTAACAATTAAAAATATCATTAATTTTTTTTTTTTGGTATAAAAAAATATATTTTAAATTAACTTGATTTTATTTGAAAATTATAATGTTTGTTTTATTGGAATTATATCATCTACAAAAAAAATATTGGGAAAAAATAGTTCTTATTTTAGCTATTTCCGGTTCAAGTCAGTCCACCACATAGCCTTAATATATTTTTTACGTGTACATTTAAAACTTGGCAACCCTGCAATGTGTATTACATAAATAAATCAAATAATCAGACAAGCACCAGCAAAGGCAGCGTTCAAAAAAGTAAGTATTTAAAATTGTCATAATTATTTCATCGCAAAACATTACTTAAACTCAAATTTAACATGTAAAATTTAAACAACTGATTTATAAGTATTATCACTGTATTTTGATATCAATATATATCTCAAATATTACAGAATTAATAATTTTAT
This sequence comes from Ecdyonurus torrentis, assembly GCA_949318235.1. NCBI lineage: Eukaryota > Metazoa > Arthropoda > Insecta > Ephemeroptera > Heptageniidae > Ecdyonurus > Ecdyonurus torrentis. The sequence goes on from OX439137.1 coordinate 18,562,314, forward strand.
AACACAAAAAGTCTTAGACTTTTTATATTATTTTATTAAAATGATCGAATTTATTATAAAATTGATCATTTTTATTTAATCTTCAGTAATTTCACACCTTTTTACATTTTATATAGTATACACATCACACATAGGGTGTATGCGCATGACGTCATATTTAATGCGCTTTGCCATACTGTATAGCAATATGAATAACATTGCTCAGTATAGGACTATAAAGATATCTTTTCTTTGTGAAGTTGTTCAATTTATTGTTATTATTCAATACACTTGAGATACTAATTCAACCTATTAACAACATCAATTAATGCTATATATAAAAAAAAATTGCTTACGTATATAGGGTGGTTTCATTCATGTTAAAGTCGACGTCATAAGTGAGTATACTAAATAACATTGGCAGGTATAGAAAAATGGCACAAAATTTGCAAGTTTAAAAATACTTCGCAAATTTTTTGAGAGCATTGATGCTGTTATTAGGTTGAATTAGTACCTCAAGTATGCAAGAAAAATATTAATGACCAAAAAATAGCTAATTTTCCAAAGAAAATAGCTAAAAACTAGGTTTGTCCTATGCTGAGCAATGTTATTCATTGCTCAAGAAGAGCATCGAAAAGCACTCAGAATGACGTCATGTGAACACACCCTATATATTATAAAGTATTTTCTGACAAATTGAGTTATTTTCAATGTGGTCCATTATTGAGTTATCCAACATGGCATCGACTTTAATATATAAATACATATACGCCTAGATGAAGCTATTTTTGTATAGCCAGTACTTATTTTTGTCTAATTTTGGCATTTTCATATCCTAAGACAGCATAATATATATATATATATATAATTAATGTATTATAAAATTATGTTCTTGGATATCTTTTTAGTATATATTATCAAAAAGTAATTTATATATTTTTTATATTACAATGCTTTATTATAATATATATAAATATATATTTATATATATTTTAATAAAGCATTGTAATATAAAAATATAAATAAATTACTTTTTGATAATATATACTAAAAAGATATCCAAGAACATAATTTTATAATATATATATATATATATATATATATATATATATATATATATATATATATATATATACCGCTTTTGATTTCAACCGCAAACATTTCTATATAAGACTTTATTTTTGATGACGTCATATGCTAATTTGCATCCACTTCATTTTATTTTTACATGAAAAAGAAACGTACGATAATGCAATTTTTGTATATAGTAAGTTTAAAAAAAGCTTCTTTTTTTTACCGAGAAATCCAGAATAATATTTTTTGTCTGTCGCAATCCAGAATTCACTTATTATATGCAAATAATATAATATTGAATATATTAAATTAAATTATATACACTTAAATAAATAATACAGCTTATTATATATATATATATATATATATATATATATATATATATATATTAGAGCTGTAAAAAACTCGAAATATTTTTAGCCCGGGCTGAAATTTTTTAGCCCGGTTTTACTTGAAACCCGGGTTTAGCTTGAAATCGAGCTTAAACTCGAAAAACGAGCCAAAGCTCAGAAAGCTCGATATTTGAGCCGAGTTTAAAAACAAGCTTTCGAGCCTATGAAGAAAAAAGCTCGATTTTCATTAAGAAAAAATTGTTCTTGAAGGATAAAAAATGCATAATAAAATAAAACAATTTTTTATAATATTTTAAACAGCTTATTTTGCATGATAGAATATTAAAAACACCATTTTAAACAAAAATTACAAACTTTTTTTCTTTGCTTTCTGCAAAAATTGTTCTTTAGCTCGATTTATTTTCAAAAGCTCGTTTTTTTCACGACTCATTCACGAGCTCAACTCGAAAAAGCTCGTTTTCGAGCTAAAAGCTCAAAACCCGGGTTGACCATTTTCAAAAAAACGAGCACCCGAAGATTTTGGCCCGGGCGGGTGCTCGAACCGGTTTAAATTTACAGCTCTAATATATATATATATATATATATATATATATATATATAATAGCTATATGTGTTATTCTAATTTAGTTTCATTTTTTGATATATAGTGACATAAATGACATATAATGACGTATTATTTCCATATATATTAATGTTAAAAATTACAAAAGTAAAGAACATATATATAGAATATTATAATTATTATACGTATTTAGTTTTGTTTATTTATTATACATATCTTTTGTTTGAACAATGTTCAGTTTGGTTCAGTAATATTTAAAAAGTTTTATTGCATAATAAAGATAAGTAAAATGTTAATTAATTTTTACTACAAAGCCTGTATGTGATTACCTTTTGCGCACTTCACTGCATTATAAACTTTAATTTTTACGTATCTCGCGCCCTTTTTTAATTTTCAGACAAGAGAAATTCACAGCTCGCCTTATATATACTTTACCTTAAGACCGTACGTGTTGCGTGCTGATTTTGACCGTCTCAATATAATGAGTTGCAGAAACACAGGTATGTTTAATATTATTGTATGTTTTAAGTCGGGAAATCAGGTACTACGGGATTTGACTAAAAATTTGCAAAGAAAGAAAATTCTAAAATTTTGCACAGTGGTACATTAGGTTAGGATAAGAGGTATCTTCAAAAATGTAAAAAAAAAAATTTTTTTTTTGGGGGGGGGGGGGGGTCACATCACAATGCTAGATTCTCCGTGCTCAAAAATCCTGCGCAGGATCTTGCATGCAAGATCCCGCAAGATTTGGATTCTAGCAAGATCTTGCACGGGGTCTTGCAGGATCTTGCAAGACAAATTTTAAAGATTTCTTGCAGGATCCTGCATGATCTTGCACAGGATCCTGCATAATCTTGCACAGGGTAATGCAAGATATTTTCTTGCAAGACAAATGTTATAATCTTGCGCAGGAACGTCTTGCACAAGATCCTGCCAATCTTGCACAGGATCTTGCAAGAAAAATATCTTGAACAAGATCCTGTATGATCTTGCACGGGATCTTGCAAGATCCTGCAAGGCATGTTCATTTGTCTTGTGCAAGATGTATTGTTGCAAATCCTCTGTTCAAGATGTTATTATTTCTTGCGTATATTCTGAGATTTTTTTTGGATGATCTTTTGCTTTCCTGAGCAGGATAAAACGCCTCCCTAATTTTTCCACCCCAATTAAAAAAAATGCTTAATTTTCAAAAAATTATTAAAATTGTTGGTAGGTTATAATTCTTTCTTTCAATAAGTGAATTGACAATTGTCTTATAAAAAAACGTAATATTTTACAATTATTTTCTTAAAATAATTATAATTCTTAATTTTTTTTATTAATTTACCCTGGGGTGAACTTTTTGTGGTAGAAATGGGCAAAGTATGTTTGAAAAACATGGTATATAACATGTCAATATAGCAATATATCAAAGTATAAATAGTACATTCAACCTCTTAAAATACAAGATGAGGAGATGGCAGAATGGTCCAGGGAACTTCAAGGCGATCACTGAAGTCAAGCAATCTCAAGCGTGGCCAGCACTAAGATGGGTGTACAAAAGTTTAATTTCCAATACAAAATTCTTTTAAAAACGTAAAATATGAAGTAAAAAAAAAAAAAACATTGCTTTATAACATCTTAGGATTTAAGTCATCACCCGCAGGTGTTCAGCGCTTTTAATATGTTTTAGACAGACCCACAATACATCTGTTTTGAAAGGCTTGCTAAAAGTACCCAAACTTTTAAGCTAAATGATTGGCTACCCACAAAATTATATAGAGCTTTCTCATTGGCTATATAAGAGAGTATTTGGACTGTCATTTAAGTTTAGTTACTTTTAGCGAGCCTTTCAAAACAGATATATAGGGTGGTTTCATTCATGTTAAAGTCGACGTCATATAAGTGAGTACTTAATAACATTGGCCGGTATAGGAAAATGGCACATTTTGCCAGTTTAAAAATACGTCGCAATTTTTTTGAGAGCATTGATGCTGTTAACAGGTTGAATTATAGTACCTCAATAAGTATGCAAGAAAAATAATAATGACCAAAAAATAGCTAATTTTTCAGAGAAAATAGCCAAAAACTAGGTTTGTCCTATGCTGAGCAATGTTATTCATTGTTTAAGAAGAGCATCGAAATAAAGCACTCAGAATGACGTCATACGTACACACCCTATTGCAGGTCTGCCTAAAACATGAGGTAGTCGCTTCTCTGTTAAAGTTCTCTAATTTTGGTACCAACTGATATGTTATTTATTATGTCCTATATTGTCCTATTGTCCTATATATAAATTGTTTTGTGATGCAATATACTTTTAAGTTTTCTTGATACTCAGGGTCGGACTGGCAATCAAGGGGCCTCGTCCGCAAAAGGGGTGTAACACTCTCTTTGGGGGCCACAAAGGGGGCGTAACACCCTAGTTACGCCCCCTTTTGGGCCTTAGGGGCCTCCAAACAGGGGGGGGGGCACGTCCGCAGTTGCAGACTTGCTCTTATGGCCAGTCCGAGCCAGTTGATACCTTTAATTATTGTAACTCAATTAATGTTTAATTACCACAGACGGCAGTTCAAGCCACACAGGTGCTGGACAGAGCGACACGACACGGCTGTGCAAAGTCTGCTTTACTAGAGATCTCGCTATCGTACTTCTACCTTGTGGTCACATGATCTTATGTGACCAGTGTGCCAACCGCTTCTCCACGTGTCCTCTATGTAGGTCAAAGGTCAATGCCAAGTTGAGGGCATTTCTACCTTGAGCGACGGTGATAATGATAAAGAATACAGAATATCCATATAAATTTTGAGGGGAAAGTACACACGTTAATATATCATATAGAAGTAACTTATAAAAGTAACTAATAAAATACTAACAATAATTTAATTATAATTAATAATTATACTAATACTAGTATAAGTACCAAATGAAAGCCTATAGGATCTGACAATTTTGAAAATAAAAACAATAAAAAATCAGTCACGCATGGTTCGTTCACAAACGTTAAAAAACAAAGTCATTTTTTTGGTGAATGCTACAAGGATTTTTCCATTTTTCTATTGAAAGTTTTCCTTTTTTATCCTACAACTTTAACAGACACTTTTTGGTCAGTTTATATTCAAAAATCGTCAGTTACATTGTCTAAGATGCACATAGCACCTTTTCTCGTATGGCAGCTTGAAATGGTGTCTATATGTATGTAATCAAAGTTTGCATCATTCATAGGATTTAAAAAAAAAAGAAAAAGTTATTTACTATTATTATTATTTTTTTGCATAACGTGAAATTCCGGATTTTTCTTTCTTTACAATTTTTTATTCAAATCCCGCAGTATACCTGATTTCCCGCCTTAAACCCTATATACCCTTAAAACCGTAAAAAAAAAACTGAAAATTTTTTCGTGTGAAGGGTTTAAATAAATATAATAATATCGAATATATATACTAATTTGGCATACAATATTCGGTACCTTAATGTACCGTTATTTATTTTTTTTTAATATTATTATTTTTTAATATATATATATATATATATATATATATATATATATATATATATATATATATATATACATATATATATATATATATTTACAAGGGATATATGGCCATGTCTGTTAAATAGTATATCATAAATTATATTATTATGCATACATTTTGATGCGCATATTGTGATAGCATCATTAACAACACGGAAAGAATAAATAGCGTAATTTATGCTGTACAACATAATATTTTTTAGGCTAATATAACAAAGTTATTATTTAGAATATAGGGTATATGTACGCATGACGTTATTTTGAGTGCTTATTGATGCTCTTCTTGAGCAATGAATAACATTGCTAATCATATAGGATAAACGCAGTTTTTGGCTATTTTCTTTAGAAAATTAGCAAATTTTTGTTTATTATTACTATTTTTATTGCATACTTGAAACACTAATTCAACCTGTTAACAGCATCAATTCGCTCTTAAAAGTATTGCAAAGTATTTTTAAACTGGCAAAATGAGTCATGATAGAAACCAACCTATAGAATAAATTATGAGCTATATGAGTTACACCCCTTTTTGTGGCCACTATAGGGTGTATGCGGATGACGTCATATTTAATGCGCTTGGAGGCCATACTGGAGTAGTGAATAACATAGCTCAGCATAGGACAAACTTCATTTAAGTCAATTTTCTTTGGAAAATCGGTTAATTTATTTTTATTTTTCTCACATACTTGAGATACTATAATGCAACATATTTACAGCATCAATGCTCTCAAAAATATTGCATATCATGGTTTTAAACTAGCAAAATGATTGTTTCCCTATATGTCACCCATGTTATTGAGTTATCCAACATGGCGTCGACTTTAACATGAATGCATAGACCCTATAGAGAAGGTGTTACACACCTTTCGTGGACGAGACCCTTTGAGTGCCAGTCCGACCCTGACAATATATATATTATATAAATTACTGTAAATAAAAAATATACATGTAAAATTTTGGTGTTTATCTGGGAAAATAAACTATAATCTTGTTTAAGCTTATCTATATCTTATCTTTGTAATTTGATGATCCTATAGAGTGTATACGCATGACGTCATATTTAATGATCTTGGACGCCATACTAAAGTAGTGAATAACATATTGCTCAGCATAGCACAAACTTTGTTTTTGTCTATTTTTTTTGGCAAAATTGATTAACTTTTTGATGTTTTGTTAATTTTTCTATGTGGCTCTTGTTATTGAAGAAAATAATAAATAATAAAAATTTAGCTCATTTAAAAGAATTTTTTTTTTTTTTTTGAAAATTTAATTGTATTTTTCTATTTTAATTCAAATTGAAAATAAATAAGGTGTATAGGATAAATAAAATTGCCATGATATACGTAAATACACATATTCTAATAAAAAATTATTAGATTTTATTGAATTCTATCTATGACTTTTTCAATGCATAGAACATGTCATATATCATTAATACAAACAAATTAATAGAGCTTATCAATTTGCGCTCGGGGAAACGCAGAGAAAGCTAAGGATCTCCTAGTTTAACTTTACGTTTATAAGGAAAAATACTTTTTTATTTAATTATTATTATTATTTTTTTCGATTTTTGAGAAAACTACTGCACTGATTCCGGTTTTAATCTTTATAATCTTGATATTTAAATGAGAAATACTATATGGTTACGCTTTACCGCTTTACAAAATAATATTTATGCTAAAAGTAACTAAGTTATTGTTAAATAAAGCATAGAAAACATGAAACATTAAATCATTAAGCACAAAATGGGATCTATAAAACTAATGACAGTTTTTACCACAATGTTAAATGTGGACCCGCACAAGAGAACGTGAAAAAACTGTAAAAAGTATGCAATTTGCGTGAATATTTCTGTTTATGACGTCAGAAACATGCAAAAACTAGCATGAAAATGTTGTGCGGGTTGACATTTTCTGATCACTGCTATGGCGCTATAGTTGGGTGTAGCGACCAATTAATGCTATTTATATATATAAGTCCCAGCAAGTGTTTTGTGATAATGTTTATGTTATCATGTTGTCTATGCCTTTAAGTATAGCATAATATGCTGTAATGAACAAATTATGTGGAAAATAAGTTAGCATAATTATTGCGTACTTTTTTTTTGTCCTTGCGATGCTCCAAATTACGTAATTTTATGTATTGTCGTATAGACAGATAAAAGCTATAATAAAAATAAAGTGTGATATATTGATTGATAATAATTAAAAGGCACTACCTAAAACATATAAGACTAATATTGCATAGAGGTCATTGAGATAAGTCTTTGCTAAATTAAAAACAACAATTTTAGTCCTACCTTAACATTGTTGTTATCTGCAGTTATCTTTGAACTGCGATTAAATACCAGGTGAGCTTATGTGGCGTCATATATGAGACCTTTTTATATTTAAAGTAATTTATTATTATCTTTAAAATTAAATACACATATTATAGAAATTGTAATTAAATTATTTATATTCAATATTTTACTCTATATTATATACATATACTGTATATATATATATATATATATATATATATATATATATATATATATATATATATATATATATATATATATATATATATATATATATATATATATATATATGGAAATTCGTTTTTATTTTACCTTCTATAAGACACTATGGGCTTTCACTCGCTTCTTGATTTGACGATAGTGTCTTAATTATAGAAGGTATAAAACCAAAATGAATTTTCATTATATATATATATATATATATATATACACACGTACAAAAATAACTATATTATGCTAGAACATTTTCAGTAACGTTTATTCACTATAGCAAAATATTATGCTATAATACTGCACACAGATAAAAATCAATACGTAATAATTATGCTAGGTCATTTTCATCACAATTTGTTCAATATGTGTTCTAAAGAGTCCTAACTATATTCATGACCATCACCATCTGCATGTTTAAAATAAAAATAGATATTGTATATAAACTACGTAAGTGTGTATATAGCATAAATTATGCTAAATTAGAGCAATTAACGTAAGAAAACTGTAACATATCATTATATATTATGTAACATCATAATTATGCTTTAAACATAGCTATTATTACGCAAACATAAATTATATAATAATATATGCACTTTTATTATAGATGTTTTTATTATTATTATTATTCTATTTTCAAATATATTTTATTTTTTTTTATATATTATTGTTTTTCTTTGCGAAAATGTATTTTATTCGCGTAAATTTCAAATTTGACGCTAATTTGCCAATTTGGGCGACAAATTTACGTATCAAGTAAATAATACTTTAATAATTCTTAATTGTTATAAAATTGCTTTAATGTTTCTTTCAATAAAAATAAATACATACATATATATGGAAATAGAAAAATAAATTATTCAATTTTGCAGAAAAGTAAACTGCGTGTGCATGGTACTAGTTATATATATATATTCAACCGATTTCAAAAAGTGCTTTTAAAGAACCAGTTTTAGGGCGGTTTTTAAGAAACCGCGGATTCAGTTCCACACGCTAAAAAATTACTATACTAACAATGTAATAGGTAGACATAATATATAAGCTAGAACACAGGTATTATTATACTACAATAATACCTGCTAATGCAGGTGCAATATGCTACAATAAAGTTGTGACTCACTTAGATTAAGTGATATTGTAGTTTATAACTACCTGTTCCAAATTCAAGTGTACCTATAGGGTGATTTCATTCATGTTAAAGTCGACGTCATACGTGAGTATTAAATAACATTGGCAGGTATAGGAAAATGGCACATTTTGCCAGTTTAAAAATACTTCACAATTTTTTTGAGAGCATTGATGCTGTTAACAGGTTGATTTTTAGTACCTCAAGTATGCAAGAAATATAATAATGACCAAAAAATAGCTAATTTTCCAAAGAAAATAGCTAAAAACTATGTTTGTCCTATGCTGAGCAATGTTATTCATTACTCAAGAAGAGCATTGAAAAGCACTCAGAATGACGTCATGCCGCGTACACACCCTATTGCAAAATACAGGTTCATGTACCTGACATAGGACATAGGTGCTAATTTTTTTTTGTGTATGGTCAGCTTTTCTCAGTTAAAAAAAAATGCGTAACAAATATTTACATTCAGGAATATATAAAACATACACGGAAAGAATAAATTACGTAATTTATGCTACATTTATGTCAATAGCATAAATAATGATAAATTAGAACAACACAAAGAATTATGATGCACAACATAATATTTATGCTATTTTATAACACAGGTATTATGCTTTTTTTTTTTTTTTTATTAATTTCCACAAGGTATACATACTCCAACCAAGGCATAGCCTTATCGGTCGGTTCATGATTACGAAAAATTCATAATAATAATTTTACATTAAACCATATAAAAAAAAACGGACAAAAAACAGTAAAAGTATTGAAGTAATTTAATTTTTATATATATTATACTTTTATTGTGTTGTGTGTATATATATAATATATATATACACACAACACAATAAAAGTATAATATAATATGTTTTAAAATAAAATAAATTATTTTAAATTATTTAACATAAACGCATTTTTTTTTTTTAACCTGTGTTTTAGAATGCAAAGTTTTTAAATTTGAGGGAATTTGATTCCATAAACTAGGCAGTAAATAATTTTTTGTTCTTTCTGTAAATCTATTTAAAATTTTAGGCACAAACATGGGATAAGTTTCAGCAACTCTGGTCTGGTATTATGCATATGCACTCTTAATTGGTTCACCATGACTGTTTTCAAAGTAATTCTCACATATAAATAAACATTTTTTAGTGTCTTCAATAGGTAAAATACCAAAATGCTTAAAATAATCAATATCATTATCGAATTTTTTACCTCTTTTCATTAATTTCAGAATTCTAACTTGCATTTTTTTTTAAATGTCATAATTTACTTGATTTTGTAAATCCATAAGATAATAAACCATATAAAATATGAGAATGTACAAACGAAAAATATAAAGTTCTCATGGTTTTTTCATCTACATGAGGTTTACATTTATACATCTACATTTATGCAGTATAGCATAAATTATACTGCATTGAAGAAATTGTGCTGAAAATGAGCTAGCATAATTATTATATACTTATTTATTTTTATCCGTTACATTATAAAGTAATGTAATTTATGCATGTAAAATGTAATGCATATTGTAATGTTTTTTTATTTTTATTGTAATTTTATTGGCTCAATTTACGGCCAAGGCCAAGGTTCCTGTAATATGGCTGAAATAGCCCCTGTATGTGCCTTAATAAAGATTATATTTATCAAAAATAGTAATATTATCATTATAAAGTCACGATCTATATTTTATAAACTTTAATTTCGCTTATTTGTGCAAGAAAGAAATAAGCCCAATGCACTTATGTTTACAAAAAAGGTCTTATAGATGAATGACCTCGTATTATAAAGAGATTTTAATTGTTATCAGTAAAACGTCAATATCTCCATCTCTAATCTCAACAAATATTTTCATCTTGTATTGGCGCGTGGCACTCATCATGCATGTCATTCATAAATAAAGTCTTACTCGCTCTTAAAGGCGTAGAAAACCTTGAAAAAAAAAAAAAAAAAAAAAAAAAGTTTCATAACACACCTATATAATATCAACGTTGATTTGGCTGGAGTCATTGATTTCTATTTTATTGTCTATTCACGAATGGTAGATGCGGTTTTATAACGGCACAGCTTGATTGTTTCTGCGCACGTGGACCTGTGACGTCATAGAACCGCATCTGATTCGTGAATGGAAAATAAATTAGAAATCAATGACTCTGGTCGAATCAATAAAATATATATCTACAAATAATTTATCAATAAATTAATTCATTAAATAATATTATTATTATTTACAGAATTACGTACAGAATAAAGTAAAATATTAATATAGAGCTCCCGAATAAAGTAACAAGCTAAATATTTCACCAAAATTACATGTTAAAAAGACCATACAAAAAAATTCGTACCATACGGGAAATTGTCCTTATTTTAAGTTTGTCCCGAAAAAAAAATTCTCAGCTTAATTAATTTAAATAAAAGTTTAAATCAAAAGAATTAGGTACACGGAAAAAAATACTTTAGGCAATTAAGTGTAATTAGGTAGACATATAAGCTAGAACACAGGTATATATTATATATTATACTACAATAATACCTAATGCAGGTGCAATATGCTACAATAAAGGTGTGACTCACTTAGGTTAAGTAGTATTTTAGTTTATAACTACCTGTTCCAAATTAAAGTGTACCTATTGCAGAATACAGGATTCATGTACCTGACATAGCTGGTAGTATAATTTTGTTCCGTATTAAAAAAAATTAGTAATTAGTAATAACTTTTATTGAGGGTTAATTTCACTTATGGTTGCCTCTATTACTAATATATAGAATGTATGTATATGTGTGTGTGTGTATATATATATATATATATATATATATATATAATTATATATATATATATATATGACATGTATATATACACACAACACACATATTACATATATTAGACTCTTTCTCGCACTTATTAGAAGTCTAGCTTATTCTATATTAATTAGTTCTGTTATTATTGAATATAAACTACAAAAAAGTCTAATTGTTAAGATAATTTTTTTTAATGATTCATGTGATTTTTTTAATTCATCAATTCATATTTATTTAGTTGCTATTGAATATTCAAAGAATACAGATCATGCAGGGGGTATAGAAATGAAAGGTGGGACGATGGAATTTTCCACGGCAAGATTATTTTATCATTGGGGCATATGGAATACTTAACCCCTGTTCTATTTCGCCATAAAGTCTCGGCAAAAGAGTCAAACTCAAATCTACCCTTGCATATGGGTTGGATTAAAATGAAGACGATACAGGGCTGCAGTTATACTTCAGAACTAAGATGGTACGTAATTTAAGTTAGAGCATTATACACGTATTTTTAATTATATATTTTAGCATTTTTTTTTTTTTTACTATTTTATAAATTTAAAATCAAGTTATATTATTCTTTTATTTTATATTTTAATCATAATTTACGGACTTATATTTTATTTTCTATATACTGTATACGCTTCGTTATTTTTATCATTCATACCTTTTTTTAAATGTTAATATATTTTTTCATTCCCTAGTTTATACAGTATATTATTTTCTTATAATACTTTCTTTCTTCAATATTTTTTTTTCTTTTAAATTTTATACATTATATATATGACAGACGACACACCATAATATATAGTGGCAAACTGGCAAACACAAAAGCAGGACATTTTTTTTAATTCAATCTGCTAATTAATAACTGTAAACTATGATATTTATTGCTTCAATTAAATTTATTGTTTCTTATATACGTGTTATGAAAGTTTTGTTTACCAATGTTCCAAATGTTTACAAAATATTTAATCTCTAATTTTTATAAAAAAAATTCTATAATCCCGCGATATTTTTAAGTCCTGCAATGAATTTCCTTATATTAGCTTAATTTTATTCTTAGAAATAACATATTTTTACAAAAACAACTTTTTTATATAAAATTATTTTTTGATGTAAATCCCCATGCCTTTGTTTTAGGAATTTTGTTAGATTTTTATCTTTTAGAAAAACAGCAGTGAAAATTGCATCACAGATTGCAATAGCAAAGTTTAATATTTATTATAGATTATAGACAAAATTAGGAACAAATCTAAAACAGGTTGTAAATATCAAACACATGATTTACTTTTTTTAAACTTTTTTTACTATAATTATAAACATACATGTTTTCATTGAATAGAAAAATAAAAAAAATATTATTTATTTTATATATTTTTTTATTTATATATTATTTATATAATATATCTTTATTTAACTTTCAGGTGACTAATTTATTTCATACATTTTTTATTTTATTTATTTATATCCTTTAAAAAGAATCATCTTCCTATAGCATATTTGTGAGAAAACTACTGTATTGGGGTCACAAATATTTAAATGTGGAATAGTAGACATACTTTTACGTGTTTTAAGACAGTAAAATGTACTAATTTAACATTGTAGAAGCCTCTTGTTAGTGTGTTTGTGAGAAAACTACTGCACTGACAGTGAGGTCACAAATATTTAAATATGGAATACTAGACATACTTTTACGTGTTTAAGACAGTAAAATGCACTATAATTTAACATTGTAGAAGCCTCTTGTTAGTGTGTTTGTGAGAAAACTACTGCACTATGAGGTCACAAATATTTAAATATATCAGAAATACATATAACAATTAGAAATACTAATATATGCATTTTAAAAAGTGAGTTGAAGATGATAGAAAATTTTCAGAATACTATCTCACGGGGATAAAAAAAAAACCTATTTAAAAGTTTTATTTATTTAATTGATATAAATTTTTCTTAATAATTTCTTATGCAATTTACAAATAAAATGACTAAAAATTTCTAGAAGTTATTACATATAACGTAAAAAGTCTTAGAAAATTACATCATGCTATATTGTTCTTGAGATTCCAATCTCGTCGTCAGTTTTATCTCTGTTAATTATTTAATTGACGGTGCGTTATCACATAAGATGACGTCATATTAAGAGATTTCCAGTTAAAAGTCTTACTATATATTATTCCTATAGTATATTAATTGTGTGGTTATACTAACCGCATGTTAGTCTTATCTCAAAAGCAAGGGTATATAAAGCACGACGGTGTTCTGATGATTCATACAAACAAAAGAACAGTCTTACAGATCGCAACTCAAAACATACTTACTGAAAACACGAATTCTTAAGAAGATTTCTTAATAGGTAAGTTATTATATATACCATATAGTTACCATAGTATATAATCTATAAGTATTATGGTTATACTTTTTTTTGGATATATTTTCTTTATATTTTATTAAGGGGTTATAGTCTTTAAAAAATTGAAATATCTCAAAAATGGTTCCTTTTTTTTGTGTTTTTGTGTGTGTGTGTTTTTTTTTTTTGTTCTTTTTTTTTTTGTTCTTTTTTTTTTTTTTTTTTTTTTTTTTACGGACTATTAGAAAAAAGCATGACCTAAAAGCATGATTACTATTTTATTTTAATAGCAGTTTAGCATAATATTCAAATATTTAAAAAAGTATTCATTGTGACTCTATTACAGATAGGATGAAAAATTGCCCCCGATTAACATATATTTACTTTTTTTAATTGGTTCAGCGACCTCTGTTTCAATTTTCTAATATATTATATAATTTTATAAAGGGTGTGTTCACATTACGTCATTCTGAATGCTTTTTGATGCTCTTCTTTAGCAAATGAATAACATATTGCTCAGCATAGGACAAACGTAATTTTGGGATATTTGCTTTGGAAAATTAGCTATTTTTTATTATTATTATTATTCTCACACACTTATTGAGATATTAATTCAAACCTATTAACAGCATCATTAATGCTCTAAAAAATATTGCGAAGTATTTTTAAACTGGCAAAATGAGTCATTTTCCTATACTGGCCCATGTTTAGTACTCACTTATAGCGTCGACTTTAACATTAATGAAACTCTCTGGTTTTTGAGAAAATTACGAGGTATTTTATTAATTTGAATAACACTGTTTTTTTTTAATTTCTTGGCAAATTAATTATGATTAATTAATTGGTACAAATTGCCACTATAGCCAATCAGAGAGCTAGTTTCTAGTATCATTTTCATAAAAAACGTAATATTTTTACTACTGTATAAATAAAACCCAATTTTAAAGAGAATTCAATAAAAAAAAAGTTAGAATAAAAATAATAAATAATTTTAATGAAGAAAAAACAAATATATATATATTTTAAAATTTAACGTAAAAAATAATAATAATAATAAAAAAAAAAAAAAAAAAAACTAATAAAACGATACATTTTTGTTCACAGAATCTTTTCTCCACATTTCAAAAAAACTACAAAACATTATCACCAGCTTAGAAAGTTGAAAAAACTTTTTAACGAATATCATCGATTACTTATTTGAACTTCAGTACAAACTCAACAAAACAACATCACAGTTTTCTTGGACTAGAAGATAAAGTTTGATACAACAATGTCCAAGACCCAAGCTATTGACCCCTCTCGTCAGTGCAAGATCTGCAGATATCGCGAGCTATCCATGGTGTTCTCACCTTGCGGACATATGATCACCTGTCAATCATGCGGGAGCAACAAGACTCAGTGCCCGTACTGCCATAAACCGATCACATCGACTATATATGCAAAACTGCCTGCGTAATTACGTATCGTAATTTATATATATATATTATTTCATCGCATGTAACACTCATTGTCGCAGAGTGCTCGTATTGTCATATCATTAGCATTTACATTGTAAAATTAACTACGTAATTATATACACGTAATTTACACAAATATATCGTATTCTCCATGCGGCAGCATTAGTCCACTGATGGCATCTACAATCAAAGAACACCAGTTCTCAAAAAAAAAAAAAAAAAAAAAAAAAAAAAATTGAAAAATGATTTTCCGATTATTTGAACATATCAGAAAAATCATGCCACCCAACTCTTGTGACCGCAATAAGTTTACAAACATAAGTATTTTAGGGCAAGAATTTTTTTTTTTTTTAAATATAATAATAAGTTTTATTATTATTATTGTTAATTATACACAAAATTACTTCTATTTTGGAAGTTCTTTCTTTTCACGGCAACTAAATTTAAAATCAAAAGCTATAATTTTCAAAAAAAAAAAAAAAAAAAAAAAAAAACTTTTGATATTTTTGTAAAAGTTATAAAGTTAAATATGTATCGAAATCTTTTTCAATTCTCAAAATATGGCATCTAATTTGGACCACTTGCAATGAACCAACTATTTAAAATAAATTTTAACATTCTTAATGCATTTCTTATGGAAAAATCGTAATCAACAATTAAAAACAGTTCATTGCAAGTGGTCCATTTACATCATAAGTATTTATGAATCTCAATAATATTTATATTTTTGTATTTTAATATGTAATAATGTTCTAAACAAAATGTATGAAATATATTTTTGTATTTAAAAAAAAAAAAAAAAAAAAACAAACTATAATGTTATAAATAAAATTATTTTTTGTACATTAAAATTTTATTTTTATTTTACATATATTTATTTACCTTTACATTTAATTGTAGAAATAACATTGAAATTTGAAATATATATAAACAGGTGCAAAATAGAAACACACAAAATTACGTAATTTATGCTGCATAGGTCAAACTTCGTTTTTGGCTATGTTTTATCGAACTTTTGTTTTTTTTTTCCTTCATTTTTTTTTCTTGCATACTTGAAATTCAACATACATATTAACTGCATTAACAAATGTTCTAAGAAGAAAAAAAAAAAGCTTAATATTTTTGAACTAGCAAATTATGTCATTTTCCCTTATCATGTTATTTAGTGCTCACATATGGCGCCGACTTTTATATCAATGCAAACACTCTTTAGCTTGTTTTGCTAGCACCAAGTATTCACAATTCCCCCACTTGTTTATCATCACGCGTTCAATTTCTGTTTCCTGCACTTCCTTCTCCAGTTTTTAGACGTTTGTTACTACACGTATGAAAAAAAGAGAAAGAAAAAAATAAATAAATAAAATAAAAAAAAAGTAGTGAAAACGAACTTCTACACTTTCTTTTCTTTTTTCTTTTTTTTTTTTACACATAAATATTTACATCATTTTACTTATATACAAATTAAAATACTTGCGAGCTAATTTCTAAACTCTTAAAATATACCTATACTGAAAATTACAAATTTTTATAAAGTTTATGAAAAATACAAGATTTAAAGGAAAAAAAAATACACATGGAAAATAAGTAATTTATGCTACATTTATGCTCTATTATATAGTGTTATTTTAAAATAACATTAATATTATAATACTTTATACAATTTGTTGTATTTTGCAAAAAAAAAATAATAATAATAATAAAAAAAGTAGCATAAAAGATTTTAAAATAATTAATAAACATAAAAAACATAATACAACAAACAATGTGCCTCTTCATTTTGATGGTTATTTCACGTATCTGACGTCACAATTTACCAATGGGGTCGTGATGGGGGTAAAGAACTTGAGGGAGGGGCTTAAATTTATCACGTCTCCAGAGCGGTGACTGTGATTGGCGGCGGTACATTGTGACTTCAGATACGTGATATAACAGTCTAAATGATAAATACAAAATCAACGTGTTGGTGTCTAATTCATGTATAATAAGGTATGGTAATTATCAATCTAGTATTTTAAATAAGTTGACAAGGCCTTTAAATACAAGTATCTGTATTTCATATTTTTTTGAAATATTTGCTCACAAGTTATATTATTTAAAATTATCTTATGATGAAAAATTTCTGGTATTTTTAACCAATTTTACTTAAAAAAGAAATATAATTATATATATAGGCCTATGTAATATATAATAATTCAAAATACTATGGACCCGTATAGCATGTATAAAATAGTTAATAACAAATATTAAGTAGCTTTTATTTATTTATTTACTTTTTTTTTTTTTTTTTTGGAAGTTGTAATTTTTTTTAATGATATTTCCATACTTAAATTACAGTGCACTACTTTTTTTTTTTTTTTTTTTTTTAATACCTGATAAAAAAAAAGGACTAATTGTTTTTATAAATTTTTCCATCTCTACATCAAAATATTATTATTTTTTTCAACGTAAGGAAAATAAACCATCTTGGATAATTATGATAAATTTGAAATGCAATGCTAGGAGAAACCATACACTGGTCTTACCATAGTGAAGAGAGTCCCATAGTTTGGTGACAAATCTGGCTAGCACAGATATAAAAAACTGAACACATATTGGAGAGCTGTCGGCAATAAATTACAAGAGAAATGGAGTGTCTTCATCAGTCCTTACAGACTTGGAGAGAAACTATGAATAATCTCTCCAAGTCTGTAAGAACTGACAAAGGCACACACACTCTTCTAGTTTAGAGCCAAAAGCTCTCCAATGTGTTAGTTTATTACATCTATGCTAGCAAGACTTGTCACCTAACTATGGGACTCTCTTCACTATGGTAAGACCAGTGTATGTTTTTCTCCTAGCATTTTATTTCAAATGTCAGATTTTTCAATTAATCTGCCTCTGAATGAACCTCTAAAATCTTAATATCTATATCTCCACTATCTTCTTCACCTCCGTTACTTTCGTCAAACGAGAAATGCTGAATGTCATCAAACTCGTTCAACGACTCAAACGAAAGAGATTTCTTAATAACGGTATTCGAATGAGCTTCGTTAAAATGTTCCTTCAACGACTCTTCAGTATCAAAATACAGTTGACAATCGGTGCATATCGGACACAAAAACTTACAGTGGATTTCCGAGTAATGTTGAACTAACTTCGGAACTTCCACGTCGCAGAGTCCGCACATTTGAATCAACTTTCTATTAGGTTTTAGTAAACTTTCCTGAGGTTTACTATCCTCCAACCTTGATTTCTTAGGAGCTATAGGCTCTTCATCAGAACTGACTTCAGCTTGTGGAATTTTGGGACCTAAGTTTAATTTAAACATTCGTTGATCACGATTTGTTTTCTTCACTTCTTCAGATAAGTTTGATTTTCTACTTTTTTTACCTGTTGAAATTGGTGCTCTTAATATTTCAGGTTCAGAATATAGAGATACGCCTTTAGGTACGTGTAAGAGAGTTCTTTGTGGTTTAGGGGCTGGGGCTGGTTTCTTTAAAATTGATAAACTTTTAGAACTTTTTTGAATATTTACAGCTGGAGTTTCTGTGTTTTTCTTGAGTAACGAGTACAATTTACTTGCAGGTTTTGTGGGTACAGGGGTTGCCATGGCTCGCTTTAGTAAGCTGGGCTGTGATTTGAGGATAGATTGTGGTGAGGATTGAGATTGGGTAGCTGGGGATATGATGAATGTTTTAGGTTGAGGTAGTAACATGGGTTTCTGTGATGTGTTGAGAAGTGATCTAGATGTGGTGGGTAGAGGTTCTGACTCCACCGATACCTGCAACAAAATTTGAAATACGTTTTATTTTTCGGTTTTATAAATATAATACGTAACGAGTTTTTTTTTCTTTTCTTTTTTTTTTAATACAATTTTCGTTACTGCATATCGATGCTGTTGCGGCTAAACCACGCTTCTACTTTTAGCATATTTCCTTACTTTCATGCATCTACGTTTATCGTGATAGCCTTAAAAGCGCGTATCTACATTTATCGCGACAACAGGTAAAAACATTTCTACACCTGTTTTCCTATATAGAAATGTTTTTACCTGTTGTCGCGATAAATGTAGATACGTGTTTTTAAGGCTATCACGATAAACGTAGATGCGTGAAAGTACGGAAATACGCTAAAAGTAGAAGTGTGGTTTAGCCTCAACAGCATCGATATACTGTTTGTATGTTTGTACAAAATCAGCTACTGAGATTTGACTTGACCAAAAAATTGTAAATTTTTAAGATATTTTATGATATTTTAAGCATATTATAAAAACTTATTTTAAAAGTGGTTTAAACCGGCTAAAACAATAAAAAACGGGCCAGTTTAAACCAGGTTAAAACTGCCGGGTGGCTAAAACTTGCAAACCCTGGTCCAAAATGAGTGGTACTCACCATGACAAACTGATTGACGGCTGCTTCAGTGTCCTCAGAGCTAGGAGCCACGACGATGGACTGTGCCAGCTGCTGAGCACCCCACGTCCTCATCACATTGGCAACCTGCTGGTCAAGCTGTTTCTGTTGCTCCTCATTCTCGCGAGCTTCTCTCTCAGCCTCGGACTCTACCACCTAACACACAGCATACGGTACATGCTTCATTGACAAATAAATATAACATTTTCAGATGATAAAAAAAGGAATAAATAATAATAATAATAAAAAAAAAAAATGAATGAATGAAAGTAAAGAAAAAAATGAATGCATATTTTGTTTAATATCATTTTTTTTTTTTTTTTTTTAATATTTTTAAGTATTGTATGGTATGGGGTACAA
Organism: Ecdyonurus torrentis; assembly: GCA_949318235.1. Classification (NCBI taxonomy): domain Eukaryota; kingdom Metazoa; phylum Arthropoda; class Insecta; order Ephemeroptera; family Heptageniidae; genus Ecdyonurus; species Ecdyonurus torrentis. Next base: position 18,582,794 of record OX439137.1, read on the forward strand.
TTTAATTGTTACTTTTGTCTTAAAAAATAATTAATGGACCGTGTTACGTTGAGTCTCCCCCTAGCGGATTTTTTACCGAACTATCGAGTGTGGGAGGAACTACGAAGTGCCATATGCCGCGCGTGTATTTTAGGCTGGGGAGAAAATTATTTAAAAATACTTTTAGGCAAAAACATAATTTATTTAGTTAATTTCAAATAAATGCATTATCTTAGCTACCGACTAAAAGAAAAAAGAAAAAAATTGGGTGAAATTTAATGACAAAAAATAAATTAAAACAAAGTTACTTTTTCACTTCAATAACTTTTTTTACGAGAAGATTGTACGAACCAGAGTAAGATCAGAGATTGAATTGTGAAACATAATGAATAACTGCAATAATAATAATTATTTTTACTATAATATTGTATAAATATTGCTGTAAACAATATAATGGTTGGTATGTAAATTATGATTTAACATGTATATAAAATAGCTTTGGAACTTTTAAATTTTTTCTTTCATAGTGTGTGAATGAAACGAAAGGCATATTTTATTCACGCATTTGCAGATTTTTTTTCTTTTGAAAGTAAATGCAATTAATAATTATTAATTATATTAATAATAACTATACATATAATTACGCAAATATTAAAGTGATTATGTAGTTATATACCCGCAAATAAAAATAATATTTTTATTATTTCTCTCTCTCTCTCTCTCTCTCTCTCTCTCTCTCTCTCTCTCTCTCTCTCTCTCTCTCTCTCTCTATATATATATATATATATATATATATATATATATATATATATATATATATATATATATATATATATATATATATTCAAGTTAACACTTTTTGGTGCACACATGAAAATAATGAGAATAAAACGTTTTACAAAATACAAGCCAAATAAAACGTCTGTTAACTCTGATTAAGTTTTAATAAATAAAAATATAATAATTTGAGATTATGAATATGTGCACAGTGCGCACAGAGAAAAAAAATATTATGAAATATATGTGAGCAATTTAACGTTTGTATTTCGATTGCTTTTTTGTATCTTAAAATTTTACAATCAAACTTGCAAACTTTATGATGTTATTTGGAAGTTAATAGTAACAGCTAGCCTACGATAAAATTGTCAGAACCCGTGACGATCAAAGAAAATAATTATTGTAATTAATACGAGCTCTTATAAAAGAGTGGTTGTAAAACTTCAAATAATAATGAAATTAATAAATCTAGCATATGATAACTCCCCAATTTTATTTCATTTTTAAATAGATCGACTTACTTATTAATCTTATTAATTATTATCCTATACTGTATATATCATTGTGCCAAATTTCAGATTTTTTTTTCTTTATAACAATAACTTTTTAGTCAAATTCCGAAGTATATAATTATACACTTTACTTTAAAGTAATAAATATTATAGGTTTTATTTTAACTTTTTTATCAATCATATAAAATATTATATAATCAAACATAATATTTAATATATATTTACGCTTTTTTTTTTTAATTCCGTTTTTCATTGAATATTGAATATTTAAAATTATCATCCTAAAGATAAATATAAGAGCAATTAACTTTCAAAATTATTTATTTCCTTTCTTTCTTCTATATATACCATCACTGACCATATCAGTATACAAAACAATGTATATCTGCTAAAGTACACTTTACAAAACGCAATTTTAAAATGCCGCTTTACTTAACTATTAAAGAAAAATATTATTGTTATAATTTAACGATATACGATATACGTAATAATTAAAATGTACATTCATAGGTACTTTAAAGGCGGGAAATCAAGTACTACTGCGGGATTTTACTAAAACTATTATGAAGAAAGAAAAATCTGAAATTTTGCACAGTGATACATTAGGATATGGTATCTTCAAAAATGTAAAAAAATAAAATAAAAAATAAAAATAAAAAATGGGGGGTTACCAGGCTAGATTTTAAATTATGATTTTTTTAATGCCCCTTTTAATTTCAATAATTATTTTCTCTCTTATCTGATGGTTACGGGTTCAGAAAACTTTGTCATAGGTAGCTGTTATACAGTTTACTTTCAAATGGCATCATAAAGTTCTAGAGTTTTTTTTAATTTTTATTTTTTTTTTAATTTTGAGATAACAAGCCATATACAACCCTCAATTAAGTTTGATTTGGATGCTTAGATTTTTTTTCCTCACTTAATATTATTAATAAAAAAAATGTATAGGCTCTGGATATATATTTCTTAAATTGCTCATCAAACATTTTCATCTCACTGTTGTGCCTGCTATAAAAAATCTACCCCGCGAACTGATTAAAATATATTTGCCAGTCCGCTACCTGGCAAAAATTATGACTAATACAGTATTGACCAGCATGCATACGTCGCGACTCGCGAATCAAGGAGATTTTGTTAAAAACTTCTCACAAACATAATTATATACAAATTAATACGCGACACAATGCACATGCAATGTTATGGCGCCGCAAAGAGATTATAAAAAGGGGTTAACTGTTATGAAATGTCTCATGACTGTATAGTACATGGGCCACCAACAATGAGGTTGCAATTGGTGTACCTGCGTAAATCTGAAGATTTTTTAGATAAAAAAAAATCGCTTTAATATGAAATTCTAAGAAAAGTAATTATATAATTATATAATAAAATCACGGGATACATAAAATAAAATCTACGTATCAATTTTAAATACATATATTATAAATTCATTAATTAATTAATGCATTAAATTAATTTCATTTTATAAGGAATTTATTTACCAAAAAAAAATTGTAATTTATATTATTAGAATAAAAAAATAAAATAAAGTATTGTAGTAGAAATTTTAGACGAAATATTATATAATAAAAAGTGTTTTTTTTTTTTTTTTTTTGCTTTGATAAAATAAAGGGGAGATTATATTTAAAAAAAAATCAAAGTATTTTTAATTGTTTTACATTAAAAAGTAAAATTCGTTTTATATTGATTGATTACTTTAGATTGAAATTTCAAGTGCATAACCGCATTTATGGATTAAAATTGAACCACTTGTTCTTTCAACACTTTTACTCGAGGTTTGTTCTTCAGAAAAATATGGGAAGATGCGCCAGGAGTGGCTAAAAAGTTTTTACACGCATAAACAACAAAATACTTAACAATTTTAATACATATTTGGTAAAAAAAATAATTAATAATAATTGTCTTTTCTGGTCGTCAATGTTCTTTCTATGCTATTGCAGTGCGAGATTCTGAGCGCTCTCCCACACTTCATATAGCTCCGCCCCTAGTCACGTGACTGAGCGTCGCAAGGGGGTGTAACTTTACCCGGTCCATTTTTATGGTGAAAAAGGAGTTTTTTCATAGTAATATATACTAGAGAGCTTGTTTACATACAGGGTCGTTTTTCAAATTTAATCTTGATTTCAAGTAAAACTGGTCTAAAATAATTTTCCAAAAATAAATATATATATATAGGCCTATATATATATATATATATATATATATATATATATATATATATATATATATATAATATATCTATATATATATCGATCTTATTGCGAAAAAAAGGCCTATCTCGTTTTTTGTCAGTGGAAGCAAAAGGCGTATCTCATATTTTGTCAGTGGAAGCAAAAAGCCTATCTCGTTCCCGAACGTTATGGCGATAGCGCTCGAGATAGGCCTTTTGCTTCCACTGACAAAATACGAGATAGGCCTTTTTTTCGCAACAAGATCGATATATATATATATATATATATATATATATATATATATATATATATATATATGTATATGTATATATATATATATATATATATATTAATTTAAGGAAAAAACCAGCGCAATGAAATAATACCAGTAGTGTAATAAAATTAACACATAATATTATATTCTAAAAGTAAAAGTTTATGGCAGAGGTGTTTATTTGTTTCAAAAAACGATTTCAGCTTATAGCGTTTTTTTTTCTGATTTTTTTTTTTTTTTTTTTGTTCTTTGTTCTTTTTGGCCCGGATTGACCATGGCCCGTGGTGCGATTGCACCATCGCACCACGGTCAAGCCGGCCCTGTATATATATATATATATATATATATATATATATATATATATATATATATATATATATATATATTTCCTTGTATATATTGATTGATATTTTGCACATTGTTACCTCTGTGAGAATGCCTTGCTCCAGTCTAGACCTCATGACAATGTCTGCCTTACTGCACATCTCCCACAAGTCATAGCAGGCATCCAGTTTGTTGATACAAGGCGTACACACACGTAGAGGCATGTTGATCTCCGAGGACTTGACCTGTCAACATCAACATGTCAAGTATTATTGACTTGAAGCGTAAATTTGAAACGCGTTACAGAGTAGAAACAATGTAAACAAATGGAAAGTAAATTTAACATTGTAGAAGCCTCTTCTTAGCGTGTTTGTGACAAAACTACTGCACTGAGGTCACAAATATTTAAATGTGGAATACTAGACATACTTTTACGTGTTTTAAGACAGTAATATGTACTAATTTAACATTATAGAATCCTCTTGTTAGTGTGTTTGTGAGAAAACTACTGCACTGAGGTCACAAATATTTAAATGTGGAATACTAGACATACTTTTACATGTTTTAAGACAGTAAAATGTACTAATTTAACATTGCAGAAGCCTCTTGTTAGCGTGTTTGTTAGAAAACTACAGGTCACAAATACTAAAACGCTGTCATACTCACGGCAATAGGTAAAAACCTGAGGATCTTCTCCTCCAACGCCAACTCCCTCCCCTCAGGTGAGAAGATCTTGGTCATCTTGACCACACTCAACTTGCCACACACACGACATAGGTCAGCCAGACGTCGTAACTTTGGCTGTCGGGCCTTCTTCGCTGTGTCTACTTGACTTTGAAGTTGTTCAAATAACATCGTCTGGGACACTGCGGAATACAAATCAAGCATAAGTACAGAACTTAACAAGAGAAGTGACATCCTCATGTTTATGAGGATGCACTAGTGCTGTCGAAATCCGGATAAATTTAAAATCCGGATTTCGGATAGAAAGTTATCCGGATTGATGGATCCGGATTTGGCGGACAAAAAATTATCCGGATTCCCTGATCCGTTTTAAATCCGGATCACGATCCGGATCAAAATTATCCGCATTAAATTATCCGAATCCGTGTATCCGGATCGTGATCCGGATAGAAATTCGGATAACGGATAATTTTTTATCCGCATTTCGAAATCCGGATTTTTTTTACAGCATTAATCAGAAGATTAGTTTTGTTACAGCCTGTAAAATACCCTAACGTATAACAGGTAATTTTTATTTGAATTTTAGTTCTTTAAATTAGCACTTATATTCATAATTTGTATTTAAATCCAAGCTATTTCTAACACATCCGACGCGAGATTCACAATTACGCTTAATATTTATCGTAATTATATGAAATCGTGATCTGGGTCATTAATGTGGAGAAAATAAACCAGATCACGATCTCGATCAAATTATCCGGATCACGATCCGGATCAAAATTATCCGGATCACGATCCGGATCAAATTATCCGGATAGAAATTCGGATAACGGATAATTTTTTATCCGGATTTCAAAATCCGGATTTTTTTCGACAGCACTAGTATGCACGCTTAGGGCCATGCATAATGACTTGAGACATATATAGGGTGTGTACGCATGACGTCATTCTGAGTGCTTTTCGATGCTCTACTTGAGCAATGAGTAACATTGCTCAGCATAGGACAAACATAGTTTTTGGCTATTTTCTTTGGTAAATTAGCTATTTTTTAGTCATTATTATTTTTCCCGCATACTTGAGGTACTAATTCAACCTGTTAACAACATCAATGCTCTCAAAAATATTGCAAAATATTGCAGTATTTTTAAACTGGCAAAATGTGTCATTTTCCTATACTGGCCAATGTTATTTAGTACAGTCAACCGGGGTCAAATTGAAAGGCCGGGGCGAAATTGAAAGGTAGCAAAGTGAACATTTAAAGTTGTATTTTAAAATTTCTTGGCGGTTTTCGTGACAAAAAATTATATTAATAGATGATGTAGGTATTCATCTTTCGTTTTAATTTATTTTTAGACACAATAGCATGTGTTTTTGGTGAGAAATAATTTTTTTAGAGAATAAAGAAATTTTGTGCAAAAAATGAAGCTCCAGAAATAAGGACTCCACAGGGTAAGTAAAACTATTTTCAATATTCTTACAGTATGTAACTTGCCACAAATGTTCTTGTGAACACTCACACCAATTTTTTTGTTAATGGGTTCATTAGTTAAAATTTTAGGAGTGTTAAGTTCCTCCGGGGTCAAATTGAAAGGCTCTCCGGGGTCAAATTGAAAGGTTGTATTGTTAACATACAGATTGCCGTTTTCTCGAAAATCTTAAAATATTCATTTTTATTTTACAAAATCTGTTAAATAATTTATTTAAGATACTTGATATTGATATGAGATATTGATTTGCATATATTTCAGGTCCATGTGGTATACAAAATGCCCCGGCAACGTAAGAAAGAACCAGGCAAGCGATCCTATAAAAACTACACTGAACTATTTCTCAACCAGGCAAAGGAAAATGTACAGTCTGGTCAATTATCTCTTGCCAATGCATCCAAATTGTACAGAATACCTTTAAGGATATTGCACAATAAGTTAACTGGCAAGCACACCAAGAAGAACGGAGGACAGACTGCTCTCACGGAGACGGAGGAAACTGTCTTACTTGACTGTATCCTCATTGCTTCGGATTGGGGATACCCATTGAATTTACTTGACTTTAGAATGCATACCGAGTTGGTATGGCCAAGTGTTGAAGGTAGCTGACTTGTAACTCTGTACTCCTCACCGCAGTTCGAGCCACTGCTGGGTCCGTACTTGAAGTGTGAGAGCACAATGCATTTCACGATGCATGTTTACATGCATTCCATGACAACGCACAGCATTCGGGAGGTGCATGATTGATGTGATTGCACCGACCAGCCTGCCTAGATGTTTCCACGGTTTCTCTAGGCTGTCATGGCGAATGCGGGGCTTTGTACTTAGGCCGTGGCTGGCCCGTGTGTGCTTTTCCATTAATTTGGAAAGTCCTTACTTGTCGATAAGACAATGTCTTGACTGGGACTGAGATTGGTGTGGCACGATAACACAATATGGCAAGCAAGCAAAAAAAAAAAAAAAAGAAAAGAAAAGAAAAGAAAAGAAAAGAAAAGAAAAGAAAAGAAAAGAAAAGAAAAGAAAAGAAAAGAAAAGAAAAGAAAAGAAAAGAAAAAAAAAAAAAAAAAAAAAAAAAAAAGAAAAAAAGAAAGAAAAAAGAACAAAAAAATGAACACAGGCGACAAGATCAAAGCCAATATCCTCAGTGCATTGCATTTAGAGCTACAGGAGATTGTACCATACAACTTAAGTGAGCTGGAGCATCTCCCTGGTCAACAAGATGATCCTAACAATTTCAATCAGAGACCAATCAAGCTCTCATCAGTTTCTGCAAGGAGCAAAGAGGTTTTGGCAAGCCACCACCCCAGAAGAAGCGCAGGAGTCGCCTGAACATTGTGCCTGGCAAGAGTGTGGCTGCCACACAGGATCCTGAGAGTGAGAGCAGCAATGGGGTCACAGGTATGATATAACTTGCTCTTTTATGTATGTACTGGAATTAATGTTTCAACTTGTATAGGTGTCAGCAGCTCCGACAGCAGTAACTCTGAGGGAGGTGATGATGATGACAACGATGATGATGAGGGAGCAGGAGAAGAGGAGGTAGAAGCTGCTGACATCCCACCAATTAGACTGATCCCCCCTGGTAGCTACCTCTTGGCCCGCTTCCAAGGTGGAAGTGGCCGACACCCAGTTTGGTTCCGTTACGTGTGTGTGGTAGAAACTGGAACCTCTGATGGTCTCCAAGTCATGGGATTTCAATCCCTTAATGGAAGCAAGACTGTTTTTGAACCTAAAGCAAGGGATATATCAGTCATAAGTCATAACCCATAGTGATATTGTGGCTGTTTTACCTCACCCTACCCTTGTGAAAACAAAAAGTAGATTGCACTACCAATTCTAGAAGACAATATTAAGGAATTGTAAATATATGAATGCCTATTATTATTTTTTAAATATTATATTACAATTTAAAGGCATAGGCCACATGAAAACATGCATTTACATCACAAAAAACTTGCTGGGGCTCGCATAAATAAGGTAGTTGGTCTCAAAACCCCCAACTGTAGCACCGTAACAGTAATCAGAAAATTTTGATTTATGCAACCCGCACAACATTTTGATACCAGTTTTTGTCTGTTTATGATGTCATATTCAGGAATGTTGCATAATTTAAATTTTTTTGAAGCTTTTTTTGTGAGGCCACATTTACATTCTGGTAAAAATTATCATCAGCTTTGTAGATCCCATTTTGTGTTTAGCATGTTGTTTCATGTTTGCTATGCCTTTAAGGTACAGTATTGTAAGTATGTGTCATTATTAAATCTGAAATTATTTTATATGTTTGACATGAGACATACATTTTGTTCATTTTGTAATGAATTTTATTGATTTAAATGTTATCATCATGTAAATTTGGAAATTTAATAAATATAGATTTGAATAATAATAAAAAACTTTTTCTGGGGGGATTGGGGGTGGAAGGGGGGTGGGATAGGTGGTATGGGTGGGGGGAGGGAGGGAAGACACATTACTGTACTTAAAAACAGTTTTAGCTTATAATATAAAAGTTTTAAAGTTGAAATGTACAATTAGGTGGCTACAACTATTTGTACCGTGAAACCTTTCAATTTGACCCCGTTGCCGGGGCGAAATTGAAAGGTCTGTTTTTATTTTTTTTTAATTAGGGAGTTTGGCCTAAATTTCAAATTTCAGCTTTTTTATGTAGTACTAACAGACCTTTGTCCTAATATATTTTTTTTGTTTCTGTCAAAAAATTATTTTTAAAGTTATAACACAAAATGTGTCTAAAACCTTTCAATTTGACCCCGGTTGACTGTACTCACTTATGACGTCGACTTTAACATGAATGAAACCACCCTATAGACCCCTTGCACATCCTTGTGTTTTGTCACCATGTTTGTGGTGCCTAATACATTGTCCAGCATATGGGAAACATCATTTCTCCTATTTTTTCACATAAAAATAGTTTATTTCAACTAAACAAATTTTTCTTATATTCTTGTAGCTTATTAGGAGCTAGAAATAAGGCTTTGATTGAGCTTTGAAGCTTCTTTTGCTATTTAAAAAAATAAAAATGATGTTTTTCCCATGCTGGCCTATGTATTCCTGACCAACAAAATGACAGCTCTTAAATATGAGTGCAACCGCTCTATATGGCATGATATATTTTTAAACATCTATCTACATTTGAGATTTTCAGTTGACGCTGCTGCCTGGCGCCCACTCTCATCTGGTTTCTCTCTATCAAATTATAGCTTCACATGTATGTATCACAGGTTTGAGAGAAATTATGAAAATTTTACTGATTTTCTAAAGAAAATAGACAAAAAAGTAAGTTTGTCCTATGCTGAGCAATGTTATTCATTACTCCAGTATGGAATGAAAGTGTGACGTCATGTGGATACACCATATAAAGATATACCCTATAGTCAACTTACTGGGCTGCTGAGTGTTGGGTAACATCTGCAGGAAGGTGTCCGCGGTGATCTTGGGCATGTTCATCCACTTGCCATCTGTCTTCACTGTAGACACTGAAAAATACAAACAATAACAAAGCAATTAGAGAGGAAGTTCAGGGGTTACAACTAGAGATCCTTAATAGAGAAGCGACAACCTCATGTTTTAGGCAAACCTGCAATACGTAGGTTTTGAAAAGCCCTGCTTAAAGTACTCAAACTTCGAAATACTCTTAGCCAATGAGAAAGCTCCTATTTTATGGGTAGCCAATCATTTAGCTTAAAAGTTTGGGTACTTTTAGTGAGCCTTTCAAAACAGATGTATTGTGGGTCTGCCTAAAACATGAGGTTGTCGCTTCTCTATTTACAAGATGGCTCTTTCAATGTTAGATAATGAGATGAACTGTTTATAAACTCACACATGATGACCCAAAGCCCTTCTGTAGCCACACGGTAGCCCCACAAACTTGCTCTCATCTTGCGAGATATGCAACCTGCTACAGTATTTTCTATAGTAAAGCTGTAACTATGACATAACAGATACGGGATAGGTTGCATATCTCGCAGGATGATCATGAGTTTGTGGGGCTACTGAAGGGCTTATGTCAGTTTATGAACAGTTCTGCTCATTATCTAACATTGTTGAAACCATCTTGTAAACCTTGAACATTTCAGTGTGAGGTTCAATAAAAAGAGACAACGGTACATTTATTATTTCAATAATATTGTTCATTATCATCAGTTTTGGAATTTTAACACTTAAAAAAAATTGTTTTCTTTCAATTGATTTATTTTTTGCTATTTCTGAAGAAAATATTAAGTTTAAAAAATGATTTGAAACACATTAACTTTTTTCTTTCACCTGCTCATTAATTTGACGTTTTTTTTTTTTTTTTTTTTTTTTTTTTTTTTTTTAGTGAAACAAATGATGGTTCTAATATAAAAGTTCTTGACTGCTTATGTTTACTCAAAATGGGAAAAAGGAAGTGTCGGAAGAGGAAACCACGTGATGGTAAAAGCGGGAGAAAGTTGATGCCAGCAGCAAGCTAGGGCAGGCCTGAGCTACCTCCCACTTTTGCCGTCATGTGGTTTCCTCTTCCGCCACTTTCTTTTCCGTTTTTTTAGAGTAAACATATGCACTCCTTGTTTATTTTTAATTTCATACAAAATATTACAAAATTATTAAAAAAAATTTAATAATAATAGGCTATAAATGGAAAAAATATTTAAAAGAAATAATAGGATTTTTTTAACAACCCTTAAAAAAATGCTTTAACATTTTTTTTTAAATGCCTGTAGTTAGTTTTAAAACCCACAGAAAAGTAAAAAAAAAATAATAATAATAATAATAATAAATAATAAATAAAAACGGGTTTTTTGAAACCCTGATTATTAGCAATAATACTTGTCTACTAGATATTTAAAATTTCTTTACCTTTCCTTGCCTCTGCAAAGTTATATTTTGGTAGCAAAAGTTTGGGTCCAGTAGGCTTGGGAGTGCTTACTGAAAATTACAAATTAATTAAATACTTTTTACATAATGTCCTTTGTAATAATAAGATATAATAAGGAAAATAAACCATTGCAGTTAGGTATGATAAATTTGAAGTAAAATGCTAGGAGAAAGCATACACTGGTCTTACCATAGTGAAGAGAGTCCCATAGTTTGGTGACAAATCTTGCTAGCATAGATATAAAAAACTAACATTGGAAATATTTCAGCAATAAACTACAAGAGAGATGAAGTGTCTTCATCAGTCATTACAGACTTAGAGAGAAACTATAAGGTGTTTTTATTCATGTTAAAGTCGACGTCATAAGTGAGTACTAAATAACATTAGCCGGTATAGGAAAATAACACATTTTGCCAGTTAAAAAATACTTTGCAACTTTTTTGAGAGCATTGATGTTGTTAACAGGTTGAATTAGTACCTCAAGTATGCAAGCAAAAAAAAAAAAATCCAAAAAATATCTAATTTATAAAAAAAAAAAAAAAAAAAAAAAAAAAAGCTAAAAACTAGGTTTGTCCTATGCTGAGCAATGTTATTCATTGCTCAAGAAGAGCATCGAAAAGTACTCAGAATGACGTCATGCATACACACCCTATAGGCCTAATGATAAATGTGAATGGTCCATTATTCATGAATGATCATTCATAGTTTCCAAGTCTGTAAGCACTGATGAAGACACTCCATCTCTCTTGTAGTTTATTGACAAAATATTTGCAATGTGTTAGTTTTTTGTATCTGTGCTAGCAAGATTTGTCACCAAACTATGGGATTCTCTTCATTATGGTAAGACCAGCTTATGCTTTTCTCCTAGCATTTTCTTTTTTATAATATTAACCTAATCACTACATTAATTTTTTTAATTTTGCTAAAGTAAAAATAATTTTAACTTACGATGCTCAACAGCTTCATGATTCTCTGCAACTTGCTAAAAATAAAAATAACTTGGATTTAATATACTGTAATGTATCAAATATATAGTTCAAAATTGAAATAAGATGTTAAAAATTAAGTTGATAATATAATAAGTGATGATTTATTGTTATTATCATTATTTGATGTGGGGTGGCTATTGTGTGCACCGGGCTCATACTGAAGCCAAGATGCACGCACCCTGGCACTACCCAAAACTTTGTGACTATTCTGCTAAGAGGATTTTAGAGGCACTAGGCCCTGGTCACCTCCATAGGGGTGACGTCTTCTCCTGAGAGCAGTGGGACACTTTTCCGCAAACTTGTCAGAGCCGGATGACCATAGTTACTGAAACACTAAAGGACAGGGTGGCTCTTGGCCTCTCAAGCCCATGCCTTGCCGCCTCGCGTCCTAAAACGCGAGCTAGGCTAAGGGGCTTCAGAAGACGAGGCCAACCCCCACATCTAGGTCCTCTCCTGGGCGGGGACGGATGCGACCCAGGGCCCTGGAACCGTACGCTAAAGCACGATTCGCAGATTTTCACAATTTGAAAAGCAGTATTCTCAAAAATTGTTAAAATAATAATAATTAAATAGTAACCTAAGGGTTAAGTTAAATTTGGAGTACCAAGCTTTTTTCTAACCCGCCTCTGATTGGTGGTACATCACTGCCAATGTGAAGCATTAAAAAATTACTGTATCTAATTTCTATTTTTTTAATGCACTAGAAAAGAGGCGCAGGACCCCCCCCCCCCCTTATTATACATCATATGTTGGTGGGGAAAAGCAAATTTTTAGCTATTTCAGAAAACTGCTGCATAGATTCCAGAAATACTTAAATTAGGGATACTGTAGGATCCATAAGAAATGCATTAAGAATGTTTCAAATTTTTAAAAATAGTTCGTTAATATTGCCAAGTGGTCCATTGTATACATACCATACATATTTCACGTAGAACATTAATTATCACTGCTATATGTACATACATAACAAGCATTAAACAACAGTTAATAATATTACAAATCTATACCTGATGAAAGAATATAGTCGGAGTAGCTCTTGGTTTCAAAATACTTGGTTTATCTCGACAAAATTGGTTTGGTTTAAAATGTTCGGCACATAACCGCTTCATATGTAAAACTTCAACAGGAAGTTTGTAAAGATGCGTCAATCCACTTAATTCTATCCATTGCATACATCTGAAAGTAATTAATTATTTTATATTAATTCTTAAAAATACAAAGAGCTTTTTGATTATATTTTTTAAAAACTTACTTGTCGCGATGTTTTGGAAATCTGTAAAAATTAAGGTCAGGAAATTCACTTTTTTTCCTACCACAAGATTGACATTCATGATTACTCATTTTTTAAATTTATTAATTAAATATTAAGGTTTCAATATTTAACTAAGAGAATTACTAATTACTGAGTTATTGGCAGAACATTAACATTCAAAGAACGATTTGTCTACAATAACAAGTAAGTTGTGTCAACATTGGACGCCATAATGTTTTTGCTATTTTTTCCAAGTATGCGCCAATTTGCATGCATACGCCATCTAGTGTTAAGAAAATAAACTAACTCTATAAAAATAAAAAGGGAGCTAAAAATTAAATTCCCTCGACCCTCGTTCAATATTAACAGCATAATTATATATTGATATATAATTCTAAAACATGACACAATGTAACATTAAATCACTGCAGGTAAAATCTCACTTTTATGGATAACCCAAACCTAGCAAACGGCCTTGCCTGCTGGTTAATTAAATACAGATGCCTGCTATCTGGACCTGATCTGGACAATGTCCACTGTCCAGGTTTCAATTTATCCAGCTGGACAGATGCGGACAGAGGCTATATGTCCACCTGGACTTAGCTTATGGTGGACCCACAATGGTATGTCCAGCTTTGTTAAGCTGGAATTTGAAACCTGGACATTGTCCAGATGGTAGGAATTGTTACCCATATGGGCATAAAACTATTCAGCTATATGACATTGGTGTCTTTCAGCAAGCATAATTTATGCTATAAATAAATGATAGCAAAACTTTAATATATAGCTCATTAAAATATTTGAAAGTAAAACGCCGAGAGATAAGTAAAAATTGGGTATAATGGCAAGATGTATAGAAGGTGGTATAATTCGCCCTTTTACTGTCGTCAGAACTCGGTTCTCTTTGTAAAACTTGTAATTTTGACATGTTATACAAGGTGACAGAGCCACATATGGTCTCTCAGGTACAATACAGTATGTACCTGGAAGAGGAGGAACAAACAATTCCCCCTCTTGTTTTGATTCCCCTTGCATGGCATTTCATACCTGATGCTACCTAGGCAAACTACGTACACCACCTTCTATGTCGATCTTCTCGCGTCAAGATGAAGCTACTACACTTTACAAATTTCCGAAGAATGAACGATCTATACACTTTACAAATTTGCAGGTACGTGGAGCTTCACCTACCTGTTTTATGTAGCAGAAACTCCAGAATTTGTAAAGTGTAGATCGTTCATTCATTGGAAATTTGTAAAGTGTAGAAGCTTCAGCTTGACGCAAAAAGATTGATATATGTACATCTTGGGTAATGGCATGATCTTAGACTATACACTTACAGGAACATGTGCAGTCCCTGTAGTGTAGTCATACCATCTCCCATTACCCAATTTGTCCTTCAATCTCTATAATGCTGTTTGTAAACCCTGTTCTCTCTGCTACAAAAATGAAGATAAACTTTGGTTATTCAAATGGAATGCACATTTTTTGGTGCAACGCTCATGTGTTTTTCTATCAAAATTTTTAATTATCACATACCAAGGTCCATATAATAAAGAGGTTAAGCGTAGCACAAAACTCGCGCATTTGATTTCATTTTGCGATGAATTAAACTTGGTTCTAAGCCAATACGATGCCGTTCACCAGTTACGTCACTGATAAGGTGAACAAAGTTGCAAGTCGTGATATGACGTCTTTAGTGAATTTCTTTAAGCTGTACGACCTTGGCCAAAACTTTTTCCGGAGCATCTAACCTCTTATATATGGACCTTGATCACATACATAGACATTATTTCCTAATATTTAAAAATGCATAATACATAGTTACATAACTATTTTTATCCGTGAATAAAATAAATAAAACAAACTATAAATAAAATATTAAATTTTAATATTTTACATGCAATTTTTACATACAGATTTTATGTATATAAATAATACTGATTACATTTATAAAACAAATGTATTTAATTTTATTTCTATATACGCAAATGGATAAGTATTTATTTTGATTTATTTGTTAAATTTAATTTGTATTACATTATATTATATGAGATGAAGGGATATACGCAACAATGGACTGCCTTTAAATTAATTTTTAATTTAACTCTGTTATTATTTTATTTTCTAACACTTCAACCAAAATTACTATTTTGGCTAAAAAAAAAAAAAAAAAAAAAAAATGGTAGCAATTTTATTACAGTTTGCGTGGTGTTTACTCATCGCCTTACACTTCCTGTCTTGACCAAGATTGCTTATGTTTACTCAAAATGCGGAAAAGGAAGTGGCCGGAAGAGGAAACCACGTGACGGTACAAGTGGGAGAAAAGTTGGTGCCAGCAGCAAGCTAGGCCTGAGCTGCCTCCCACTTTTACCATCTTGTGGTTTCCTCTTCCGGAACTTCCTTTTCCGCATTTTGAGTAAACATAAGCAATCCAAGTCAAACGTCACAACATGATAGAAGTCAAGTAAAAGGTGGAGAATAGGTGGAAACACCTCTCTTATTGTTATGTATCAAATGCTCATGTAAAAATACTTTGTGTCTCATTTTTAAAATAACTTGCTGTAGAGTTACATTGAGCTAGCATGGTATAATTATCAACAGAAAAGCTTTATTTATCACTTTATTATAAATTAAGAAAAAAAAAAAAATGACTAATAACGGTGCAACTATTTTAAAGCCCTTGTCAACTTACATTTTTATCATTTAGAATACTAGATTGATAATTACCATACCTTATTATCCATGAATTAGACACCAACACGTTGATTTTGTATTTATTTTCATTTTGACTGTTATATCACGTATCTGACGTCACAATGTACCACCGCCAATCACAGTCACATGATAAATTTAAGCCCCTCTCTCAAGTTCTTTGCACACCATCACGGCCTCATTCGTACCAGTGATGTCAGATGTGTGAAATAACAGTCAAAATGAAAATAAATACAAAATCAATGTATTGGTGTCTAATTCATGGATAATAAGGTATGGTAATTATCCATCTAGTATTCTAAAAAATAATAATAATAATAATAATAAAGGAAGTTGACAAGGGCTTTAAAACAATTTCTAAAAAAAAAAAAAAAAAAAAAAAAAAAAAAAAAAAAAAAAATTCACTTTGTCCATCATTCCACTGTAATTCTAAAAACTTTAGCAAATTGAGATACTAAATTTTTATGCACATGAAAGACGTGTTTTTTCAATTTATGTTTAGGAATAATTACATTACATTCAATACATTTAATTAACGGAACTTCTAAGTGTAATTTCATATGCAATCTTAATTTAATTTTACTAGTAAATTTACAATTACAAAAATCACAAAAAAATTCATGATTATTTTTAATATGAAATAATAAACTATTTTCATTAAAATATAAATTTTTACAAAAATTACAATAATAATTAAAATTTAAATTATTTAAATGTTCAATCATATGATTTTTATCTAACATAATCTCATTACAAAATATACATAAACTATCTGAATAACATTTAAAATGTTTAAATACATATAAATCAATATTATATTCCTTATGGCAGCTGAAACATACCACCATTTTAGTGCCATGTTTTTTAATTACGTGTGTACTTAATTTACGTAAGGTTTTGAAATTTTTATAACATATTTTACAATCCGTGTTACTAGTTTTAAGATGTATACATTTTATATGTTCTAATAGATAATATTTTGTGGTGAACTTGAGAACGCAATCACATCTATTGTGCGATTGAAACATTGCTAAGTAATAATGTACGTACTGATGTATGTAGAAATGGGCGGGAATTTTGAATATTTCTAAACAAGTATTACATTGATAATGCTGACGTATAGGTAACGATATATTATGATCATGGATTAGTAACGTATGATCTTGAAACGTGATATAATCGGAGAACATTAGATTACAGAACTCGCAAACGTAAGCCATTAAGTTTAACCAACTAGATTGCTCGTTAGAGTGACTTTTTTTATGTATAATTAATTTTAGTATATCGTTAAATTGCAGATTACATATATTACATTCTAATCCACCTTCTTCACATTCAACCGTTAATGGTTTACCTAATAAAGGTGAAATTAACGTTGAATTAACAGCTAATTCTATGTCAGGTATTAAATAATCATGATCATTTTTAGTAAATTCTGTAATTAATTCTGAATTAAACTTACTAATATTTTCATCATCATTAGATTTTTGAAGTTGTGCTATTTTATCATATCTTTCGTTAACTTTAATTCTAGTACTAATGTTAGGATTAAAAATACAATTTACTACGTAAACCCCTGGAAATTCTGACAGTTCCGTTACACTTTGTTTAGGTTTACTGGAACGGTAGATTTTTTTGATTTTACGTAAATGAGTAGCTTTAAAATGTTTTTTAAATCTATATCTAGTAGCGTAACCATGGTTACAAGTATCACAATAATATTTATACCTGTATTTAATACAAGAATATTTATTTTCAATACATGGTTTTATATGTTTCCAAAATATATGTGAATTTTTTAATTTTTTGGTTTTAAATCTTTTTTTACAAATCCAACAACAAAAACGTAAATATACTTGTTTTGTTTTTTTAATTGATCTATTAGGTTTATTTTTAATTTTATTATTATTTCTTAATTCAATTTCACATTTTTCCATTTCACTACTAGTACTTGTACAACTTCCCCTTTCAATTTCAACTTGAGTTTTATAGCACTCCACACATCCACAATTTTCAATATAGTCAAACCCATATACAAAACATTTAAATCTTTGATTATGATATACTTTATGAGCACTTCTACGATGCTGTGCAACAATTTTTATACTTTTACTAGCACTTCTACATTCAGTACACGAATATCGTACTCTAACATATTTTTCTATTTCATAAGTATCATCAATGATTCCAGAATGACAGGATTTGTTATGAGTATCAAAGCAACGTAACATTGAGGCATGATTTTCACACAAGGGGCAAACGTAACGCATATCATAATTGGATTCAAATGGTGATTTAGGGATACTATTAGTATAATCATGATCTTTTAAAGGAGCAGGGAGATAGAATACAGTATCTAATGGATTTTTTTTACTTTCCTTTTCTGTTATTTTAATTTTAGAGTTTGAAGGATTTATCAAATGTGAGTATTGTTTTATACGTTTCTTATTGGTTTTTGTTGGTTTTGGTTTCTTTAAAGAGTTCTTTATTTTTGATCGGGCTAATGTTTTAGATTGTCTATTTTTATTGGGGTTAGGAGAGTTTATTTTTTTATCTTCTACTCCTTCTTCTTTTTCGATTTCTTCTCCTTTTTCTTGTTCTTTCTCTATTGCTTCTTCTTCTATTTCTTGTCCTTCCATTTCTATATTTTCTGCCACTTTGTTAGCAGCAAGATATTCAGCTACCTGTTAATTAAATTAAAAAAATATATATATAATAAATATTAGGAAAAAATCGTCTTTGTGATATATGATAATTAAAAATATTTGTTAGAAAAACACATAGATTGATAGGAAAAATTGTGTAATGGGAGATAGTATGAGCTTATACAGGGACGCGAGGTAGAGAAAATATTACAACCCAGGCCCAAATTAAATATATAAGCGTATGTAAAGCGGCTCATATTGCTCTGTAGAAAGCGAGCTTCATTTGAAAAAAGGGAATTTTCCCTTTCCCCAATTTTTCCTATCTATCTATCTATGTGTTTTTCTATCTAATCTTTTTAAATATAAAAAATTAATAATAATAAATCAAGTCTTCCAGATAGAAATGTCGTTAAGTAGTTTTTTTTTTTTTTTTTTTTTTTTTTTTGGTGATGCGACCTTGAATCTTACCTGTTCTTTTCATAGAGCTCATAGTCACATGGCAAAAAAAACTCTACTACGATATTTCTATTCAGAAGAACTGAAATGTTAACTAGAAAAATCTAAACTTTAGTAATAGATACAGGGGCGTATTTAAGATTTTGCAACGGGAGGGGTCTATTCTATTTAAGTGTTTTTAAATCATGTACAGCTCTGGCCAAAAGTGTGAGAACGACTTGCATAGGCAACCCGCAACCACACTATGTTATCTTTATGGGAAAATGCAGCGGGTGCCGCTGCCCCATTCTTAAACTTTTTGCCAGAGCTGTACCCTTAGAGACAAACTATAAATATAATTTGCTTTTCTTCATGTAAAAGACTTGATGAGATTGCTTACCACATTTTTATCCAACATCACCATGCAAGGCTGGAATAGCTTGGCATCGTTAGCGATCCTTTCTTGTTCCTGCCAAAGTAAAAACA
This sequence comes from Ecdyonurus torrentis, assembly GCA_949318235.1. Taxonomy (NCBI): domain Eukaryota; kingdom Metazoa; phylum Arthropoda; class Insecta; order Ephemeroptera; family Heptageniidae; genus Ecdyonurus; species Ecdyonurus torrentis. The sequence goes on from OX439137.1 coordinate 18,602,412, forward strand.
AGTATGAGTCACAGCAAGGAGGAAACAGCTGTTCATGGCTACAGATGAGGTTATGATTGCATCCCAATTTCCCCCAACGAAATATACCCTACCCTAATGAGAAGCGCAAAAGGGGAAATCAAGATGGCTAAGCTTGCTAGGGCAATAGCAAAAACAGCTAGTGAGCTTCTAATACACACTACTTGCCCTAAAAATTACCCACGCGCCTCTAGCGGCAGTAGGAAATTAGGGCATATTTATTTTCTAGTTAGGCAACTAGGGGGAATTTGGGACACACGCAATGTAAATGATAGTACTGTAAAACGCTTACTAAATCAAGTGAAAGCCCAACTTCCCTTTTTTTTCTGAAGCTTTTTTCTACGTAGCTTTATCAAGCAGCTAGTACTGTATATTATCAATGCATTGATATTTTTCTGCTTGGGTTATAAATTATTTTCTCTACCACAGTGTCCCTGTTAGTGTAAGCTCACTACTGTCTCCCATTCCTTATTTTTGCTAATTAACCCATGTGTTTTTACTATCACAGTTCACAGTATAGATTTACTAAGGAAAATAAGCCATCGCAGTTAGGTATGATAAATTTGAAAGAATATCATAGGAGAAACCATGTCTTACCATAGTGAAGAGAGTCCCATAGTTTGGTGACAAATCTTGCTAGCACAGATATAAAAACTAACATATTGGAAATATTTCAGCAATAAACTACAAGAGAGATGAAGTGTCTTCATCAGTCATTACAGACTTGGAGAGAAACTATGAATTATAGATTCATTAAACTATAATTCATAGTTTCTCTCTGAGTCTGTAATGACTGATGAAGACACTCCATCTCTCTTGTAGTTGATTGCTGAAATATTTCCAATGTGTTAGTTTTTTATATCTGTGCTAGCAAGATTTGTCACCAAACTATGGGATGGTAAGACCAGGGTATGCTTTCTCCTAGCATTGCATTTCATATTTAACAATTATCACAGTTAAATTTTGTCTTCTAAAGTATTATTCACGACACATAAATTTAATGGGCGTCAATGTGTGTTACAAAGCTGGAACAATGTAAACAACTGTAGCCGTTCACCTTGTTTTTGAAAATTACATATGAACAGCTCCATTTGTTTACATTGTTCATTGGTTAACTTTGCAATGCGCGTCAACCAGGGGGAGATACAGGCTCTTGAAGAAAATTTTAGTCAGCTTGAGGAAAATCACAGGCGGCAAATTGCAATGTTGCCCGATGCTTAACAAAATTAGGGCTGTCAATCTGGCAGTGTTTTTCCCTCCCCTTCTTTACCCTGAGCTAACCTTCAGCCAATCAACCCGTACATGCCACCTTCTCTCCACCAATCTGGCTGAAAGGGTAGATTTTAAAATTTTAACTACCCTTACAGTTCCCGCAATGCTCTAGCCTTGTTATACAGAGCAGTGGCGTCAAGGCAAGTCAAATTTACACGCCATGTGAATGATACTTAAATATATAAAAATTTATGTTAGGCTGTACACCAAGTGTGTTTATTGAATAAAATAAATAAATAATTACCTGAGATCTTAAACATGGTTTCTTCTCTGGGGTTTTGGGCGACTCAGATTCAGGTGCACATATCTAATAAGCAAACAAATAATAATTATACATTAAAGGCGTAGAACACTTTGAACAAAAAAGTTGCGTACTATCCTAACAAATCTGAAAATCAACGTTGATTTGGCCAAAGTCATTGATTTCTAATATATTTTCCATTCACAAAATGCCGCTGGCGGTCACTGATATCACAGCTCGCCCAGTTTATGTGTGCGTAAAGCAAGCAAGCTGTGACGTCAGTGACCACCAGCAGCATTTTGTGAATGGAAAATTACTTTAGAAATCAATGACTTTGGCCAAATCAACGTTGATTTTCAGGTTTGTTAGGATATTACACAACTTTTTTGTCCAAGGTGTTCTACGCCTTTAATTATTAATAATATCACATTCAATAATAAAGAAAAGGATATAATTACCAGCTCTGGCCTTACTTAGCACAGTAGAAGTTGTATGGAGAGGTCGAGGTGTCACGTGGCACAGTGTTTTGTTATAAAAAAGTTAATTTTATATCTGAGAGCTTTCGTCATATGTTAATGACATTATCAATCAAGATGAGATTTACTTGAGCACATCACTGAGCAGTGTGTAGTCTTGTACTGTACTGTGATGTGCTCAAGTAAATCTCTTCTTTGATTGATAATGTCATTACAATGACAAAAGCTCTGTTATGAATAAACATTTTTATATAACAAAACACTGTGCCACGTGAGACCTCGACCTCTCCATACAACTTCTACTGTGCTAAGTAAGGCCAGCGCTGCTAATTATATCATTTACTTTATTATTGATCCTAACCATGTTTTTTTTTTTTTTTTTTTAGTTTTTTTTTTATCGTAAATTAATATCTCACATTCACCAATTTTCCCCCAATCTATGTGTTTTTATGTCAAATCTGTTTACTGTAAATCATAGACACATAGCCAATATTTATAATTCAAAGAAAGAGATACACAATAAAAAAAAAATCCATCCAAGGGACCCAAAAATGACCACTTCATAAAATCAAATCTCATAAAACGTAGTTTATTAACATTGAAACGCCTATGTAACTCAATGGCTGAGACCTAATAAATGACTTCAAATTATCAAGAAATTTGTAAAATCAAGCTTCATAAAATCGAGTTTTTAGTGTATTACAAAAAATAAATCATCATGTTAAAGTTGAAAGAAAGGGTTATAGGAAAAATAGTGCTTACCATAGTGAAGAGAGTCCCATAGTTTGGTGACAAATCTGGCTAGCACAGATATAAAAAACTAACATATATAGGAGAGCTTTTGGCAATAAACTACAAGAGAGATGGAGTGTCTTCATCAGTCATTACAGACTTGGAGAGAAACTGTGAATGATATCTCCAAGTCTGTAATGACTGATGAAGACACTCCATCTCTCTTATGCCAATGTGTTAGTTTTTTATATCTGTGCTAGCAAGATTCGTCACCAAACTATGGGACTCTCTTCACTATGGTAACACCAGTGGTCAGACCTAGCATTTTATTTCATTTTTATCAATTCAAAGAAAATAATAATAAAAAAAGCCCATACATATTTATAATGTGGAAAAATTCACATAGCTATGATACACCATGTAAAAATAAAAAACACTAAAAATAAGGGTGAAACAGACATAATTATACTTTTTTTTTGTCCTCATTTTCATTACAATCAATTTAAGGAAAAAACCATCGCGGTTAGGATCAATGATAAAGAAAAGGATAGAAAAACCAGCAAGGGCCTTACCACAGTAGAAGTTCTATGGAGAGGTCGAGGTCTTGCATGGCACAGTATAATGTTATAAAAGTTTCTTTATACAGTCAACCGGGGTGACTTTGAACACCCGGGGTGACTTTGAACACTTGGCTAATTTAACTTTCCACCCTTGTTACTCAATAGTGGGTGGTGCCACTATGTTTAAATTTTTTGTGTGCATAGTGCACATGTTCAAATTTAATTTTGCTGGCTTTTTAAGTTCCCTCTATTGTTTGTTTTCCCAGAAAAAATTATTTTCCAAGAAGTGGAAAAGTTAACAATAAACACACACCCTTAAACTTTCTACCCTGGAGGGTGGTGGGGTGAAAGCTAGCATATGAATCTGGTACCATCTTGTCAGATATACCTTCCTGACAATGTATACCAAATTTTATTGCAATTGGGCAAGAGGTTGATTTTTTATAGCCTAATTTGCCCTCCGGGGTGACTTTGAACACCTACCCGGGGTGACTTTGAACACCTCCGAGGCACATTTCCCATGTTAAGTATAGGCCTTAAAATTTAATTTAGCTGTATCGTTCTGAAACTTTGACATTTTGTATTCAAGGGGCTAGAGAATTTAACGAGTATCATATTTTTCATCTGACCCTGACCCTTGACCCTTAAGTGACCCTGAAAATCTTTTCCTTGACACTTAGCAAAGTTTTAACCTCACCATTGGATTGCTTGCCCCCAAAAACCTACATAACAACATCTTACTTGTCAAAATATCTCAATCCATTCCCAGGTTAAGACTGTTTTGAAAAAAGGGTCCGTCCGCAGGAAAGGGTCATGACCCTACCCTAAAAAGTATGGTTTTTGACATGAGAACAACCAAGGTGTCAATTCTTAGGTTTTAAGGGCCTAGGAATTCAATGGTGCTGTTAAAATTTCTCTAAAGTTAAAATTTAAAAAAGCAAGGGTCATTTCAGGGTCAAGGGTGCCGGGCAGCTAAAAATTAGGGACACCACCTTATTAAGTACTGATTGATATACTCATATCCAAAAATTCAGCTGAAAAATCAAATATTAATTTTTTCCCCTATCTTTAACATTGAATTTTGGCAATCCAGTAAAAAAAATACTAATTACCATTAATTAAGGGTAAAACTATCAAATACCATTCAGACATTATAAAATTAGAAATTAAATTGCTTAGAAAAGTAAAATTAACTTCATTTTGTACAAATATGCATTGATTTCCAATTGAAAATATGGTTAAAATTAATTTTGGGCAAATAAAATTAAAATAATTAAATTCGGGGGTTGGGGGTAGACCTTGAGTTGATATGTCATATCACAAGACCCCTAGTAATAGGGTCCATGGAAGTTTAAGGCTCAAAATTCAACCCAAAGCCAGTAATAATTTTTTTAATTTAGGTGTTCAAAGTCACCCCGGAGCCGGGGTGACTTTGAACACCCAGCTTTATTTTTTTGTTAATTAGGGTTTTTGAGGAAATTTAAAAACAACACATGGGGTTAGTAATAGTAAGTGAGCTACACCACCCCAAATTTTTTGGTTGCACTGAACAAATTATTTTTGAAGTTATTTGCAAAATACTGCAAAAAGTGTTCAAAGTCACCCCGGTTGACTGTAACTTGAGAGCTTTCGTCATATGATAATGTATGTCATTATCATATGACGAAAGCTCTCAAGTTATAAAGAAACTTTTATAACATTATACTGTGCCATGCAAGACCTCGACCTCTCCATAGAACTTCTACTGTGGTAAGGCCCTTGCTGGTTTTTCTCTCATTTTCATTACTACAATTAAATTTTACCTTTAACCTTTGACATATAAAAATTACCTGAGAAGGTAAAGTTGCAGGTTCCTCTGCAGTTGTGAGTAGCTCAGATGTAGGCAGGTATAGCTGATGTACAAACAAATCATTAATATTCACTAAACTGTCAATAGCAGACGTTGCAAAAGTAGGTTTAGTGAGGAAACAAACTGACAGCTCAGCAATACTAACAAAGTGATAATAAGATGATAAATGTGAAATAAAATGCTAGGAGAAAGCATACCCTGGTCTTACCATAGTGAAGAGAGTCCCATAGTTTGGTGACAAATCTTGCTAGCACAGATATAAAAACTGACACGTTGGAAATATTTCAGCAATAAACTACAAGAGAGATGGAGTATCTTCATCAGTCATTACAGACTCAGAGAGAAACTGTGAATGATATCTTCAAGTCTGTAATGACTGATGAAGACACTCCATCTCTCTTATGCCAATGTGTTAGTTTTTTTATATCTGTGCTACAGTGGCGTTCGGTGCCTATTTTTAGAATTCAAATGATTATAGCGCCGAATTTTAACGATCGATTTTTTAGAAATTTTGGAATTTTGTAGTCAGAAAGTCAAAATTATGCACACTATTTTTTATTTTTTTGTAATTGGAAGTTAAAGGTCCCTAAGGGCCCCTTAAATAGAAAAATTGAGGTAATTTTTTACTCTTCTGATCAGAAAGGACACTGAAAATTAAAAAATCGAATAAGAACTAAATTTCAGGATAAAAGAGTTTTGATTAAAGCGCAAAACCGCAAAATTGGTCTTGATTTGTTATGTGGGTCTAATTAGGGACACTTCGAAGTCAAAATATTTTTAAATTGAAACAAAAATTAAAAATTCAGCTAGAAAAACGAAAACTATAAATTTTGTATTTTTTGGGGTGTCAATTTCAAAAATCACATTTTGGGCTTCCCAATTCTCCCCAAAAGGGCCCAAAAGGGCCCTATTTTTTTCAAAAAGCAAGATATCAAAAATCTAACTGCAGAAATCGATTTGTAATGGCCAAAAACATAGGAATCAATATATTACACACCAAAATCAACAAAACTCTTAAAAAAATATTTTTGGGGCTTTCCTCAGGTCATGCACATTGCATGACCTGAGGAGGGCCCCAAAAATAAAAAATTGAGAGTTTTGCCGATTTTGGTGTGTAATATATTGATTCCTATGTTTTTGGCCATTACAAATCGATTTCTGCAGTTAGATTTTTGATATCTTGCTTTTTGAAAAAAATAGGGCCCCTTTGGGCCCTTTTGGGGAGACGTGGGAAGCCCAAAATGTGATTTTTGAAATTGACACCCCAAAAAATACAAAATTTATAGTTTTCGTTTTTCTAGCTGAATTTGTAATTTTTGTTTCAATTTAAAAATATTTTGACTTTGAAGTGTCCCTAATTAGACCCACATAACAAATCAAGACCAATTTTGGGGTTTTCTGCTTTAATCAAAACTCTTTTATCCTGAAATTTAGTTATTTTTAGATTTTTTAATTTTCAGTGTCCTTTCTGATCAGAAGAGTAAAAAATTAACTCAATTTTTCTGTTTAAGGGGCCCTTTGGGACCTTTAACTTCAAAATAAAAAAAAATAAAAAATAGTGTTCATAATTTTGACTTTTTGACTACAAAATTCCAAAATTTCTAAAAAATCTATCGATAAAATTCAGCGCTATAATCATTTGAATTCTAAAAATAGGCACCGAACGCCACTGCTGTGCTAGCAAGATTTGTCACCAAACTATGGGACTCTCTTCACTATGGTAAGACCAGTGTATGGTTTCTCCTAGCATTGCATTTCAATGTTATCATACCTAACCATGGTGGTTTATTTTCCTTGATATATCTCTGTGATAATAAGGTAACAGTATGTCCAGTATGTTAGTTATCAAGGGGTTAGGTGACCGACAAAACAGTCGCTAATTATAATATTAAATTAACACAATTTATTTTTTTAAATTTTTATCTAAAGTTTATAGGTACGTCAAACCTGAAAACACAATCAAAGATTTAAGTTATTCTACTTGTAAATGTGGAAATCAAATTTTAGCAGCAAACTTAAGTCACATAAGACTTTTTTTTTAATTAAAAATATCCTTGCAACCTTTTACGGAACAAAAAAAAAAATAATAATACTGTAAATAAATAAAAATAAAGGCAATAAATAATTTGACTTGAATTGATTTGAAAATTATAGTGTTTGTTTTGATGTAAATAAAGAATGTACATAGAATTATTATGAAAACATAGTTCCTCTTATAACAATTTCCTGTCCAAGTCAGTCACCTTCAGGGTTGGACTGGCACTCAAGCGGCCTCGTCCGCGAAAGGGGTGCAACACTCTCTCTAGGGGCCACAAAGGGGGCATAACAATCTGGTTACACCCCTTTTTTTGGCCTTAGGGGCCTCCAAAGAGGGGGGGGGGGAATTTGTTAACAATCTCGGACTTGCTCTTAAGGCCAGTCCGAGCCTGGTCACCTTCTACATTAATCTAGTACTCTAATTAATAAAATAATAGTAGGCCTAATAATTGGCTTAAAAAAAAGGTTTTACAAGGGCTTTCTTTAACATTTACATAATATACTTACATATGAGCAGACTTTCTGCTGACAACTCTGTTTCTTTGTTCCTGCTCCTCCAAACTTGATCTTATCTCTACAATGTACACAGACACCACAGTCTGGACGTAGGCAACCTTCACATTTCTTACATCTGATCCGTCTTATGCTTCTACTTGTAGATTTGTTACGTTGCTGTTCGTTTTTCAGAGCTAAAGCAGCAAATAAAAAACTAGGACTTCTGACTTTAAGAAAACCTTGTTGAGGTTTCAATGAACTTTTCTTTGGTCTGCCTGGTTTTCTTGAGATAATTGGATATGTGACGTCGAGTGGAGGTTCGTAGGGTTCTTCAAGTTTGCCACTCTCCTGTAAGGAAAAAGAAAATTATAATAAATCTCTCTTGTAGTTTATTGCTAAAATATTTCTGTGTTATAGTTTTTATATCTGTGCTAGAAAGATTTGTCACCAAACTATGGGACACCTATGGTAAGACCAGCACTGGTTTCTCCTAGCATTTTATTTTAAATTTATCATATTTAACCACAATGGTTTATTTTCCTTAAAGTACACTTAAAGAACAAGGTTTGATAGTATTTAAATGCTGTTTTAGTGTTACCTATAGATTTCTTATTTCTCTACGCTCCTATAGATGTAATAAAACATTTAGTTTGAAACACACATAAAAAAAATAGCCGCAAAGTCGAGCAGTTTCCTCATACAGTATTGGTTAATGGCTGAAATATCCATGCCCCTCCACAACCAAACATTCATATTTCTTCCAAAGTGTTTTAAAATGGACTCAAAAACAGATAAATAAGCTCTTTGATAAATAAAGAAACTTTTAAAAGCTTTAAACAATATTTGGTTTGAAACGCAATGAAACCTTTTTTTTTTTGTAAAATCTTTTAATTTTTAATTTGCTCTGCTCCGCTGCTCTAATGACAGTGCTTCTTGGGCGTGGCTATTGTGGGAGGTTCTGAGTAAACACATTGATTTGAGCTCATAAATATTAAAACTCTTGCAAATATACTTAAATTTATATTAACTAATTATAATTTACTAATAAGGTACTGAGGAGGTACGATCAGTGCTGGTTTTTCCTAGCATTTTCTTTTATATTTATCATACCTAACCAAATTGGCTTATTTTCCTTAATATATATCAAAAGTAGTTTATATTAAAATAACAGAGATAGAGGCAGCTTGCCTAAAACATCATGGTCTGAAGATGTTTGAAAAATAAGAATGTACTCTGCAGTATGATATGCAAAAGGAAATGTATGAAACAAGGTATGAGACTGGAGGAAGCAAGTGAAGTTTGTCAGGATAGGAAGTTGTGGAGGTCTATCACTGGGCCAGACTAAAAACTACCTATGTTGTTAGCTTAGGGACTATAGCGTCATGATTGTATGTATACGTATGTACTTTATTATTAATCACCTTGTAAGAGTCAGTAAACTGGGGACTTAGATCAAATTCTCTAAACTCATTAGCTATAGAAGGTAGAGGTGGCCAAAATACATGATCTTCTTCATATGAAAAGACATTCTCAACACAAGGCCAACTATCATTGTTGTGCCATGAGAGTTCCTCGGGAGATTCTATTTTAATTGTGATATTCTCCTCAGTCTGAGTGGGTTCATATGTGTTAGGAAGCCACACAGTAGTGAGGTCATATGGTCTGCTAGTATTACATTGTTGTGGCCTACTAGCATCCCATTGTTGTGGCCTGTTAGCATCCCATTGTTGTGGCCTGCTAGTATCACATTGTTGTGGCCTGTTAGCATCCCATTGTTGTGGCCTGTTAGCATCCCATTGTTGTGGTGACCATGTATTGTGGTCAGCAGTCTCACATCTTTCTTCTTCTGCATCATTAAAATTGTATTCCTCCTCCTCCAAGGTCTCTGGTTCTATTTTTATATCAATATCCTGAAATATAGATCTGAAATTAGGATGAATAAAACAGGAAATGCCCTATTTTTTTCTTTTTCTTTCTTTCTTTTTTTCATTTTTAACGTTACCATTTAGAGGGGTGGAGGGGTTGGCTAAAAGGATTAATTATTATTATTATTTTTTTTTTAAAAGGGGGAGGACTACTTTACTGAAACATCCTTATACACACACATTTTATAGCCTCACAAACTGCTGAGAAAGCTTTGTAAAGTAGATAACCTAATTCTGATTTTATTGATTTGTATACAAGTTAACAGCTTTAGTAGCCAGTTCAATGTTTTTAGCTCGTCACCAGGATTACATTGAAATGGTTATTGAAGCTGCTAACTTGTATACAAATCAATATTGATTGATGTTAGCAGCTTCAGTAGCCACTTCATTGAAATCAGCTTGTCACCAGGATTACATTGAACTGGCTACTGAAGCTGCTAACTTGTATACAAATCAATATTGATTGATGTTAGCAGCTTTACAAGTTTTCTAGCAAGCTTATATGAGCTTATATAACATGTGGATTTTATATTGACGATCAAAATAAAAATAAATACAAAATCAACGTGTTTTGGTGTCTAATTCATGGATAATAAGGTAAAGTAATTGTTAATCTAGTACCTTTTCTAAATGATAAAAAAAAAAAAAAAAAAAAAGTTTACAAGGGCTTTAGTATCTGTAGAACAATCAGGATTTATGTTTTTATTAGCAATGCTTTTCAAATAAAATTAAAAAGCTAAACATTTAAATTTCCATGACAGATTTGCAGATGTTCGTAAACCCTGTTCTCTTGCACCAAAAAATGCGCAATCCATTTGAATAACCAAAGTTGATCGTCATTTAGGAGCAGAGAACAGGGTTTACGAACAGCATTATTAATGTTCCCTTTGCTCAAAAAATGCGCAATTCTGTTTAAAAAGCATTTATTATTATTATTTTTTTTTTTTTGTGGTATGTGCGGCAGAAAAAACAGGGTTACAAACATTAGTGTTATTATACATATAAATACACGCAGATTTTAAATGACACTAAAACTCATCAAGCCGCAGTGGCCATGTGTACATAATACATCATACAAGTCATATGAGTACACATATAATACATACCGGTACGTATTGAAAATTACTGCTCCCAGTTTCCATGGCAACTGCTAATATGTTGTATTTAGACCAACATTTGGAAAGTAAGCAAGTGCTGAAAAATAAAAATACAAAATAGGGATTCAATACCACAATTGAAAATTATTATTATTATTGCAGTGCTCAGAGATTTGATTATATGTGTGGCCATAGTATGGGAAAATATAAAACATTTTTGAGTTTAAAAATACTTAGCACTGCAGTCAATTGGGGTGACTTTGAACACCCAATTATCTGTCTTTGGGGCTCATTAATCACGTTTCAAAATTTTGAAATAACTGCCCAAAGTAGAGATAAATGGGTGTTCAAAGTTACCCCAGTTGACTGAAGCAGTATTTATATGAAAGGATACTGATGCTGTTAACAGATTGAATTGATGAGTTATAAGTAACGTATGATATTGGTTCACCCTCTCATTTCATGCAAAAAATTATTAAAATTTCGTGCGGTGTATATATAAGGTAAATGTCCCTCACATCTTCTAACTCCCTATGCTAGCGCGTAGCTAGTCCATTAGAAACGACGATGCGCCAATAGTAGTGGCATCTGGAACTACAAATAAGCTTCGTAAGCTTAACCTTGTAGTTCAGGTGTCGCGTGCGATGGCGTAGACTACAAAACTCAGACAAAACCTACTCAGAGTCGGAGTTGTAACGTAACACATGGGACATTGGTATATACGACGGGTTTCCATGTATTTTAAATAATATTTCTATACGCTCTCGGTCGGGACTCATTGCTCAGCTCTCAGCTTGATTTATCAGCCCCTGATAGGTATATAAACTTTAAACAAACGTCTACGAGGTCGTAAAAAAGACGTGATGAACTCGGGTCACACACTCTCAAAACAACACGGGATAGCGTGCGTTGAGTAACGAAATGAGACCCCCCCCCCACCCCCCCAAACAAAATAATCTACGATAACCCGACCGAGTGCGTAAACCCAATTCTAACAAAACCACCAAAAAAGGTTAATTTGTCCAATGGTAAACATTATTTATTGCTCCATCATGGAGTCGAAGCGTATACTGATCAGTACAGAACAGAGAACAAGAGTCGAGAATCTCTTCGCTTCGATTCAGTATATATGTGGGTTCGTAGTCGTGCCGCGTGCCGCGTGCGTCATGCGCAAAGGTACACTCAATAAATAAAATGGCGTAATGGCGATGCGGGCGATGCTGTCAGCCGCAGCTCTTTACATGGCGAGAAAGAAATTTGTTAAAAAAATCCTCTTTTTAATCCACTAAAAAAAGATATATTTTTAATACATACACATATTTAATGATATGGGGAACCAATAAAATAGCGAGAAAATGACAAATACTAAAAAGTAATAACAAAAAAAATTGGACTGAAAAAATGAATAAGAAAGAACACGCGATTTCAAGGCCATTTGTTTTTATCACCATTTTTCTATCAAACAAGTGTAATAAAAATAATATTTTTCATTTTCTTACCTTAAAATACTATTACGCAATCATTTTTACATAAAATTACATGGATGTGTGCCAAGAAACTTCTAAAAACAGAAGATTTCTTACGCACGAAATGTAAACGATGGGGTTCGTAAAAATTTCAGCTGTTCTCTGGAAATCAAAACAATTGAAGAGCGAAATTAAAAAGTGCGCAAGATTTCAAATTACAAATCTGAAAGTTTCAAAGTTTTCTCAGTTTATTAATTTCTTTCATATTGACTGGATTTATTTTATCAATATATATATTTATATATACAATTATTTAAATATATATACATGTATATAGGCCTATACTTATTAGTTATATAAATAAGTTGTAGAATCAAAGTTAACAATTTTTATTAGAAATAAAAATTAAATTATATACACGCGTTAACAATGAAATTACAAAAGGTACAAAAGTATTTTATTTAGCCTATTGACTAGTAAAGGAACAATGGTTTTGAGGCCGACTATAAGCGATTTCGGTCACATCCGCTTCCGTTTCTCCTTACTACGCTTGCGCAGTAAGTCGAAACGGAAGCGGATGTGATCGAAATTGCTTATAGTCAGCTTCAAAACAGTTGTTCCTTTACTAGTCAATATATATTTAATATATATAAAAATATATATATATATATATATATACAAAAATAGTTTATATTACCTTTAATTATCCACCATAACATTTTCATACAGTGAAATTTCTTAAATATATTTAATGGAGAGAGAGAGAGAGAGGGTGGGGGGGGGGGGTGAGTGACAGAGTGATTTTTTTAGCTATAACAGATGAAATGTTTTATAATAGAAAATATAATATTTAATTTTATACAAAATCACTTTATTCTGCAATATATGACTATATTATTCAAGTAATGAGAAAATGATTATAATTATCACTTTTAGAGCACTAAAAAAAATAATAACAACAGAAAGAAAGAACAATTATTAATTCCCGTTGTTTGGTTGCATTATATAGGCTATAGTAACATCATATACAAGGAGAAAAATATAGTAGCATATATACAAGAAGAAACTATCAAGCTATTTACAATTTAAGATTGAAAATATTAAATGATCCTAAACCGCAATTTTTTCATTCCCCCCCTCCCCCCCTCCTCCTTTTTATCTTTTTTTTTTTATTATTTTTTTCCTCTTTATTTTACACTGACCATGGCATATATATATATTTATTTCACTTCCTGGAGTTAATGATAGAAATTTTAATTTGTTTCTCAATATCCGTGCTTTGCATGTCTGACAACTTGGGAGCTAAGAGGAACACTAAAACTTGGTCCGCACTCTCATATGGCTCCAGGCGCTTGCAATGTTTCTCTGCAGCAAACCACACTTTGTGAGCCTCCTTCTCCTCTCCTTTCTCCAGCAAATATCTCACAAACAGAAGAACAATCTCGCGATCATCTGCAACAATAATCATAACAAATATATTAACTAAGAGGGTGACCGACTTGGACTGGAATTTGGCAAAAATTTAGTCTTTGATTTTTATATTTTTCTAAATATTATAACTACGTCTCTATCTAATTTTTTAACGTTGATGGCTCTCAAAACTATACTTTTTTTTAATGTGACTGCTAGGTATCAAAGTTAACTTATTGTTAAAAAACCATGGCTCGCAAGCTACCTGCTTGAGTGAGATGATATACACCTAATCATACATTATATTTTGTCTAGCCTTTTCTATTCTATTCCTCTTTCAGGGTATTGTCAATCAAAATGACAGGAGTTTTACTTTGTTGGTCAAACTGTCCTGAGCAGTGTTTGGCTTGCTGGCTAAAACAGCTTACCTGATAGATAACGCTACACCTGAGCAGTGTTTGTCTTGCTGGCTAAAGCAGCTCACCTGATACATAACACTACACCTGAGCTCACAGCAAAAAACGTAAATATGACACTATGACACGACAATATCGTTTCCACACAAAATTTGAGGCGCACAAAATAGCAACCTGTTTAAATGGTTACCTTTCACTTGTCTGAAACTGTACATGTAACAAAAAACCCAGGACTTACTTTTATTAGCATGCATGGCTTTATGAAAGGCATGCTTAGTGTTAGCATCATCCTCAATACTTTGGTACACCTGTGTGGTTTGAAGTAAACTTCTGGCTAGCAGAAGTGAGTGTAGTTCTAGTTGTGAACTGGACTGTGAACTGCTGGGCTTGGACTTTTGTAGTTCACATATACAGCTGAGAACATAACATAGGTACATTTAACTATAGGGCATGTGAGCATGGCGTATTTCTGAGTGCTTTTCAATGCTCTCAATGAAATGCGGTCTGCTCAGCATAGGACAAACATAGTTTTTGGCTATTTTCTTTGGAAAATTACCTATTTTTTTGTTATTATTATCTTGAAAACTAATTCAACCTGTTCACAGCATCAATGCTATCAAAAATATTGCGATGTATTTTTAAACTGGCATAATGAGTAATTTTCCTATACCGGCCAATGTTATTTAGTGCTCACTTCTGACGTTGACTTTATAAAATCAATGAAACCACCCTATAGTTAGGATACACGTGAACTTGTGTTGTGTGAGCTTTGAATAAATGTTGCTGCAATCAGGCTGATCACTATTATTATTTATTTTTTTCTTTCAACTACATGTACAGTTTACAAAGCACGGGTATATAAACAGGTTGGAAAGCTCTTGTTGGGGAAAAAAAAAAAAAAGTTCCCTTAAATCCCTTGTCAACTTACTTTTTTATCATTTAGAATTCTAGATTGATAATTACCATATCTTATTATCCATGAATTATGTTGATTTTGTATTTATTCTGAGAAGTATGTGTGGTAAAACAAGATTAGATAGGGTAAGGAATACTTGGGTGTTGGAGAAATGTTACGATGGTTTGGTCATGTTGAGAGAATGGGTGATGAAAGAATAGCAAAGCAGGTATTTCATAGTAGAGTGGATGGAAGGAGAGATAGAGGCAGGCCTAAAACATCATGGTCTGAGGTGGTTGGAAGATGTTTGAAAAATAAGAATGTACGCAGTATGAAATGCAAAAGGAAATGTATGAAACAAGGTATGAGACTGGCGGAAGCAAGTGAAGTATGTCAGGATAGGAAGTTGTGGAGGTCTATCACTGGGTCAGGATAAAACATCTGTGTTGTTGGCTTACCCCGAAAGGGATTTATAGCGTCATGATATGTATGTATGTATGTATGTATTGTATTTATTTACATTTTGACGGCTATTTCACGCATCTGACGTCACAATGTACCGCCGCCAATCACAGTCACCGCTCTGGTCATGTGATAAATTTAAGCCCCTCTCTCAAGTTCTTTACCCCTATCATGGCCCCATCGGTACATTGTGACGTCAGATGCGTGAAATAACACCTAAAGCAAAAATAAATACAAAATCAATGTGTTGGTGTATAATTCATGGACAATAAGGTATGGTTATTATCAATCTAGTATTCTAAATGATAAAAAAAAAGTAAGTTAACAAGGGATTTAAGATAGGGCAATAATACAGAAGCTGAGCAGTGTGTGGCGAATGTGGCGTGCTTACCTGTCCAACATTGTCAGAGCATCGTGCCACTTGTGTGCTGCTGTGTGGATGTGAGCCATCAGGAGCAGTGCAGTCACGTCAGCTCTCAAGCCATCCAGCCACTTGGCATGCTGCTCCACCTGCAAATAATACATAACAATTCAAATCAGAGAAAGTATAATGTTATCACCCGCACACAGATTTCATCACAAAATTTGTAACACTAACGAATATCATACATGTACTAATAATTGTATTTGTTCCTTATGTGGGATGTCATGTGATCAGTATCATCTCCTCACATGTACTAAGAGACATTTAAGTATGGGCTATTATGCCGAACGCACTGATCAGCATGTATAGTGCTGTTTTGATATTATTATATGTAATGTTTATGAGTATGTCTTTTGGTATATCAATTGAATGTTTAGATGTACAGTATAGAAGAGATTTACTTGAACACATCACAGTACAGTACAAGACTACACACTGCTCAGTGATGTGCTCAAGTAAATCTCTTCTTTGACTGATAATGGCATTACAATGACAAAAGCTTTCAGTTATATAAACATTATAACTAAACTGTGTGCCATGTGACACCTCGACCTCTCCATACAACTTCTACTGTGCTATACTTTATCATTGCTGCTACACTTTATTATTAATATTATCAGAGCAAGCTATAAAATGGATGACACACCTGACTTGGAGCTGAAATGTTACAAGAGATAGCTCTAGTACAAACAATTCTCGCCTCTTCCAGTTTACCAGCTTGTAACAATACTAACGAAGTTTCTCTAACGAAGAGACGTAACGAAGGTAATGAGTTATCACATAGACTTGGGTCTTCCTGTCTGGCCAACAGTTGTAACATTCTTTCACTGCCTGCACTGTGGTTCTATAACAACACACCAAAATAATTACTCTTGGCTGATTTTTTAGACACACTGTTTTAAATTTCCCTCTCTAGGGAACACTGTGATATGCTTGATAGATATTTGAAGTATTATGATAAGGCTGACTGAAGGTCAGATATAATGTATGACGTAAACAGAGATAACCACTTGCACTTAGGTGACAACAAGACCTCAAACCTTGTAAAGCAGTATTAGTATTAGTAGTTTTGGCTGCCAATCACGGTGCTACAGTGTAAAAAGCTTGAATCATGCTTGTCTACAAATTTATACAGTGAGTCAGAAGGCATGTAAGGGACATTGATGTAATAGGGCAATAATACAAGAGCTGACCAGCGTGGTAGGTATATGACTTTGCTAGCATTACCTTCAGTTTGCAGTGCAGGTTAGCCAAGTGGTAGAGAGTCTTGGACACACTGGGTCTTATGTCTTGATGCAGACAATGTAGCACACGAGACTCAAACGTAGGAAGACTTTCTGGTACAGTCAGTAAGCACTGCAAAGATAACATCAAATCATCTCACTACACCTGTTTGTTTTGTTTTTTATGGGGGGGGGGGGTGGTGCAAGGGAACAGAGTTTATGAACATCATTATTGAGACAGGCAGGTCCCACTCACCTGCAATGCAAGCTCCAGTGTTCTAACCACAGTTTCATCTTGATTATGCTGAGCATACATGTTAGCTAAGGCATCCAGTAACATCCAGTTAGAACCATGGTTCTGAAAGTATCAATAAATAAATAAATAAATTTATTAATCAGAGGATTACATATGTACAAATAAGATCTTGTCAAAGAAAAAAAATATATAAAACACACAAAAAATATTTACAGAATGTATACAAATAGCCCCTCCTTTACAACTAACATTATTTAAACAAACATCAGTTTAATATTATCTTTGCATAACAAAAACACTATCTAAACTTTCTGATTGTCCCCAATAGAATTTTTTTGATCAGAAAAAAGTTTTGATATTACAGTTAATTTAAAAAAAAGTTTCTACTTTGACTAAAATTTGCCACTAAAATTTTGGCACTACATATTATCTTTAAAATGGAATAACTTAAATATTTATTGGTGTTTCCACATGTTTGACGTACGGTAGCTAAACTTTTAAGTAACATTTCTTCTTTACTTTGTGTTAATATTATAATTAGCGACCTTCTAGTTTGCGAGATATCAGTCGGTCACCTACTTAGTTAAGTTAAGTACCTTGGTGGCTTGTCGCAAGATGTTGACCGCCTGCTGATGTTTGCCACTAAGACACACAAGTCGAGACTGCAAGATTCTAGCTCGACATCCCAACTCTCCCTCTCTACCAGCTTTCATAGAAAATAAACCTTCTAACAACTTCTGTGCTTCTAGCTTCATGTTGCTTTGTGTGTGGACGTAGGCTGCAAGCAAATGGTGAATGTTCATCAGTTCACAATAGAGGTTATCAGTTAAAAAAAAAAAAAAAAAGTTTCTATGGCTTAAAACACACAAAAAAAGTATGTCTAGTATTTCTCATTTAAATTTTTCCAGAACTGGTGGAGTAGTTTTCTTAAGGTACTACTTTAGGGTAGCAATGTTGTCGTAAAATTTAATTTAATATCACTTTTTAGGTTCATAATGAACCAAGGAACAATTCTCTATACTCCAAAAAGTTTCGGCTCAAATCAAATCTTCCGCAAATTAGCATTAAAAGTCGTTGGGATACGCCCCCTTTAACACGCAAAACATACAAAACTTCAAGCTCCCCGTGTGCAAAATTTTTCTTGACCAACTTCTAAACAAAAAAATACTAGTGTGTTCTATAGATCAAGTTTTAATGAATTTGACTTTTTAAACGATTTTTACGAGACATTTATAGAGAAAAAAATTAATGAAGATTGCATATTCACATTAACATGGGTCAATTTGCGATAATTTTTTTCTCGGCAGATTCATTCTAGAAAAAATCTGAAAAATCATTTTTCATTAAAAATCAACACGAAAGAAAAGCTAGTATTTTTTTTTAACCGCTGAAAAAAATTTGAAGTAATTCAAAATTAGGGTCCAAATATAGATTTATTAGCATTAGGGGGCGGGGCATTTGCGATACTTTGACGCTCTGTTGCGACAAGAGTTTTTAAGATAGATTTTTTTTTTTATTTCATTTTTGGGTACACCAGCCTGAACTTAATTCAAAGTCATAATAAAAAAAATTCCCTTCTACCCTAAAGTAGTACCTTAAAAATCGCAAAAAAAAAAAAAAAAAACAACAAAAAAACAAACAAACAAACAAACAAACAAACAAAAAAAGTTTTTCCTCATAAGCATAACGTTAAATTAGCTTTCCCTGTGCACTAAGCCAATAACCTCCATAAGAAACATTATAAAAATTTCGAGGGCAACAGCCTTCTTCTTCAGTGGAAAACTAGACACACTTCTACGTGTTTTAAGATCAATTAACTGCTTGCAATGAACAAAGCATCAAATTTAAAATAAATTTGAATATGTACTGTAATCTTAATACATTTCTTATTATGGAAAATTTGTTTACACTTACAAGTTGCAACAATTAAAAGCAACTTATTGAAAATGGAAAAAAAAAAAAAAAAAAAAAAAAAAAAAAAAAAAACGGCGGCGGCGGCGTTGAACCCCCCCCCCCCTCCCACAAACACATATTTCAATAAATAAAATTTAATATTCTTCATGTATTTCTTATGTAAAAATCGTTCTCACTTACACGTTGCAACAATTAAAAACATCTTATTGCAAGTGGAAGAAGAAAAAGAAAAAGAAAGTCAGCAAAAACTTTACCCCCCCCCCCTCCTTCCACACACACACACACACACACTCCACTGACAAACCTTTCAAGTAAATGCCAAGTGCTCTGAGCTCCAGATTGTCATACTTCTCAGTCAAACATTGCAACGCAGATTTATATTTCTTGAGCCTGGCTAACAACGCAGCAAACACCAAGTTTAAGTTTGCCGTCGTAGCTCTGACGTCCAAGTGTCGTACAGCCGTTGCTTGGCCACACAGTATCGGCAACAGTAAGATTGGCAGTTGGTTCTCTCTGTCTACGTCATTACATAAGATAGCATGGGGCAGCGTCACTGATTCTTTGGTAGAGAGCGTGATCTTTACGACAAACTCTGCAACATACATTGGGAGGAAAATAAATATCAATAAAAAATTAACTACCGGTACATGATAATAATAAGATTTAATCTTAAAGCCCTTGTCAACTTACTTTTTTATCATTTAGAATACCAGATTATTAATTACAATACCTAATTATCCATGAATTAGACACCACCATGTTGATTTTGTATTTATTTTCATTTATTTTCTTTTTGACTGTTACATCACGTATCTGACATCACAATGTACCGCCCCCAATCATAGTCATCACTCTGGTCATGTGATAAATTTAAGCCCCTCCCTTAAGTTCTTTATCCCTATCACAGCCCCATTGGTACATTGTGACGTCAGATGTGTGTAATAACCGCTTAAATAAAAATAAATGAAAATAAATACAAAATCAACGTGTTGGTGTCTAATTCATGGATAATAAGGTATGGTAATTATCAATCTAGTATTCTAAATGATAAAAAAGTATGTTGACTAAGGCTTTAAATAGGTTGATATTTCTCACCGTCCTGAGCAGCCAGGGCAATGATCACCCTGATTGCAGTAAGCAGTGCGGCTTGTCTCTGATCTAGCAGCTCAAACGTGGAGTGACTTAACTTGAAGGCAAGCTTGATTTGATCAAGTTTGACATGAGTGGAACTGCCACCGTGAAGAACTGAAATCAAAATTGTTATATCAGAGAGAAAATCATTTATGGGCAACAAAATGGGCAAAATTTTATAATCCTATTGTGTGGAATTAAAGAAATGTAAATTTCAAACATAACTGATACTTTTAGGGGGGGGGGGGGGGCAATTACTAGACATTTTTTTAATGAATTGGGGTAAAAAAAAAATTATTATATGGCACTTAAAGTGATCTGATTTAGTTATGCTGGAGAACTTATTATTATTATCAATGAAATCAGCTCATCACCAGGATTACATTGAACTGGCTACTGAAGCTGCTAACTTGTATACAAATTAATATTGATTAATGTTAGCAGCTTCAGTAGCCAATTCAATGTAATCAGCTTGTCACCAGGATTACATTGAACTGGCTACTGAAGCTGCCAACTTGTATACAAATCAATATTGATTGATGT
This sequence comes from Ecdyonurus torrentis, assembly GCA_949318235.1. Taxonomy (NCBI): domain Eukaryota; kingdom Metazoa; phylum Arthropoda; class Insecta; order Ephemeroptera; family Heptageniidae; genus Ecdyonurus; species Ecdyonurus torrentis. The sequence continues at coordinate 18,623,254 of OX439137.1, forward strand.
TAACAGCTTCAGTAGCCAGTTCAATGTAATCAGCTCATCACCAGGATTACATTGCACTGGCTACTGAAGCTGCTAACTTGTATACAAATACAAATCAATATTGATTGATGCTAGCAGCTTTAGTAGCCAGTTCAAAGAAATCAATCCAATGTCAGGATTGCATTTTTACATTGATCTGGCTACTGAAGCTGAGAACTTGTATACAAATCCAAAAAAGCAATTTATAGCCTATAAATATAATATATCGATGCCTCTGCATCAAAAGCGAGCATCTTCACTTTCCAGATTTCCGACAAAACGACTATATACACTTTCCGCTGCCGAGCATCTACAATATGTTAAGCTTATGGCCGCTAGTCGAGTTACAGCGCTGCTTGGAAAGAGTAGATAGTTGTTTTGTTGGAAATCTGGAAAGTGTAGATGCTTGCTTTTGACATGGAGAGGCATTGATATGTAGGTTGCTTTCCCTCTGTTACTCAATGTATAAAGTGTCACAAAGATGGCGACTAAGTATACCTCTACATAAGCTTGGTAATACCAGATGAAGCTGCTCCTCAAAGTCAAACTGTGAGTTGTGTGAAGACTGAGTCTTTACAAACCAAAACAGAGAGATGATGTTGAAAACCAACGCCAGAGTAGCATCAATGTTTAGCTTGGGTAACGTCAACAGCTTGTCTATCTCTTGTTTTAATTTAAACTTCAGTTCAGAGAAGTTTATACTTGAATCTTCTATCAAGTGTTCCTGAAATTTGAAACAAATTTACAAAGTCAAAAAAAAAAAAAATATATATATATATATATATATATATATAATACCGGGCCTTAAAACCCATAAGTATTGGTTATATTTACTCTTTAATTAAAGCTCATTGAAATCTGAAACAAAAACTGCAATGTTTTTTTTTTTCCCCTTAAATTGAATGTTATCAAATTTATAAAGTTCAAAATAAGAGATATAACCGTATATATGTGGTATGTAGCAACGAAGCTAAGGGTGCGTACCGTATTCACTTGCGAGCGCTGAAAGTGCTGACAAAACGTACCGTATCACCTCTGTCAGCGCTTCACAGCGTTTACCGAAAAGACCCGAACGGACAACAGCTGATGCTGAAAACCTCTGCGCGCTTCTGAAGGTAAATAGGTGAGGCGCCTCACAGAGGTCTGGCGTACCGTATTTGCTAGTGCAAAGTATCCAAATTGCTCAGAATTCGTACCGTATTGCCACAGCACTGCACAGCGCTCTCATCGAATTACGGTACGCACCCTAAAGGTAACGTAAGGCATCGACTGCGCATTTCGTGCGTCTGCTGCAAGATTTAAATCTTTATTTCCGGTATTTTTCACGTTTTGATGGCGGGAAAATATTATCGTGTGTAATTTTTTTTGAAAAAATGAAATTTTACCGGAAATAGATCTCGTCGATCGGGCAAATTCGGAAAAGACGAACGAAATTCGCAGTCGTTGCCTTATGTTACCTTCAGCTTCGTTGGTATGTAGTACATACAGTCGGCGCAATGAGTGATTGAGTGTGGGCAGGGCACTGCTAACAGAGAGGTTCCGCAAAAAATGGCTGACTATTTAGCGGAACTTTTTTAAAATGCAATGTGAACTATCAATGCAGCAGATTTAGATGACTTATATTCTATTCATATTAAATATATTATAGGTAATAATAAGAAAAAGCATATTTTATTCAATATAAATAGAATACGTCGTCTAAATCTCCTGCATTGATGGTCCACATTGTATTTTAAAAAAGTACCGCTTAATAGTCAGCCATTTTTTCGCGGAACCTCTCTGTCAGCTGTGCCCTGCCTGGCCCTGCCCACACGAAACATTCGTCATACCGCAAACTCTGAGACAAAGTTTTGGTTGACCAAACTGCCGGCAGATGGCACTGCAATAGCGTACCTCAGATATTATAGTTAAGAAAAGACGCACACATTTTTTATCGGGCCTATATATATTCTCTGGCGTCCGGCGAGCTGGGCAAGTTCGGATAATTTTATATGCGGAAAAAACAGATAACCGTTTATAAAAACGGTTAAAAATTACCACCATAAAAATAATATATATCAATTTAATATTTTATATATATATATATATATATATCCGGATTTCGGCAGCACTAATATATATATATATATATATATATATATATATATATATATAATATATATTAGTGCTGCCGAAATCCGGATAAAATTAAAATCCGAATTTTGGAGAAAATTATCCGGATTCACTGATCCGTTTTAAATCCGGATCACGATCCGGATCAAATTATCTATTCATGTATCCGGATCGAGATCCGGATAGAAAATCGGATAACGGATAATTTTTTATCCGGATATCGAAATCCGGATTTTTTTTCGCTTAATATCATAATTATATGAAATCGTGATCTGGGTCATTAATGTAGAAAAAATTAAACGGATCACGATCTTGATCAAATTATCCGGATCAATATTATCCGAATATAATCCGGATCTCGATCCGGATCAAAATTATCCAGATTATATACGATCCGGATAAAATTAAAATCCGTATTTCGGATAGAAAGTTATCCGGATTCACTGATCCGTTTTAAATCCGGATCCAATATATCCGCCGCGCGGATCGTGATTCAGATATAAAATCGGATATAACGGATCAATAATTTTTTATCCGGATTTTTTTCGACACCTCTGACTGCAAGCAGTAGGGGAATAGGGAATAGGTATATTGAAAACAATATAGCACGTACGTCACGTACGCACTATATTCAAAAAATCGCAAAAAAAAAGTTGCCGCGCGATGTTTGTGAAACTTAAATAAAATGTAACCTACATTATGATTCAAACATGTGTTTGCCTATAATAACCTCCACCCACCCCTAAATAGACTTAACATCCGGTTGTTCTTCAAAAATTATAAAAAAATGCTGGTTTTAGGGTCCCAGGTCAACTGGTAATAGGATGTGGGGCTTGGAAGTTGGATTTTCAGAATCAGCGAGTTCGATTTGGTCTACGTAGACATCAACTTTGCCAAAATCTGACAAAAAGTTTTTTCGTAAAAAATAGGAAGGGTACCCCCTTGGTAATCTTGTCATTTTTATAAAAAAGAACGATCTTTTGCTATTTACTTCCGTTTAAAACGTCTCATGGCCATGAAACTTGAAACATTGTTGTTAAATATTTTTTTGGTTGCTTTCCAAAATTAACATTGACTTTATGTTGATTTGGCGTCGAGTTATTGCCAAAAACGCCAAAAATTTTCAAAAAATGATAAAAATTAGAACTTATTTGAAAATCGCAGTTTTCTCGACGCAAACAGTCACAAATACCTAGGTACTACCTTGCATAAAAATTTTGATGATCTGCCACTGTAACTTGCCGAAATATGGCGATTACTATTGCTTCCGTGTCGAAACGTGGCCAGAATGGGTGGTTTTGGTCAAAACTGAACAAAAATCATTTATCTCACGCACGTGTCAAAGGATACGTCCATAAATCGATTACAGCAGTCAGATTGCCGAAAATCGCCATAGCCGATTTTTGGCGCCACTTTGAACTTTAAAAAATCGGTAAAACACCGTTTTTGGACGCATTTTTTATTTGTTTTTTAGTAAGATGTCTTTATTTTCGGCATCCCCACGGTCGTTTTCCGTGGACCCTGTGATTCTGTGTCGAAAAGTGCCGACGGATACACGCAGCGCGCTATTTTCGGAAATATTTTTAAAATTTATACATAGAACACACATAGCGAGACATTTCTGAGACGTCTAGGCACCACCCGCGATGTATATACCCATCTCTATTCTATGTATATATATATATATATATATATATATATATATATATATATATATATATATATATATATATTTATATATTATATATATATATATACATATATACACACAAACAGCGGCCTTCATATTATAAAAGAGACTCGCGCGGGTCGAACAGAGGCGGTGTTTTATTTTTTTTTTTATTTTTTTTTGAGCAGATCGCGTATTTTTAGTAATGGAGAAGAAAAACTTTTAGACAGTGCTAAAGCGGCCATGCCCATATATGGCCAAAAACGATAAAAAAAAAATGAAAAAAATTTATGTAGATAATTTATTTGACATATTTGACTGCATATAAGCGGCCATGCCTTCAAACAGTTCTGTGGCCCACCACATCGGATTTCGATCCGAGTAACGAGCGCGCGCAGCGTGTGAGGAAAATGGAGATTGGTAGGCCGTACGGACGCCTTGGCGTCATAGGCCTACCCATCTCCATTTGACGAACACGTGAGCACGTTCTCGGCTACTCTAAAAACGTATAAGTGTATCGCTTTTGTAGTTATATTGGTTATGTGAAAGCAAAAAAAAAAAAAAAAAAAAAAAAAAAAAAAAAAAAAAAAAAAGTCCAAGAAATCGAGTTTTAAGAGAGGGCAAAACACCTCTGTGCGGGTGTAAATTTATATAAAATGCAGTTGTCACTATTAATTGTTCTCAAAAGAGATCATGGCAAATGCCGTATCGTATAATAATATATATTTAAATTAAAAAATATATATTATAATTTGAAAATTCGAATAAAAAGGTTGAACTACCCCCAAGGGTTTTTTGGCATTTGTTAACAAACAAACTATATATTGCGTTCGCACGCGATATATCACGCAAGCGCGCGCGCGCGCTTAGCAGCAAAATTTATTTTTAGATGAAAATAAAAGTAATTCGAATTTTTTTAAGGCTATATCCGCTGAATATATATATATATATATATATATATATATATATATATATATATATATATATATAACCACACCCCTTGGGTGCAGGGAGGGATTTAAAACAATATTTTTGTGCAGGTACCGCGTGGTCACCATTGCACTTACGAGGTCGAAGTTACCCTAAAATTAACGTTTTTTTGTACTATCGATACCGGAGAGAATTTTAAGGGTGAACCATCCCCCGGCGAGAAATTATTATAAGTGTAGAAAATTTAATTGTCACGCGTTATATATAGATAAATTAAGATTCCACCAGTAAGAAGTTTCATCAAATACGGAAACTTTTCAAGTTTTGGGTGTTTTTCACCCCCAATAAACTACCCCCCAGGTATTGGTAAAAACTTTCACCCCAAATATACCAACTCCATTGTTTTTCTACCCCCCCCCCCCCCCCCCTCCGAAGGGTGATCTTTAATTCCCCCTCAAAAACTCGGTGACAAATATTGAAAAGTGTTCAATATAATTTCTATATTTAAATTTCGCGCGACTTCCCAAATGCCGATAAAGATTCAAGTCTAAATAAATAATAGGATCATTGCTTGACTTCGGCCATTTTTGCTCCGATTTGCTCTTCACAGAGTCAGCCAGAAAGTAACAATCTCGGAGGAATTAGAGACGACACGTTTGTCTCATTTGCGGAAATCCGAACCACCCTGCCCACACTCAATCACTCATTGCGCCGACTGTATACTCAACTCAAAAAACCTAGCTCAGTCGATTTAAATCGGGCATGCCTAAAGTATCTCCCATTGTCACATTTGAGGAGAAGGGCCGATACTGTAAAAGGTCGAACGGCAGGTAACTCAGGTTTTTTGAGTCGAGTATGTACAGCAACTTTTATTAAAAATATTTTTACCGCACCAATACGATTTGATGCATAACAATATAAGAGAGGTGTTCACTATAGTAACTATAAAGGTAGTACAGTCGATTCAGCAAAAGCGGTTTTTTGCTTCACACCGTCCTATCTAAACCCATGTTAAAAGGGGTCACTTCAATAAATCATAGCGCAACTAATACAAATTGTCAGGACATAAAAATCATATCAAAACATGCCTAAACAAGTCAGCTATTGTTTTTTAAATTTATGAATATCCTCCCGAGTTGATTAATATTATTAATTAATGATTTTCTGAGACATTGTAATCCGCCGCTAAGATTGGCTGTCGAAGTGACTTCGGGCATCTCCGCAAAAGCGGTTTTCTCTCTACGCCAATCATAGGCCTACAAAATGTGGTTTTCACCTCCCCTACACCCCCTACATAAGAAGAATGCGGTGACCATACTACCTCTTTTAGTTACTATAGGAACGAGCGCTTAGTGGGTGAGCACATTTTCGTGTGCTTCGATAGAAGTCAAAAAAGTAAAAGGTGGAGAAGTGCAACAGTGAACATGTCTCTTATTGTTATTCATCGACTTGTATTGGTGCTCAGCTAAAATATGTACGTAAAATACTTTGAGTCCCATTTTTAATACCTATGTATGTATGTATACATAAAAGTTGCTGTACGCATCATACACAGTGTAATATGTATGTATGTATGTACATTGTACAAGGTGGCTATATATTAGCATGCACGGCATGCCGCTATATAATTATCCCCATTTGCATTGTTTCATATTAATGAATTCCCCCCTTTTATCATATTACAATTAATCATTAAATTAATCATTAAATTACTTACCAAACACCTGCATACCACGATATTATTTTGTAAAATACAATCGTTCAAAGTTCTATTTTCAATATTTTCACGTTTACCAGTAAAAATTTGCTCCAAAATAATTCTACAATTTGTGTAATTTCCTTCGTTAAATTGTATCAAATATTCTTGATTATCATCGTTATTATTATCTACTTCCATTATGTATAATTTAGTAATTAATTAATTGCTAAATTGTAATGACTTTACAGAATATTATTAAAAAAACACGAGCTACCAAAATCAAAACAATAACAATCAGCAGCCATATTGCGCGCCATGTGATTTTGTAATTTGTAATGGCGGAATCTACCGAACAAACCCGAGGTAACTTAGTTTTCAAAAAGTTCCGACTACTGAAAAGAGATGGCGATTTCAAAGCGCAAAAGTTTTAAACCTTTAAAATTGTATGACATATTTTATTGTCTGTACACTTTTGTAGCTGTGCTGTAATCGGACAATTAAAGTAGCAAAAAAAATTTCAACAGTTAAAAACTACAAATTGTAATTTAAATATACAATAATAGCTTATAATGTATTATTCCTTAAAAAAGCTTGAATTTTAAGGAAGTAGGATACCGTCCTTATATCTCAAAAACTAGATATGTTTTGTGTCTAAATTTGGTGTCATTGTATATCTAAGGGTCACATCAAGCCGAGATAAAGATTTCATGATGTTTGGCGATCCCGAAAAAAAAAAAAGAAACAAAAAATTGAAATTAACATTGGGCCTTAGGTTTTAATATTTTAAAATATAAAATTAATTTGCTCGTGCTTTTTCACCCCCAAAATTTTTATATTTTGAAATTGTCTCAAGCTGAAGTATATAATTATTGTACAAAATTTCAGATTTTTTTGACGAGAAAAGTTTGAGTCTTATAATGGCCGACGTCGATCCCCTATACTCTCTTAAATATGTAACACACTTTCTACTTCATCTTGGAAGCCGCGCGCCGATAGTTTTGTATAAAATAAATATTCTTACAAACTGTGAATATAATATTCAATATTCTATTGCAAACGTTGAAAATCAATAAAATCATGGCCATATTATAACACAATTTATAATACCTAACATTTTTCCTTCTTATTTCTTAATTTCTTTCTTAAAAAAAATAATAATAACAAAAAGCTCATGCGCAGGAAATATTATTCAGCCTTGGGTTTTGATTTATATATAATATTATATAGTTTAAAAAATTCATCATTCATTCATTCATTCATTCATTCATTCATTCATTCATTCATTCATTATTTTAATGTTATATAAAAAAGTACCTCATTTTCCAAAAATAATATATAAAATAATGTAAAATAAATGGAACACATATATTTTGTTTCATTTCATTTTATTCTGTATATTATATAACACATATCACACATTAACAACAATAATATATATCATTATATACGATTATTATATTTAATACAATTAATACTATGTATATATAACAGACGACTTGCAATAGACAATTTTTCATTGTTATATATAATAAACCAATTATGTAGCTGTGGTTATTTACAATCACTATATGCTTCCAAGAAGAAAAAATATGGTATGCCAATATCAAATTGGAACAATGACAAATTTCCTAATGCAAATTGTCTATTATTAACAATTTTTTAATCATTTATATTATAATATTTTACATTTTATTTGAATAACACATTTATTTGATTATATAAAAATCATACAATTCAAACATATAGTGTTTTTACTATATACAATTTTTTTTATTTATATATTATTTTTACAGCAAAACTGAAAATGGACATGAAAATTTGGTAAAGTTTTACCATAAAAAATAAACAATATTTATTTTTTATTTATATTAATTTAACTTTCAGGTATATCTTCTAAATAATTTGATAATTAAATATATTAATTAATTGGACAATTTATAAACTTTAATTCCTTTAAACTCTTTTTATTATTATATTATTATTCTGGGTTCTCCCTCTTTCTTTCACAATATAGTCTTTCCATTTTCATTTTGTAAATATATTATTATTTAATATTTTTTTAAACAAATCCACCAGGAAAAAAAAAACACATTTTCAAAAAAAAAAAAAAAAAAAAAAAAGTAGAAAAAAGTAGAAAAAACGTAGAAAAAAAAATGACTACGTTTCCAAATAAATAAATAAATATAAAAAAATTTACACAGTATACCGCTGCCATATAGCAGTGAGTATTATGATAGAATATCATTATTTAAATGGACTGAACACATTGGACAGTAATATGTTAAAAAAAAAATAAGTATTTAGTTACAGAAGTTTCAATTTAAAATAAAAGAATAAAAAATATCTATAAAAAAGAGTTTAATTATTATTATTACTTTAATCGAAGTTTTGTAAAATATTGTTTGTCTGCACAAAACGTGTATATAAATAAATAAAAACCTAATTAAAAAATAAGAAGAAGCAATTAAAAATATATAGAGTACCTCATAAACGAAAAACAAAAATAATAATAATTAGAGAAAAACAAAGAAACAAATCATAGATTAAAAATACAACAAGTAAAATAAAACTAAAAATGAACAAATGGCAAACAAATAAATTCGTGAAAAAATTAAACATTTTTTATGCTTATTGCCGTTACAAAAAAAAAAAAAAAAAAAAAAAAAAAAATTGAAAAATTCTGCAGTTATTTTTACTTTTCTGTTTAAGAAGGTGATATATAAATAATACTTTTTACTTGTAAAAATAACTGGGGTTATAATATTTTGTTATAATTTTTGTACGCAACGTTGAATAAAGGTATATAATATAGGGTGTATACGCATGACGTCATATTAAATGCGCTTTGACGCCATATTGAAGTAATGAATAACATTGTTCAGCATAGTCCATGGATAGCAATGATTCTCATGGATAGTATACAGTTTTCCATGGATATGGATAACATCATTTTTTCCTATATATGGATAGTTAATTTTTCCCACTATTATCCATGGGAAATTTAATGTTTTTTCCATGGATAGTATGATATCCATGGGAATTCCAACATTTTCCCCTCTGGATAATGCTTTTCCCATACACTTTTGCTATAGACCGGTTGCACTCATATTTAAGAGCCTCCATTTTGCTGGTTACGAATACATAGGCCAACATAGGAAAAACGTCATTTTAATTTTTTTAATATAGCAAAAGAAGCTTCAAACCTCAATCAAAGACTTATTTCTAGCTCCTAATAAGCTCGAAGAGTATGAGAAAAATGGGTTCAGTTGAAATAAACTCTTATTAAGTGAAAAATTAGGAGAAATGATGTTTCCCCTATGCTGGACAATACATTTAGGCACCACAAACATGACAACAAAGCGCAAGGATGTGAAAGGGGTCTATAGGGATATGATTGAGTAATACAACATAGCATCCACATTAACATGAATGCATACACCCTATATTATTATAATATAATATGTATAATAGAATCTGCATAAAGATATGCATGATCAGAGGGAGATAGATTACATTTATCACGGTAAATAATTATATGGACGATCACATACGGCATTTGTGCTTTAAGTTATTTTATTACATAAATTTAATTATTATATATTTTAATAACACACACATATATATATATATATATATATATATATATATATATATATATATATATATATATATATATATATATATATATATATATATATATATATATTTATTGATTAGTATTAGACATACAGGGTTATATTTTTATACAATTATACATTCAATTATTATTATTAAGTACTTTATTTTTTTCTGATTGAAGTTTTCCATGGTTTATATATTGTAAATGCAGGAAGTATTTATATATTTATGTATAAAGTGGCCGTGATTCCATTTTTTTAATTATTATTATAGATCTTTATGGAATATTTTTAATATACTTTTTTTTTAAATAGTGCTTTTTAAATAGCAATATATTTTTTTTAAACAAAAATATAAATTGTAAATATTTTTATGGCAAAAGTACAAATCCTTTTAATTGCAATAGGTATAAATATTACCCTGGACTAGGCACGTTGATATACACGGAAAAAAATTGTTACCAACTAGAGTTAATTGATCTTAACTCAGTGAACGCATTATTGATATTCTGATATTTAATTAGCAAAAATTTAGCAGGTTTCTTCTTTGACGATATTAATTATAAGCGATGAATGAAAGTAGTTAATTTTTACTATCTAATTTATTGTTTTTAATCTTGCAAGTCTTGTTAATAAATTTTAATCAACAAATTTGTTTATTTTAATTTTAAAAAGTTTTACCAACTATCCTTCATTAAAAATTACTAACATGTTTATCAAAATATTTTTTAAGAAAACATGTTAATAGAATTCAGTTAACATTTTAGTAACATTATTAAAAGACCGTTAAAAATAACCGTCACTTTCTTGCACTTCTCTTTTTATCAGTTTTTGTGAAACAGTGATACAGTAAACTTGTGCTCCTCAAAATCATCAAGAATATACTTGAAACAATAAGAAGATGACCTGACTTTGGAATATATTACTCACACTAAGGTAAGCTACATAGAACTATGTTATTCTGAAAGCATGCTTGGAAATTATTGTTTCACATTAAATTCCATTGTTTGCATAGAGCAGTTATTATGTAACTCATCACTCATTGCATTTCATTATTTGCTTACAGAGCTGACCTAAAACTCTCCCTCGCCACCCGCAACAGTTTGGATATTTGTGGATTTACAATCATCTTATCACTGCAAGACCAGAGTGTGCTTCTTGATGGACCATTTCTACAGTTAGATATCACGGAGATGCTGGTGCTGCTAAGTGACAACACAAGTGCTATCCACTCATCATGTGTACCCATGACTGTGACAAAAACTGAAAGTGAAAATCTAACCCCTGCCCCCAACCTGCAATATAGTGTAGTTATCACGAGAGATTAATAAATTAAGTAATTAAAGTGAAATATTTGTGTTTTATTTAATTTACCTTGTTTATATAATAAAAAAAAGAAATCAATTTATAAATATCCGACTATATTTATAATAAATAATTTAAGTTGATAAAATATAACAACCTTGTCATTAATAGTAAATAGCATAGATAGTAAAAAGTTAATAAGTTAGGATAGTAAAACTGATTAACTTGAGTTAGTTACAATTTTATAAAAAACAAAGTTGGTAAAATTTACTAACTTGTCAATTACATACTATCACTCTGCTGTTGATTGAGTTAACTAACTTTTGTTAGTTAAATTAACTAAGAAAGATCGCTAAGTACTTTTCAACTAAAAATTTTAGTAACATATAGCTAACTGTTAGTAGAAATTTTTTTCCGTGTACAATACAATTTTTTTAACACCCTTTTTTGTTTTTCTTTACTCTTTTTTTCCACACCTTATTCTACATTCTGTTTCCATAAATCGATATACAATTATTATTTTCTTTTTTTTTGGTGATATTTGTAAATGTTTTTTCTTGCTCCGTAGTATTATTATTTCCCTCTTATTATAATTTTGTATGTAATCAAATAGTTTCATTGATGTTTATACTGTTGGGGTTAGGCGTAAGAGTGGGCCAGATAGATTGTCAGGCTTAAACCCCAACCTTGCATTTTTTTTTTTTTTTTTTGCATTTTCTTTTAATATATAAAGACGATTATTTATTTATTAATATAATGTTATATACCTAATGCAGGTGAAATGTTATCCATGCAATCTAGGTGAGACATACCTTTATTTTAGTATAATTTTTCCTTCATTAGGTATTATTGTAGTAATACCTATACCAAGCTAATTTTTACCAATTGTAATTTACAGGATCTATATACCTGCCATATTTTAGTAGTACATACTTTTTTATTCCTGTTTGTAGAATAAATAGTGCTATAATATGAAATTGCATTAATTTTTATGCTATGTAGAACATAATTATTATGTTAACAAAAAAAAAATAATAATAATAATAACACTGAAATTATTTTGGCCACTTTTTTTCTGTTTAAAGAATCCTAAAAACCAGAGGATACAGTAATCAGTAATCATCTTTGAACCTCTGTCTTTTGAAAGAAAAATCTTCTTTCGAGTATTAACTTTATCCCATGGAAAAATGAGTGATAAAAATCATTTTAATCAATACTGATTTTCTGCATGTTTTATTATTCCGCATCGCATTTTTTTTTTACATACATATACGTCGTAAACCCTTCTTTCCATACACATTTATATTTTTTTTTCTTTAAAATACACTTACCTTATTATTTATTACATTGAGCACATAATATACATATATTTATATTTGGCTTTAATATTTTATCCATAAAAATTAGACATTTATATATATTATATTTGATGTGTTATACTTTCAAAAATACATTTATTAATCTAATAAAATCCTTTCTCTTTTTCATCATTATAAGCTCATTCCTGTTTGTTCCAAATCAATGCCTATGCATTGTCATATGTACTAATTGACATAGGCCCTTTTGCTTTCTTTTTTTTACCCAAACCTTCTCATGCTCTTAAAAATATTTAAATTCTGTAGCATATACATTTTTATAACATGAAATAATTTTCTGGTTTTAAATATACGTAAGTTTTGAAATGTAAATCGGAAAAAAAAAAGAAACTGGCATTTGAATGAGAAAAATAAAATTGTTGTTCAGTTCCATTTTTTTTCCCCTTCTTAATTACAATTTTAGTTCATGTATAACTATGTGATTGCCTTTAAAAAAAGGTATTTTTTTGACTTGAACTGTCATTGTTTATTAGTGAAAAGGTTACGCATAGGGTCATGACATGACCTTGCTGACATGACCTATCACCGTGTAAGTGTCCCAAATGCACTAGTCAAAATATTGCCATTTCAAAGATTTTTTTCTTCATTTTTTATTTATAATTCTAATTCTTCTACACCTTTTTTTTTTTCTTCAAGGAGTGTGATTTTTATTTCTTTATGCCTCTTTTAGCTGAAAATAGTTTTCACTGTTTTTTATACTGCACTGAGGTCACAAATATTTTAATGATAAATACCTATAGTCACTTTTAAGTGTTTAAAGACACTAAAATTCACTTATATTTAACATTGTAGAAGTCTCTTCTTAGCGTGTTTGTGAGAAAACCACTGCACTGGGGTCACACATATTTAAATGTGGAATACTAGACACAATTTTACATATTTTAAGACTTTTTTCTTTTTGTCTTATTTAAAATAAAATATCCATTTTTATCACTTCTAATGTATAAAATACATTTCAAAACTTATGCTTTTTATATGTTTGATATTATTTTTTTAAATCATATTTGTCACACATGATATTTTGGGCATTAAAAGTATGTTTACTTCATTTTTTTTACTCTCTTTATATATTAGGTTATATGTTATATGATATATTTTTATTGTATATTTAATATCTTAAGTCTAAAACATTATGGCTATAGTATATATACATATTACACATTAAGTTACGCATTATTGAATAATACAGAGTATTTCATGTTATCCATGAATTAAATCACAAAAATTCACATTTTAATTATTTATCATCAAGTTTTTTTTTCTTTCGTATATATTTACTTATATTATAATTAAATTTTTAATTCTAGGTTTTGAAATAAAAAAGACAAGTAAAAGTAATTTTGCAAAATATACCGTACTTTAACTAGATATTTGGTTTTATATCAAATTTTGAGACTGCATTTTTTTTCTTTTTAAACACATTAAAAGTTTTCTTTTTCTTTCTTTCTTTCATTTTTTTTCCCTTGTATAAGACTCGTTCACGTTCAATGAACAATTTTTGAGTCATGCTTTTAAATTTATGATGATGTGTGATTTAATTATGTTTTAACAATTCTGAAACGAGCAATTTAAAACTCTCAAATGGACCACTTGAAATGTTCTTAATTGTTGCAACAAGTAAGTGAAAATAATTTTTCAATAAGAAATGCATTAAGAATATTTCTAATTATTTTTATAAGTTCATTCATTGCAAGTGGTACTTTTAATAATGGTTAAGCAGGCCAAACTTAACATAAAATTAATGATGATACTTGCCATTGATCGACACAATGACTCTTACCCGTGTCATGTTATGACTATATGAAGCTGCGAGTATTCAGGAGGTGCGTGATTGATGTGATTGCACCGACCAGCCTGCCTAGATGTTATTTCCACGGTTACTCTAGGCTATCATCACGAATGCTGGGCTGTGTACTTAGGTCGTGGCCGGCACGTGTGTGTTTTTCCACTATTTGGAAAGTCCTTGCCTGTCAATAAGACAATGTCTTGACTGGGACTGGGGTTGGCGTAGCTCAATAACACAATATGGCAAGCAAAAAAAAAAAAAAAAAAAAAAAAAAAAAATTACTTTTACTTTTTTTTTTCATAGTCATTAATTATACTTTAATATATTTTTTATTATTATTTATATATTTTTTATGTGAGCCATACAGTTTAAAATTTTATTTTCAATAACAACAAACATACATTTATTACTATATATATATATATATACACACATTTTGTTAGTTTTGATATAATATATTTACAACATAAATATCTTAAGAAATAATTGTCACATTTTATTTTAATTATTATTATATATACAGCAGGGGTAGAAGTGAGGCGGGACATGGCGGGACCTGTCCCGCCATGAGATTTCCAGGCGGGACGAGTCCCACCTAGAAACCTAGGTGACCGTTTTTCTGATAAGAATTGATAAACTTTACTACAAAAGATATCAGAACAAGGAAAAAAAAATAACTGGAAATTTATTACTTTATTTTTCATTATTTTATAAAAATATTATTATGCATTCTGCTTTCTTCTTCTTAATCTACTATACAGTATAACTATTATAGTGTAGAATTATTAATATTATTATTAATTTGTTTGTTAATTTTATGATGATGATTTATATTCATTCATTCAAGCAAGCAAAAAATAAATACTTTACTTTTGGTATTTTATTTTTTTTTAATTTTTTTTTTTTTTTTTTTTTTTTGACAAACTATAGTACTGTACAATAATATATAATAGTGAAATTAGAACCAGTTTCAATTTAACTAAACTTAAAAAAGACGAAGATCCTATTAATAAAACAGAAAAAAACTCTTATTCAATAAAGTTCAAAAGTTTGTTGAGGTGCGATTCGTCATAGGCCTAAATTTCATAATAATCGCACAGATCCAAGTTTCTCAGCCGGTGCTCCGTAGGCAAATTCATAAAAAATGACAATTAAACAGCTAGTGTATTATTGTACTTAATTTTGCCCCTAAAAATTATTCTTTAACGTCTTGCCTATTCAATATAAAATGTAAAAGAAAAAAAAATAGGAAGGTGTAGTTTCAAAATAGCATAATAACAAAAATAATAAAGTTTAATATTTTGAAATAGATTTTACGTCCTTCGTAAAAATGTAAAATCGTCAATTTTATTTTTATTAAATTTTGATAAAAGCGACAAAAAAAAAAAAAAAAAAAAAAGAAAAGAAAGAAAGAAAACAATTAGCGCGCGTTGCATAATATATTTGATTAAAATTTAAGTAATTAATAAAAGAAAAAAGCAAAGTTTAAATATTTTGCCATTTACTATAATATACAACATTTTGAGTGTAAAAAAATAATATGAGTGTTTGGAGTGCTGCGCAGCCCAAAAAGTTTGGGAAGCCTGCCTTTAGAGTATAGGCTATCTGAGTCTCATTATTAGGAATTTTAAAGCCTGTTGGTGACCTAAACTAGGGCTGTGACGAATTGCACCTCGACATAAAAAATAATAATAATAATACTAAAAATAAAATGTATTACTTTTAATATTGGCATAATTGTTTTCCGGTCACGGGTGGGCCAAATTTTTCTTGTTTTTAAAATAACAGTTTTAGATTCAGCAGAATACGTGCTCTACGCAAAATCTACATGCATATAATTATTTTCCTATTGTTCATTTTTAAGATTTATTCTGAGCTCAATACGAAATGCTACCTAAAATATTGCACCATTTTTCAAAGTATTATT
Source organism: Ecdyonurus torrentis (assembly GCA_949318235.1). Classification (NCBI taxonomy): domain Eukaryota; kingdom Metazoa; phylum Arthropoda; class Insecta; order Ephemeroptera; family Heptageniidae; genus Ecdyonurus; species Ecdyonurus torrentis. Next base: position 18,639,693 of record OX439137.1, read on the forward strand.
AATTTTAATTTGACCAAAAATTTGATTTGATTTTTTTTTTTTTAACCTTGTCTTAAAAGAGGAATTTTAACTCTATTTTCAATAAATAAGTTAAAAATCAATAAAAAATTAAATGTTAAAAGTAAAACACTTCTATTTGCTTTTGCACCAATTCGTTTTGTGCATTAGTTAATGCAAAAAATATAATTCTTTGATATTTAAATCAGAATAATCATATAGTATTAAAGTTTTAGGATGAACAGCAGCAAATATAATTGTTCATTATTAATTAAATGTTGGTGTTGTAGCATGGCATTAATCAAGTTACTACAAAATTCTAATTGCAAAATAGTTAAAATTTCAGTATACTATTAAAAAAATCGCGCCTCCGGCGGTAAGGGGGTTCCACCCCCTTAACCCCCGCAAGGGGCTCCGCCCCCTTGACCCCCTTCAGGGGGGGGCTACGCCCCCCCTGACCCCCCCACATGGTACGAGCGATCCGAACAGGTCCCGCCATGAGAATGAAACCACTTCTACCCCTGTAAAATATACAGTACATATTATACACTTACTTATATCTTAAAATACATTTATTATAATTTATATTTATATATCAATAATTATCATTTAACATGAGATTATATACATATAACTATGATTTTTTTAAACCATAATTTACATAGAATATTAAATTATTATTTTTATAATAATAATTTATACAATAATTATATGCGATTATATCATTTTTGTCGTCGTCGTCGTTTGTTTGTTTGTTTGTTTGTTTTTGTTTTGGTAATGGTATTGTACTGTGGGTAGATTTGTCACTGAACTATAGGAAATCACTTCACTTAACACAGCACTGTTGCACTGTCATGTTAAATTACACTATATACTTTATGTATATATCCAACAACTGTCTACTTTTCCTTTATTCAATCCTATACCTTCATTTTATGTATAATCAGGTCTTCATTCATTTTTCATCATCTTAGTTTTATGTTTATAAAGGCATAGGACACCTCGAGCCAAAAACATGTCTAATATCCTAATATACCTAAATATCAAAGTTAATTTGGCCGGAGTGATTGATTTATCATTTATTTTAAATTTACTTAATGGCAGCTGCGGGTTTGTGACGTCACAGCTCACTAGTCTACGCGAGTGGAAACAGGCAAGCTGTGACGTCATAAACCAGCAGCTGCCAACTTATGAATGTAAAATAATGAAATCAATGACTCTAGCTAAATCAACGTTGATATTTATGAATGTTAGGATATTGGACATGTTTATTGTTCGAGGTGTTCTACGCCTTTAAGAGTCTTGTATTTTTTTATTTTGAACGGTTAGCTTGCTTCCGTTTTTTTTTTTTTTTTTTTTTTCTTCTGTTTTTTTATTTTTTTTATAGGGTAAATGCGTATGACGTCATACTGAATGCACTTCAACGCCATACTGGAGCAATAAATAACATTGCTCAGCATAGGACACAAGTAGTTTTTGTCTATTTTCTTTATTGCGTCGCTTATTTTTCTTTTTTTTTTCTTTCGCATACTAATTCAGCCTATTAACAGCATTGATGCTCTCAAAAATATTGCTTAGTATTTTTACATCGGCAAAAAAAGAATCATTTTCCGATACAGGCCTATGTTATTAAGTGATCCAACATGGCGTTGACTTCAACATGTATGCATACATCCTATATGTTATTTGAAAGTTAATGGTAACAATTATGATAAAAATTTCAGTCCCTATGACGATCAGGTAAGGGAGAAAATGTTGTTACTAATTTTTAGTTTTTGTGGATGTTTAATAGTATTCTTAATTCAATTTTTTTTATATATATTTGTAATTTCTTAATTTTGTAGTTGTCTCATAGTCTCATACTTTTTATAGTATCAGTATATAAAAAAATGCAAGTTTTAGTTAATTATTTTTTTTTCAGCCTTAAATACACAATTAAAAAAACTGTCGCTTATGTTGCATTGTATGGTTTAATTTAAGAGAGTATATAGGTGATCGGCTCATCTCATTAAACTGAACGGCCGTGAAATATAAAACTAAACATGCAGTAAAGATGAAATATTACTCAAAAGATTATTTATGTCAAAAAAAGTAACATGTAAATGGGAAATTTTAAATATGGAGCCAATTTAACTTATTTTGAAATTGTTTGTTTTTTCAATTTTTAAAATTATTAAAACTTTTTTTTTTTTTTTGCATGAAAATTTTGAATATAAACATAAAAATGATTGACTAATTCACTATATAATAAAGGAACAACTCTTTTGAGGCTGACTTTAAGCGATTTCGCTCACATTGGCTTCCGTTTCTACTTACTACGCATGCGCAATACGGCAAAACGGAAGCGGGTGTAAGTAAAATTGCTCAAATTCAGCCTCAAAACAGTTGGTCCTTTATTAATCAATAGTGTTTGCTCTGTTAAATGTAATGTATAAAGAATAATTATGAAAATTAGTTCCTATTTTGACTATGTCCGTACCAAGTCAATCACCTACTGCCTTAAACAAATCTCATTTTCTCGCTTCACAAAAAGTGGTGCTACAATTTATCGTATTTAATGTAATTATTAATACTTATGTATATTTCTGATGCATTTGATATCATATTAAAGCAAAAATGTTGCATAAATCGGAACAATAAATAAATATGTTATACATCATTATGTTTATGCTATGTAACATAATTATTATGCAGTATAGCATAAATTCTGTAGTAAACTAAGGAACAAATATTGCTAATAAAAAAAAAAAGAGATTATATAACTTAAATTATTTTTATATATGCGTAATATACAGTATATAAAATTTAAATTTTAAATATGTTAAAAATAGTCAAAAATTTCAAATATGAAAAATTTTCTTTTACGATAAATCGAACCACTTATAGGACAATGCGTGTAGCTTATTCAGTCAAAATTTTCAACTAAACACACTTTTTCTTAATGGAACTTGTTACTGAAGCTTGCGTGCTTACAAAAAATGCTGAATTTTAGTTTTCATGAGACCTTTTTTTTTTTTTTTTTTACTTCACTTTTTTTTTAACTGTGGAAATTTTAAATAAGATATGTTTATATAAAATCCAATACTTTTTTTTTTTTTTACAATAAAAAGTTCCAATCTTTATCCATCACTATGGTTGAATCAATGTTAGGAATTTGTGCAATATTTTCGCATTGAGAAGACTTTATATTTAATGGACCACTAGCGATAAAATGTTTTCAATTGTTGCAATGTGCAAGTGAAAACTATTTTTCCATAAGAAATGTAATATTATTGAATTTAAAATAAAAATTTCGTTCATAGCACGCAAAACAAGATGGACATTTTTTATATAAAAACGCCTGCAGCAATGTTTTGTTATGCAACCTGTGCAACATTCATGCATAAAAAGTTGCATAAATTTAAGGGGCTTTCAAAGCTCTACCAAGAACTGTGGAAAACTACAATCCAATTTTTAGCAACATTTATGACTATTTAACGATTTAATTAAACCAAATTGAACTTTTAACAATAATACTTAAACAGAAATTTCTTTTCTTACTTAAAAACTTTTCTTATAATATAAAAATATGTTTTAATAATCCAACATAATTAATTCCTTCTTTTTTTTTTAGTTATATTTTAATTATACTCTGTTTTCTAAGATTAAAAATTAAATTATGAATTTAGTTTAAAAAATATGAAAAAAAAATGTTTAATTTACAATGTCCAACATGAAATCTGTTATTTATTTGTCAATTAAGAAACTCATAAAAAAAACTTTATTTATTAACAGAATTTTTTATTTTTTCTAAAAATAAGTATTATCCACAACTCTCTGGGTAAGCTTAGCATGCCGTTTACAAACTAATTATATTAATCAATGGATCTTGAGTAAAATCAATCACCTATTATAATTAAAGTATTAATACGTAGTGGATCAATGGTCGCAGGAAAATGCAGAGAAACTCCTAATTATTCATTTTGTATTGGTTAGAGACAATCTTACGTTTATTATTATTTACTTAAATATTTTCCGATTTTTCATTCTTAGTGTGAAAATTTTGTGCTAAAAAATTTTCAGCAGCTAAAATTTCTTCAGGTAAAATTTCTTCAGGATAAATTTCTTCAGGTAAAATTTCTGAGTCGAAATCTTCAACTATAGAAATTGGTACGAATTCATTTTCAACATTCTCTCTGTTTACTTCATATACATTTTGAACTACATAATTTTCATTCATCGGTGTAACAGTCAAGCTATCAACAGCAGAACTATTTACGCTCAAATATTTAACAGTTGAATTATCTATTGTTATATTTTCAATTGTTAAGTTACTAAGTGATAAATTTTCAACAATTGAATTTTGTAAAATTAAATTTTGAATTTTTAAATTGTCTAAATCTAAGTGTCCAAGATTTAAATTTTCTAACGTAACAATTTCAACTTTTTTATCTTTCTCACATTCAATCTCATAGATTTGACTCTCTTGATCGACAGGTAACCTAGTGCTTAAGTTGGTGTCCATTGTAGTGCCGTTGTTTTCATCTGTATTCGTTTCAGTAATCGACTCACTGCTATTGAAGCTTGATAGTTTATCTGCAAAATTGTCTATAACTTGCATTTCTGTATTTTCTTGGGCTATTTCGTTATTTTCATCAACGAAATATTCGTTTTTAATATCCTGAATAACCATCTCAAAAGTTAATTTTGGATTTTCAATGACTTCTTCATTCTCCATATTGCTGATATCACGATTGTTATCTATTTCCGCATCCACATTATCAGAATTTTCGTCAATTTCAAAATTTTCTACAACTTCGTTACTTATTTCAGGAATATCATCGTTCTTATGCTCGTTTTCAGTCATTGATGGCTTATTTTCAACCATCATCTTACTGCTATCTTTATTATTTTCTATATCTTCTATATTTACAAATACATATTCATTTTCTACGATATCCTCACTGATTTCACTAAGACTTTTATCATTTTCTACTGTTGAATCTTTGTTTTTCATAATCAAATGACAATCCTCAACGTCAATTTTGTGGTTAGCAACTAAATGGGTGTTCTCAACGTGGATATTGTCATCATTCAAAGAGTAGCTTTCGACATTCAGTTCACTGATTTCAGTAATATTGTTATCACTTTTCTCGGAAGTAACTGCTAAATTTTCTATTTCAACTCTTGTATTACTGATTTCAATATCATTTCCATCATGTGTGTTATTAGGATCAACGGTTTCAACACTTGAATTAGTAGCTTGTTTTTCGAAATGTTCAGTTTCTTCAATGAGATTATTTCTATTTTCAACGCTCGTATTCCTGTTTGTAACCAACACATCGTTTGTGTCAACGTCTGTTTTCTCAGCTTCTGGAACTTTGATACTGTCTTCCCTCCTTACTTTTATATTTTCATCCCCAAAATTACCAGATTCAAAGATATAATCAACAGTTTCAATATTGGTATCACAAACATCAGGAGTAATAGTACTATTTTTGACAGTGAATGTATAATTTTTAGTAGCACCTTCAAATTTTCCATGATTGATATCAATGGTCATATCTCTTGTCTCAACAATGTTGTCAACATTTTCGACGCATGAATCGTCAGTTTCAACAGCTAGTTTAAGAATTTTGAATTTTTTATTGTTAATTTCAATTACCATATTACTATTTTCAATAATAATTTCGTCATCTTTAACAAAAACAGTTTCAGCTTTTGTATTTTGGTTGCAAATTTTGATGTTCTGCTTTTTGACGTTCGAATTTTTAGAATCGATTTTTTTACCATTGACTTGTGTACCCATTTTCTTAATTTGTTTACAAACTTTATGATTGTCAGTATTTTTTTCAAGAGTAGAGACGTTTTCAATAATATTTTTGTTATTTTTAGAACGAATTTTGACGTTGGATTTATTTTCAACACGTACTTCGTCAATTCGAGAATTTAGTTTAACATTGCAGACGCTATCTGCAGGAATTGTGTCATTCTTACTATGATTATCGATTGTTATTTTATTAATTTGTGATTTACTTTTGACTTCTCTGTGATTCTCTTTGACTTCTCTGTGATTATCTTTGACTTTTCTGTGATTATCTTTGACTTTTCTGTGATTCTCTTGGACTTCTCTGTGATTGTCTTTGTATTTCTTAGAACGATTATGACAGATGGCTTTCTTTTTGACAGTCGATACATCATTTTTTGAATGAACTTTAGCTGTAGAGTCATTTTCAAAGCTTAAAATACTATAGTTTTTAATGCCATCAATTTTCAATATGTTGTGTATTTGTTTTGAGTGCATATCAATATTATTTTCCGTGTCAAATTTTCCCTCACAATGCAAACACTTGAACTTGTTTATTATTTGATGTTGGTGAAATGTTTTAATATGATGCAAATATGGAAGTTCGTCTTGGAAAGCCTGGCAACATAGGGAACATCGGTAAAGATGGTCGCTTGATAGATGTGTTAAAATATGAGACTCTATATCTAATGAATTAAATAATTTAAATTGAATACCACAATAAGTACAGTGATGAGAATAAAAATGTTCTATTGGTAATATTTCTGTTTCTTTACGTATGCGTTTTTTACTAATTTCTGACTTTTGTGATTTGTCTAATTGTTTATTATTTCCCAATTCTAAATTTTCTTCTCTTTCATTTGTTAGCTTTTCTAAAGATTCTGCTTTTAATAAAACATCATTACTAGAACTACAAGCATAACGTAAATTGTTGATTGTGGTATTTTTGCTACTTTTTTCTTCTCCGCCAATTTCAGGTTTTTCTATTTGCATTAATGATTCCTGACTTATATCATTATGAGGATGTTTTTTATTGATAGAGTTGCTGCATTGAGATCCATCATAGGTTGACTCAAGATGCTTATCAATTTTAGGGATGCAATTGTTTAAATTACTTCTAATTTTACTGTCTTTGCTTTTGGAACCATTTTCCATGTTCATACTTTGATGATTTTCCATATGTTTATTGCTATTCATTTGAAATGACTTACTATTTTTATCGGTATCTATTTGAAGGGAATTTATTTTCTCTAGTTGGTTTTTAGGAGAAATTGTATAAGTTCTATTATTTTTGTTTTTAGAGGCTTTATTTAGAATCGAGGTTTGGTATTTATTGAAGTTTTTATGCCTATCAGAACTTTTTTGAGTTGCTTTATAGATTTCAGAAAGTTTAAGATCATTGATATTCTTATTTTGAGACGAATGAGCAAGTTCTGAATTTCTTTTAAATGCTGTTTTTTTAGTATTTTTATTATACTTAAATATTTTGCTAATTGCGAGGTTCTTTTTTATATTTGAGAATTGTTTATTTCCTGTTCCGTTATTTGTGTAACAAACAGGATTTTCTGAGTCCTTATTGAAGAAAAATCTAGTAGTTTTTAAAAGAAGGTCAGAAATTTCTAAACTATTGTCTTGAAGAGTATCTGGATTTTCTGAATCTTTGTTCTGAGAAGTGCAACTAAGATCTGAATCAATATCAGAAAGTATTGAATTTTCATCTTGAATAGAATTAGAAATTCCTGAGTTTTTGTTCAAAGACAAGCCGCTAATATCTGAAGAAATGTTAGAAATTTCTGAATTTTTTTCTTGAAGATTATTAGAAATTCCATATTCTTTATTCAGAGAAGATTCACTAAGATTTGAAGAAAAATCAGAAAAATTAGAACAGTCAGAGAAATCTGAAAATTTAGAAGTCTTCTTTAACAAAGGATAGACAGTTTTTGTAGCCTTGGTAAGAAGGGAGTCAGCATTCTCTGAGATCTTATTTAGAGAATAATCGGAGTTTTCTGCTGAAACTTTAGAATTTTCATAGTACTGACTAGTAGAACAATCAATATATTCAGAAAAAATAACAGAATTCTTTTTATTTTTGTTTACAGGAGTGTAAGCAGTTTCAATGTCTTTTTTTAGAGAAGAGTCACTAAGTTCTGAAGAAATATCAGAATTTTCAGAAATTTCTGATGATTCATTGTCTTCTGAGTTATTGTTTAAACATGAATTAGTAGTTCTTTTGTGGTTAGTTGTAGTAGAATCATAAATTCTTGATTCCTTATTTAGAAAGGTAGCAGTGTTTTCTGGGGAAATGTTTGACGATTTTGAACGCTTATTTATGACAGTTTTGGTACTTCTTGAATCGATGCTCAGAGAAATGTCAGATAAATCAGAAGACACATTAGGAAAGTTATACGCATCAGACGAGTCTAAAAATGTAGATGTTTCTATACCCTTGTTTAAAGAAGAATTAAGAGTTCTCATTTCCTTATTTATTAGAGAGTTATAACTTTCAAAGTCTTTGTTTGGAGAAGATTTTGTGTTTTCGGAAGAAATATCAGGTTTATTAGAGTGCTGCTTTAGAGTAGAATCAGTTGATTCTGAAGAAAAATTGGACAATTTTGATTCTAAAGTTACGGTACCCATAATTTTTTCTGTCAAAAAATCGATTGTTTCTGTGTTCTTTATTGAAGAAATATGTATTTTTGCTGAAGAAATGTCGTCAATTTTTAAGTCTTGAACCGGAAGAAAATTGGTGTTTTTCAAAGAATAATCCTGACCGTCTGTCTCCTTGTTAAAATTTGATATAGACTTCAATGACGGAAATGTACTAAATTGCACATCCTGATTTACGGGATTATCAGTCTTTTTTGAAGTAAGATAAGGAATTTTAAAATTTTGATTTATGGAAGAGTTAATATCTGCTGAAGCAATTTCATAAATTTCTGATGTTCTTTTCAGTGAAGAATCAATACTTTTTGGATCAATTTTAGGAATTTCTAAGTTCTCCTCTAAAGAAATATTGGTATTTTTTGATGAAAGATCAGTAACATCTGACGCTCTGCTCGAAGGACAAAAAATATCTTCTAACAAAACATAAGGAATTTTTGAGACTTGATTTAAAAGAGCATTAGAGATTTCTATATTATTATGCAAAGGTGAATTAGGAATATTTAAATTCTTTTTAAGAGGAGATTTAGGAATATCTAAAGTCTTCTTTAGATTTAGGTTAGGATTTTTTATACAAAAGTCAGGAAGTTCTGAATTTTCTTTTGAGGGAGTATCAGGAATTGCTGCTTTCTTTTTGGGAGGTATATAAAGATTTTCAGAGTCCGTATCTTTAGGACATGTTTTTTTATGTAATTTCGAAACTTCAAGAATATGTTTATTTGTATCTTTACTTGTCTTATTATTTTGCAAGGTAGTAACGTTAATGATACGGGTTTGAGTTAATCTTTCATTTGATGTTTCTGGTTCCTGTTTTGGATTTCTGCTTCTTAATACACGATCAGATTCTGTAACTTGAATTCGATAAGTTGGTTGGTAATCAGAATTTGAGTTTTCATCAGACCAAATTAAAGCATAAGGATCTCGCCGTTTCCGATTAACTTTATCTTTATGGCTATCTGTTTTTTTGTGATCCCTTCTATTATTTTTACCTAATGTAACTTTCTTGTATTGATTAGAAACGTTTGAATTAATTCTTAATATTTTTGATTTGGATTCTTTCTTTTTTAACTTTGATCTTAATTTTCTCCACAAAATTTTTGTATTTTCTGATTTTTCGCATTTTATTTTTAAATCACTCTTACGATTCGTATTGCTAGTTATACGTAAATTATTGTTTAATCTTTTTAATGATTTGCGTTTGATTTGTCTAGTTTCATGGTTTTGTCTTTTTTGACGTATGCTATTTGCTTTTTGTCTGCATGCAAGAATTTTAATGAAAATTGAATGAACATCTGGGCAGAATATGCGAGTAGTAGACTGTTTTCCATTTTGCAAAATCGGCTTTGCTTTCTCTGTATTCGGCAAACATCGATTAGACTGCCTTCTGCTAAAAATTCTTTTCTTTGAAATGTTGTTTTTATTTGTTTTAGAAGTAATTTTCGTCGATGTTTCTAACTCTAGTACTATTCGTTTGTTTTTATTTTCTGATGAAGAGCTAACTGTTGTACCGTTTGACAATATAAGATGGTTTGTAAATTTATTTTGCAATGTAATTTCTGAATTTGGTAGACAATGTTTGGTATTATTTTGCGATTGATCTTCTAAATTTTGTTGAAAATCATTATTTTTATTTTTTGATAAATGTTCTGAACTTATAAGCCAAGGATTACTTTCATTTAGTGATAAATTACTAGAAATTGGTGGCAAATCATGGCTTTTCACTCTAGATGAAGATATTGATTTTTTAGTAATGCATTTTACTTTCCTTTGAGACCTATTTATGTGATTTTTTTGAGACGTATCTTGCTTTTGTTTTTTGCAGTTCCGTTTTAATTTTTGTTTGAAAGTTTTTGGTGAAGATTCATTATTTTTTTCTACCTCACATTTTGAATTTGTCGATACATTTGTATGTGGTGACAGTAGTTTTACATCTGCTGAATTAATCATGTCTAGCTCTTGCAACACTAACTTCATTTGTTCACTTGACGTAGATTGTTTGTTATAACTTAGAATTGAGAATTTTGGTACTTTAGTTATTTTTTGTACTGAATTATTCACTTCTGGAGAGATATTTACAAATGTGTTTTGCCATATTTTTTCCTTTTTTCCTGGTTTTTGTTTGTTTTTCTTTTGGGTTGCAATATTTAATTTTTGCTTCAAATATTCGGTTGGAATTTGCAACAAAGACTCAAGGTTTTTTGTATTTTGTATTATTGATAAACTTTCGCTAGTTTTGTGTGACAATGATTCCATTTTGCTTGTATTTTGTGATAAAGGCACTTCTTCAGTTTTATTTTGCAATGATGATTCATTTTGAATTGTATTTTGAGACGAACTTACATGTTTCAAGGATTTTTGCGAAGAAGATTCTGCTTGAACGCTAATTATTTTATTTGCTTGGTTTTTAAGAATTTCACCCAATGAAAAGTTTTGTTTATCTAATTGAACTGGATTTCTTGGAGATGTCATTATTGCTTCACTGGAACAATTTTTGTTGAAAACATTCATGACTATTTTACAAGCATTGTACTGTTTATTATTTAGTTTAACTTTGTTTTCTAATAAATGTTTTCTTCTTATATGTACGCTTAATTGAGATTTTGTTTTAAATTTAAAATCACAAATTTCACAACATATTTCCTCTGTCAATTTATCTTGCTGCTTTGTATTATTCGCTAATTTTTTATTCACAAATTTAGCTAATATTATTTTGGCACCCATTTCCTCTCTTTGATTACTTGTTTCAGTGTTTGAATTTTCATTTGTTCTAGTTTGTGATGGTTGGTTTGAATTCTGATTTTTTTCTAGTTCTTTTGTTTTAAGACCTTCTGTAGGGGTTTCATTATTTACTTCTTTTCTGACATTCGAATTCTGTTTTGTATTGTTTTTTGCATGCTGTTTATTTTTATGAACTTTAAGCACTAAATAATTCGAAAATGTTTCATTACATTTATCACACGGAAATTTGACTTTGAGCTCATTTTCTTCGTCACAAGTTATTGCTGAATTTGAAGTTAATTTTGATTGCACTTTATCATTACTATTTTTAATATTTTTTGTTTTGTTGTTTTCTATTTGTACTTCATTTGAAATTTCACGCGTCTTACGCTTCTTCAACGGAACCATTTTTTCGATTTTTGCACTATTTTTAACATCAGGATTTTTTCTTTTCTTTGCAGTAAGATGATTTTTTGAATTTCCTGCTGTAAGTGTTTCCTTTTCAATACATTGTATATCTGTACAATTATCAAAATTTTGAGTTGTATACGCATGCCTTATTTTATTCTGATCAACTCTTGAGTCTTCAGCTCTATTACCAGCGAATGTGTCAGAGACTACGCTAGTTTGTATTAAACTTTCACTCTCATCTACTTCAAAATAGGCAGTCTTTGTGGTAGTTGTATTTTCTAGTGAAGCCGCATAATGATCAACATTTCTAAATTCTCTATTCACAATTCTATCAGACTTATCATCGACAAAATTTCCTTTGCCAGAATTTTTTGGAGCCGTAATTGCAGCTTTAGCATTTAATGAATTTCTTGTCAAATTACCATTGTTATTCACATTCAGAATATTAATATTTGTTTCAGCACAAGTCTGATTTGTGTTTTTATTGCTGGCTTTATTATGAACTTCATCTTCCAATATATTGCATGAATTCTGAATTTCCATACAAAGAGAATTTGACGTAATTGTGTGGCTAACATTATTTCTGCTAGCCATAGCATTGAACTCGTTATTACGACCAATATTGGAACTCAAGCTTATTGAGTTTTCAATTTGAACATATGGCGTGACGAATGAATCAATAGCATCAACTAAACTTTCACTGTAAACAAATGGATTTACATCTGGAGTAGATTCTAAAGTAAATGTAGGATCTTGTGTTAACAGAATACGTTCTAGTAACTCGTCGTTGGACAGTTTAAGATCTTCTAACGACCCAAATTTGTCTTGTTCTTCATCTAGGCTTACATCTTGAATGTCTTGAATCTGCAAATCAAATTCAGATTCTGAGAGGTTATCATACATATTTAAAAATGCTGTAAACTCCATTTGTAATAAATTATCAGTATTAATAGGATCCAATACTTCGTTCGTTGGTTCAAGATCTTGACTATGATTTACAGAACTATTTTCACTGTGAGGAGCAACTTCAACATTATTAAACCTATTTGATTCAATATTAGATACCATTGCTTTGCTGCTAGCCCTATTTTTATCACTGTTATAACCATTGTTCTCCACACTCCCTTTAATTTCAGTCCTATTTACTCGATGATTTGAAGCATTTTCCTCGTTATAAGTATTTTTTGCATCATCATTTTTCAAACTTTGCTTTTTACTAGCCCTATTATTTTCATTCTTGATCTTATTTTCCTTTTGAGCATTAATGTTGCTCTTTTTAAATGCATTTTGTTCATTCTTAACTTTATTTTCCATAATAATAGTTTTATTATCCCCATTGATACCTAAACTTGCTGCAATACTAACCCTATTTTCCTCTTTATTTCGCTTCTTTTCCGGATTTGTAACGTTATTTTCCATATTTAGAAATTTTATTCCTTCATTTTGTTTTTTACTTTTCTCATTGTTGATGTCATATTCCTTATTACAAATTCTATTTTTAGCCGTCGATGATACACATTTTTTACTTCTTATTTTATTATAATTTCGTGTTACTTTTTCTTCGTTAACAGTCCTAGCTTTCTTGCATATTGCATTTTTTTCTTTAACAGTGGCATCAATTTCTGCAATAGTACGAGAATTCTCTCTATCGGATACACAACTTTTTCCAATAATACAAGAAATTTCTTCGTTTTTTGTTCCATTCTCCTTGTTGTTAACTACATTTTCTTTATTGAAAGCCTCTGTTTGCACGCTATTTACCATTGTGTTCCTTAAACTAGAGCTATTTTCAACATACAAAAGTGAAATCTTTTTACTTTTTGTTCTATCTATCTTGTTATTTACAATAATTTCCTTAATAGTAGTATTATTTTCGTTTTTGAGACCTTCGATTTCTTTATAAGAAGCCATTTTTTCTACACTACTAGATGGACTTTCATTATTGCTAGCCCTATTTTCCATACTGTTAGCCTGATTTATCTCAATCGTAGCAATATTTTCCACATCAATGCTTTGACGTTCTTCCATGCAAGTCCTATTTTCTATAATTTGGGACACATTTTCTCTAATACTAACTTCATTTTCCTCATAACATTTGCTATTCAAAGTCGTATTTTCCTTATCATCAACTAAATTTTCTCTAATATTAGTCCTATATTCAATATCAAAAGACTGACTTTCTTCATAAATGGACCTTTTTACAGTATCAATTGATTGACTTTCTTTGTTGTGAGACCTATTTTCCATGATGTCAGCCTTATTTTCTTTATATATGCCCGTAATATGAACATCAATAGATGAAGTTACTTCATTGCTTGACCTATTTTCCATATGGTTATTTCCATTTTTTGCATTCGTTGCCCTATTTTCCACTTCAATAGATTTACTTTCTTCGTTGCTAGCTCTATTTTTCATGTTTTTTGCACTATTTTTATTTAAGCTTACTCTATTTTTAACATTGATGAATGGTCGTTCTTCAATACTATTCGTATTTTCTATATTAGTAGTTAAGTTTTTCCTCATGTCATTTATATTTTTAATATTTTCTTTAGGACTTTTTCTATTGATGGACCTATTTTCTATCAATTTAGCATCACATTCTTTATTTAAACCTCCATTTGCAACACTTATAATTTGATGTTCGTCTGTATTGCTATCTCTATTATCCATGATGTTAACAATATTTTCCTTATTGATAGCTTCATTTTTTACATTTTTGCTTGGAGTTTCTTTACTGTCTATTTTATTATTTATATCAGTAACTCTATTTTCCCTTTTGACAACACTATTTTCAAACGCACTATCTGGACTTTCATTGCTGTGGATATCATTAGTTTCTATAATATTTTCCCCATTATGTTTAATGGTAACCCTATTGCTTTCAATAATGCAAATTTCTTCATTGCTAGCAATATCATTCACATTGATCACATCATTTTCTTCGTTGATGTCATTTTTTTCCAAATTAGTTTTTGGAACGTCTTCATTATCCATGCTCTTAAACAAGTTTTCTGCATTGGTAGCCATATTTTCTATGTTGTAACATGAACTTTCTGCATTGGTGTCCCTATTGACCATGATGTTAACCACATTTTCCTCAGTGTGAATTCCATTCTCAACATCAATACATAGACCTGCTTCATTGATAACCATATTTTCCATGCTGTGTACCATAATTTCCTCATCGACAGCTCTATTTTCTAAATTATTGCATGAATTTGTTGCAATAATATTTGTACTTTTCATAGTGTTACTTACACTGTCCTGATTTTTAACTCTATATTCTAAATTTTTACATGAGCTATCTGCAATAGTTCCCCTATTTTTTTCGTTTCTGAGCAAAGCTTTTTTCTTGCTATCCCAATTTTTGTCAGTTTTAACAGCATTTTGCTCTGACGAGGATTCATTTCTCCATGTATTAAATGAACTGTCTTCATTTTCAATTCTATTGTTCTCGTTTTCAGTCCTATTACCCCTATTAACTATCTCACATTCTTCGTTATTATTTATATTTCTATCGTCATTACCCAAGGCTCTATTTCTTCCACTCAAAAATAGAATTTCTTCATTTCTATCTCTGTTTTCCTCGTAAGTAACTCTATTTCTTCTGTCATTAGCCCTATTACTATTGCTGTTAAAAATGTTGTCACAGATTGATAAAATAATAAACCGAATTCTTCTTAATAGATCTTCTCCGTGTCTTGAGAAATGGATGCGATATTCTGCCCTGTTTCTGAAGACTACATTGCAATCTAAACACTTAAGTTTGCGACTATGTTGAGATCGTGTGTGTTTATAGAGAGATTCCAATGTGAAGAATACGTCATTGCAGAGTGTACAGAAGTAAATACCACAATCCTGAGCATCTTCATGCAAGTGCTTGATTTTCAAATGAAATTCCAGTTCCAGTTTGCTCTCCATGGTTTCAGAGCAAAAGTCACATTGGAAATTTCCATTTCTCTCCAGATCAGAGCCTTGTAAGCTACTTGCAGGATTGTTTAAACCTCTAGAATATTTATATGACCTTTTAATTATTGCATTAGTCATATTTGAGTCAGTGCTAGATAAAAGAGCCAAATTTGATCGCATACTGAAAATCCCATTTGATAAAGAATTGAAAATAGGAGCCCTATTAGATTGAGTTATATTTGAGTTATTGTTTGATATTTTCTCCCTATTTGAATTTCCCCTTAAGATTCGAGTCCTATTTGAGTCATAGTTTGATGTTTGTGTCGTATACAGATCAGTATTTAACGTTTGTACCGTATGGGAAGTCATATTTACGAATCTACCTGATCTTCTTTTTGACTCAATATTAGATGAGTTATTATTTGTTATGTAAGCTCCATTTGGTCCATTACTGAATAATTGAGTCTTGTTTGATTCATTGTTTACAATTTGAGTCCCATTTATCCGAGAATTCAAAGTTTGAGTTCTTTTATTTGAGTCTGGATCAAAAAATTGATAAGCTCTATTTGATCCATTTCTTATTATTTGTGCCCTATTAGATGAAGCCTTTATAATTTGAGTCCCGTGTATACCAGATTTTAATATTTGAGCCCTATTTGTATCATTATTAAATATTTGAGCCCTATTTGATCCTTGAGTTGTATGATTTGAACTTAATTCTGTGCTTGCTGAAGTAGATAAGGTGCTTAGTTGAAAATTGGTTGAGCAATTAGGATATAAAATATTTCCAGAATGAACGTATTTCACGTGTAAATTCAAATCATTTTCACTGGTAAAACATGCATTGCAACTTTGGCAAGTTTTTAGTAACTGTGTATTTATCAAATTACTGTGATTACCATTATTGTCACCATTACCTTTATCAACTTTATTATTGTGTACAAGATTATTACCTATCCCTATTTCATCACAATTACTAGATTTATCATGCACGTTTTTCAAATGATAATTCAGCAGTGAAATACTTTGAAATGTTTGTTTTTGTCCCTGTTCATCGCAATGAGTACATTGATATAATCGCATATAATTATTATGAATATCAATATGACAATTTAAGCTTATTTCAGTCTTAAATAGTTTTTTACATATTTTACAAATAAATAACTTTTTTCTATGATATTTAACATGTTTTTCTAATTCTAATTGTGTATCAAATGTTTTTGGACAAAAATTACATCTGAATTGATCTTCATAATTTATTACATGAACTGTTTCATGTATTTTAAGATCTTTTTCAGTTTTAAAAACTTGAACACAATTTTTACAATATATAACTTCTCGTTTTGTATGATATTTAAGTTTATGTATTTTTAATGTTTCTTTATTTCCTTTAATTTTTAATAAACAAACATTACAAATAATGTAAGTATCTTCATTATTTTCAAGATGTTTACATTTTTCTTGTCGATTTTTAAAACATTTTCTACATTTTTCACAAGAAATTGGATATTTCTTGTTATGATTAATAAGATCAGAACGATTATCATATTTTACTTTGCAATTTTTGCAATTGTAAGTTTTGGAATAAGTCTCTAGGTGCGATAAGCAATGTTTAGCTAAAATTCTCTTAGACCTAAATCCTTTTGTACAAGAATTACATCTGTAGATATTATTTACATTGTTTACATTATTTACATTGAGTTTAGATCGATTTTCATGGATTTTTTTCTGATAACGTTCTAAGATTAATTTTTTGAACTTCATGTTTTTAATACTACTTAAAAAAATTAAATAAAACAACTAATTAATACTGACTTGGGTTAAAAGTGTCCTTTTTATCTTTTCTTTCTCTTCCCTTGTCTTTTTTTTTTTCTTTTTTTTTCTTTTTGTTTTTGCTTCTAAATATGTAGATTTATATTTTCAATTTTCTTTTCTTCATTGTTTTTCTCTTTTAAATTATCGCCATCTGAAATAAATAAACAGTTAAAACATTTTATTGTTAATTAAATTAACAAATTATCATTAATTAAATTATCATTTGTATGTTAATAAAACTAATTAGGAAAAATACCAATTTTTTAAATGTTGATGATTGTATATATACATGAAACATGTTAGTACTGTACAATACAATTATTTCCAACTGAATTGGTTTTCTAATTATTAAAAGAGTAGATTTTTTTCAAAAAAAGAATATCCTTTCTTGTGTTTTTTTTATGAAATTAATTGAAAAATATTTGTTAAGATAAAAAATAGCCTCTCGCGTTATTAAAATACGGCACTAAAAAATCATTATTTGATTTTACTTCTTTTGCACGCTCGTATTTTTTCTTGAGAAAAAAAAAATGAATATAACAATGAAAGGTGTTTAAAAAAAGGCATTATTTGTTTGTTTTCTAAATAATGTTTTCTATTATAGATATAATAGATATTTAAAGAAATATATTTCAATTCTTTTCACGGAAAACATAAATTTAAGAAATTATTCAATTAGATGTAACTTTTCAGTACAAACTAATAACTTGGTTTAAAATGTTTAATCAGTAACTTGTTAATATAGACATTATTTCTTCAGTGGTGAATAGTTACCTACACATCATAAAAAAATGTGTATATATCTAACAAATTTATTATAATAATAACTTAAAAGTGTATCTTAAAGGCGTAGAACATCTAGAACAAAAAACATGTCTTATACCGCCTAACATACCTAAATATCAACGATGATTTGGCTGGAGTCCTTTCTTATTTCTAATTTATTTTCCATTGACAAAATTACAGCTACACTTTTGTAACGTCATAGCTCGCCTGTTTCCGCGTACGTGGACTAGTGAGCAGTGACGTCACAAACCCGCAGCTGTGATTTTGTGAATGGAAAATAAATTAGAAATCAATGAATCCGGCCAAATCAACGTTGATATTTACGTATTTTAGGATATTAGACATATTATTTTGTTCAAGGTGTTCTACACCTTTAAATAAGTTAGTATTCGTAACTAAAGTAATGAACAATTTTTTAGATTCACGTACTCTATAATTAATATGTCAAAAAGCATAAATATTATGGTGTACAGTACAGCATATAATTATTTATATTTTTCTTATTTAGCATTATGCTATAATAAAAATATACAGCATAAAGCATAAATTACGTAATTTATGCTTTACGTGTGTACATATAGTAATTATACCTTAGATGTAGTAGAGGGCCACGTGTTGCTTGAAGTTTGGTCCAGATGTACAGATTTAGATCTCTCAATATTGATGTCTCATTCTACAACACAACAAAGCAAACATGCACTCACATTATTGCATCGGGCCTCATTCAGTATAAGTTACTATGGCTTTGGTCAATCGAGTTTCATAGGATGATGAACATTCTTAAATAGTTAAAATATCATAATGATGTAAAATAATAATGTGAGTATATTAATTACAAAAAACAGGCAGACGAGTGGTTTGACAATTTATAATACTTCTAGACAAATATTAAGAGAGAGAGAGAGAGAGAGAGAGAGAGGAAAGGAAAGGAAAGGAAAGGAAAGGAAAGGAAAGGAAAGGAAAGGAAAGGAAAGGAAAGGAAAGGAAAGGAAAGGAAAGGAAAGGAAAGGAAAGGAAAGGAAAGGAAAGGAAAGGAAAGGAAAGGAAAGGAAAGGAAAGGAAAGGAAAGGAAAGGAAAGGAAAGGAAAGGAAAGGAAAGGAAAGGAAAGGAAAGGAAAGGAAAGGAAAGGAAAGGAAAGGTACAAAATACAAAATTCTAGCTTGAGGCCTTATTTAATATAAACGTTGGTTGCATCTATATTTGTTACAATGTACAGCCTCAATCAATTATATTTCTTATGTAACTATGCTACACACTTTTATTATATTATATTATTATGTTAAAAAAAAACTTATATAAAAAAAAGCATCAAGAAGCATATACGTTTCTATGTACAGGCCAGGCTTATACCTTTTCAGTATGAACTTTTATGTATATGATCTGAGGCTTACTAGACCTCAGGCTCAACACGTTATTACACTATTCTGGGTTCGACTACCAGATCTATGCATCCTGGACCACTGACTCTCGGCAAATTAAGAATTGACAGCACTCGCGCGCGTTAGCAAGCAATATAATATATAAAATAATATATCACACACACACACACACACACACACACACACACACACACACACACACACACACACACACACACACACACACACACACATATAATGTATGTTATTGTACAAGCGTAACATATTATGCAATTACAAAATATATAATAAAACGTTACGTTATATATATATATATATAACAGAATTGAATTACTAAGTAATTTATTTTATGAAAAGTAAAAAAACAAACAAATAATAATACTAAAAAACTCGTATAATTGAATACGTAGTGCAGTGATTGAAAATGTATTGATCGCATCTGACATAGTTTATAATATATAGCACGTATATTTCTCTCTAGTGAAGATATAATGCAGGCAGGCAACATCCGGCCCGGGGATGCACAGAGAGTGAGTAAGTGAGTGCTGAGTGCAACGTGCAGTAAAATCAATAATGACCTATAGCTGCACTTGCAATCTGTGCACGTATAAAAATAGCGACGTAATAACAAATGTTCTAGAACACTTTCAGTGCAACTAGTTTCATACAACATAATATTAGAATCTTTATTGACTCAGGCAATTCATAGTAACAACTCTAAAATTTCAGAACACGATTGTAAATTACATAATATTTTAAATTTTTTTTTCTCTTCTATTCTATTATGATTATTTTATTTATTAATTCTGTAACACTTACTTTATAGTAACAATATTAATTTTACCTTATTTTAATTTATATTTCTTAAATTGAAAATGTTTTTATGACTAAATAGTATGTGTCTGTAATACATTGTTCTTTTTAGTTATTGTTTTAGTTTATTGTTATGTTTTTAGCTATAATATAAGTTTAAGTTCTACGTTTTTTGATAAGAATATAAGTATTAAGTTCAACGTGATCATGCATTTATGCCACTGATTGTAACAAAAATAAATGAACAAATAACTTGTTTAATGTTTAATAAAACATATACACGGAATACATAATTATTAGAATCTTTATTGACTTAGGCAATTCATAGTAAAGCCTCGTTTACAATGCACTTTTCTTAAGTGACTAATTTTTTCTACTAAAGAAATAAAGTTTGATTTTTAATTAGCTACTAAAAATTGCCAGTTAAGAATTTTTTCTTAAGTATATTATAAATGAATTTTATTTAAAATTTGAATTTACGTAAAAAAACAACTTGCATTTGGTTCATACGTAAATTCAAATAATTCTTCTAAGTAGCTACTTAAGAAAAAAAAAGTAAAACTAAGTAAGAAATTTCTTAAGTGCAACAATAGTTTCATTGTGTACAACAATCATTCTTAAAGCTATAGACCACATAAAACAACATGTGCTTTTTAATGAATAAACACGAAATGGGATCTTCAAAACTGTTGACAATTTTTACCAGAATGTTAATGAAACCCTACGGAGAGCGTGAAAATACTGTAAAGTATGCAATTTGCGTGACTATTCATGTTTATGACGTCAAAAAACATGCAAAAATTAGTATGAAAATGTTGTGCGGGTTGCATAAATTGAATTTTCTGATCACAGCTAAGGAGCTATAGTTGGGATTTGAGACAAACTAATGTTATTTATGTAAATCTCATCAAGTGTTTTGTGATATAAATTCTTATGATTTTCTCTGGTCTAAAAAATTAGCATTTTTACTTAAGAAAAGCCCATTTTGGCTTTAGAATTAAAATTACAAGAACCATTGGTCTTGTTAAATATAACTTAAAATAAGTTAATATAAGAATACGACATACAATTAATTACACAACTATAGGTACATTACTAGTTAATAAGTAAAAAAAATTATGATAATATTTGTGAAAAAATATTATTATCAGTATAATATTCCAATGTTGTATGGGTGCGGTGAACATTATTGTTATCCATTTTTGAGTTTTTATCACAAAAGGATCCTAAAGTACATGTATTATTCAGTTACATAGATGTATTTCTTCAGTACAAACCAATAATTTGCTTGACAAAAGTTTAAACAGTAACTTTTGTTAGTATAAACGTTATTTCTTCAGTGCTAAATAGTTAGCTCTGCACATTTTAAAAAACTTTAGATATATCTAACATATTTATTATAAAAAAGTTTTAATATCAATTTTAGTTCCTTTTTTACGTGTAGCTCTTTTACTATTAACTTTCAAATAGCTACATAAATTTTGGAAGTTTTATTTTTATAGATTTTAAGATACAAGCCATAAATATAAAGTATAAATCTATTTGTAAAAAAAAAAAAAAAAAAAAAAAAAGCATTAATTGTATTAGGCTTAGAAAAATAATTTATACATCTAACATTATGATAAGACAATCACCTCATCTTTCTTTATCTTTTCTTATATAACTTGTAATACGATAGCTTCAACACAAGCAAATAGCTCTCTGAAGCGTAAAAAAAGAATGGATCTCATGAATATATGTAATGTGTTATATATGACTTAAATAAAATAAGAAAAATATAAAATAAAAATATACGCGCAACACTACCAACAAATACGAATGTTGGGATGTGAGTGTTTTAGAGTAGGCCTAGCTATTGATATGCTATATTGTAAGATTTTTTTGTCCTGTCGAAATAATATTATTAAAATAGTTTTAATAAAGTTAATAAAATTTTAATGTAAAATTTAATATGAACTACATTTATATACATTCCAGAAAATTTTTAGTATTTATATTTTGTAGTCATAAATTTTCTGTTCATAGATTTAAATAAGCATTATCATAATTACTCCTTTTTTATAGCATCAATCAATCAATCAATCAATCAATCAATCAATCAATCAATCAATCAATCAATCAATCAATCAATCAATCAATCTCTCAGTCAGTAAATCAGCCAGTCAGTCATAGTCAATCAATCAACTAATCAGTCAGTTAATCAATCAATAATAAATAAATCAATCAATTAATTAATCAATTAATAGCTAAATAATTTTAAATCAATTAATCAATTTGTCAATCAATCAATGTATCAGTCAAATAAATCAATAACTAAATAAGTCAATTAA